>CAKNXH010000329.1:50045-75829 GCA_932178445.1 Andricus quercusramuli | reverse complement strand
AATTAATGATTTTGGTTGAAAATTAATGATTTTGGTTGAAAATTAATTTTTTAACTGAAAATTTAACTATTCTATTTTTGTTGGGCGTTTTATTTTTTTGTTTAGTTGAAAATTTATCTTTTTCAGTTGAAAATTCATGTATTTTGTTGAAAGTTCATCTTTTTCGGCAGAGTTAATTCAGAATTTGTAGAAGTTTTTTCCCCTTCGATAATAAAAATTGCTACAAAATTATTATATTCAAAATTAGAATATGCTACAGCGTGTAGTGAAAGTTTGATTTTTTTTTACTTATGTTTTTACTTATTTTACAAATATACCTATATTAGTTTAAAGTGATAATTACGTTGAGGTAGAAATGATAAATCTTGGAAAGAAAATTGTTTATTCAAAAAATTCTATTTTGTTCCGATTTTTGTATATTGCCGTAAATGGATTTCCAGCGATCTAAGTATCCAAATTTAAAAAAAAAATCTTCAATGACAGAAATCATTAGAAAATCATTTCACATTATTTAAAAATATAATATTTATTATAAAAAGATTGTTTCTTCTTTTCTGTATGTAAAAAAAATATTTAATTTTTCCCCTTTCTTGTTAATTTGCTCTATTTCCCCTTTTTCAGGTGCTTCTGCCCTGTGTCACCTGAGATTCTTTTTCGGATACTTTAAATGATAAATGATTTAGTTTCAAAGGGTCGAATTTGAAAATTTGAATAACCTAGAAAAACTTTTGAAACCCGGAAATGGCTGGAATTTTCGTCCAAGTCTAGAGTGGCCAGCCTGGTGAATTTTAGCAACGGGTTGTTGAATAAAATCTTTTAAACGATGATTGAATCCTCAATTAATTAGATAATATATGAATTTCTGTGTTTCATTAGTTATTTTTAACGATCAAGAAAGTTTATAAGATTATGTAATAGGTCGCTATGCTCGGGAATTTAATATTATTTATTGCTCACACGACGGGAATAAATCGAGTTTAATTGCGTGAATATGTGAGCATTGACGGAATTATTCAACGTTCACGTCATATTTCTTCTTGGGTGTTTATTACGTCTAGTATGACAAAAAGCTATAACATTAAATAGAATCAATTAAATTTTCTAGTTGGAACAAGAATTTTACCCTCCTTATTCAAACGCAGAATTTCCAAGAAGCTTTTTGTCGTTAATAATTGACCTAGACTCTCAGATTAAAAAGGTCAAATTAAATTATATCCTTAGTTTAAATACCATCCGTATTTGTCAGGAAAAAGTTCTCGAACCTAGTATATTCTCATTTTAAATTATGAAAAATGTCCTTTGCATAGTTTTGATTTCAGATTTCAATCTGTTCAAATAAAACTCATTAGCAAGTTGTCAAGCTTAATATATTTTTCGTGTCGTAAAATGAGGATGAACCATCATCTGAGAAACTGTTTTTCAAGTACTGAATAAATTTCCTGACGAGGAATCAGATTCGACAATAAAAATATCTTCGGCACTTGATAATAGAGAGTTTTTCTTCGAACGAGCCGAATAATTACTTTCGAGAATTGATGATAGTTCATTTACGGTTGGCGTAGTAAATCCGGTATAGACGTCACGTACGCTATCGATCCGTGCACTTTTTTCCGGTATCATCATCATTACCATCATTATCATCAGTGCATGCTCGTTCTGAACGTTAGCTTCTAACGGACATCATCATCTTTTTCTTTGTTTTGAAAACATATATATAGCAAAGTCGTCGTGAGCCGTGAGTCGCACGGCAAAAGCCATAATTTCCATTTCCCATCGTCCTTGATAGACCCGCAAGTGATCGGACGACATTCCAGCCAAGCCGATTAACTATAACGCGAGACTGTTGCTTCAGCGCGTTACAAGTTGCGAGTTTACCGCAATTTAACCCAGTGGCAGTATAGCCAGCCTGCCTGCCTGGCCTGTCTTGCCAGCGCTTAGCTGAAAGGCTTCCATCTCCTATATGTACATACCTAGTCGCTTCTAGACTCTAGATCTACACTTTCCATCCTGATACCTTCTATACTGACAGAGCTAGAGTCTAGGATTCTCTGGTCCAGGAGGCTTGATGCACACGCGACTCTAGTAGTACTTGATTGCATCCGCAATTAAAACGTATATACCATATACACTATAAGTGGAGACCAGGACTGTCTGTTCAGAGTGCCCACACTAACCGGATTTATCGCTCACTCAAATTAGGTGCTCGACTAGATAATCATACACCTGCTTTGAATCAGTCTGGATGATGCCATTATAATTGAGAGAAAATGTATCAGTCACTAGCCTTTAACGTGCTATCAGACTGTTTTTCATTACTGAAACATGTTATCAACTGTAACAACCCTGGAAGTAAATCTCTTTGCGTGGGATTTATTTATCGCTCGAGAAGGTTTTTTTTCAAAGAAAAACTAATACAAAGTAAACCCCGGGATATTAAACCGTTGCATATTATTCTCATTATTAATTTCAGATCAAAATGATATACCTTGGAGAATGGAGATCCAAAATTGATTTTTACACAACTTCATTCATATCTGACGAGTAATTAGTCCTGATGGACATAATGTTTCTGATACAAGGAGTGATTTAGAAAATTTTGAATTTCAGAATGGGAGAAAAATTACATTTTCCCTATAGTGGGTTATAATTCTCTATGACGCTGGATATTAATTTTTTTTCTTTCTAAAAATATTTCATTAGATTTACCTAGTTACGACTCCTACTTTTGGAAGGTTTACAACTTAATAGGACAATCCGAAAGTGTTTGCGAAAATGTAACATTTTCTAAAAAAAAACATGAATTTTTAACTAAAAACGATCATTTTTCAACCAAATAGTTGGATTTTCAACCAAAATATACACATTTTTAACAAAAATTGGAATAGCTAAGTTTTCAGTTAAAAAAATAATTTTTCACTAGAAAAAAAATGTATTTCCAACAACGAAAGAAACAACGAAATTGTTGAAATGTCAAGCCAAAAAAGCGAATTTTCGACAGAACAGTTAAATTTTCAACCAAAAAATATAAATTTTCAAAACAAAAAAATAATTTTCAATCCAATACTTCAATTTTCAACAAAAATAGTACAATTTTTCACCAAAAAGAATGACTTTCTCAAAAATGAATGAATTTTGAACAAAATAACAAAAATGTCACCAAATATTGACATTTTTATCTAAAAAGATGAATTCTCAACCAAAAATATAATTCAGCTAAAAGAGATAAATGTTCAACTAAAATGATGAATATTCAACTGAAATAGTTAAATTTTCAATTGAAAAAAATTATTTTTCGCCTAAAAAGTGAATTTTTAACAAAATAGTTAAGTTTTCAATCAAAGAGATACATTTCCAACTAAAAATATAAATCTTTAACGAAGTACATTGATTTTCAACAAAATAATTTAACTTTCAACCAAGTAAATTTTTAAATTTTTAAACAAAAAGATTAATTTTCGACGAAAAATACGAATTTTCAACCAAATACAGAAATTTTCCACCAAGTAGTTGAATTTTTATCTAAAAAATAAATTTATACACAAAAATGGAATATTTGAATTTTCTGTTGAAAAAATAAATGTTTATCCAAGAAAAAACGAATTTCGAACAAAATATTTCGATTTTCAACATAAGAAAGAAAATTTCAATCTAGAAGTTTAATTTTCTACCAAAAAAGACGAATTTTCAACAAAATACATACATTTTTAAATAATTAGTTCAATTTTTAACTAAAAAACAAATATTTTCAACCAAATAGTTGAATTTTTCAACTAAAAAAGATAAATTTAGAACAAAAAATGAAATAGTTGGTTTTTCTGTTAAAAAACTTAATGTTTAAAAAAAAAAAAAAAAAAACGAATTTGTAAAAAAATATTTAAATTCTCAACAGAAGAAAGGAATATCAATTTTTTAACCGAAAATCGAATATTTAAATTTAAAGTTTATTAACTTCAACCAAAAAGAATTGCCTGCTAACTAAAAATAATGGAATTTTTAATCAAGAAAAGAGAATTTCTACTAAAATAGATGAATTTTCAAAACAAAAAGGCGAGTTTTCTACAAAATATTTGAATTCCCAATACCCAAATATAAATTTGCAATCTACAAATATGAATTTTTGACATAATACTATTATTGTCTACAAAAACAGGTGAATTTTCATCCAAAAACGAGGAATTCTAAAAAAAAAGTTGTTGAATTTTTAACAAAATAATTGTATTTTCACCAAAAATAAATTTTTGAAGCAAACAAGGTGTTTTCTCAACCAAAAATATAATTCGACCAAAAGAGATACATTTTCAACTCAAATAATGATTCTTCATTTCCAAGCAAAAAAAATAATTTTCATCCAAGAAGATTGAATTTGTACAAAAAAAATAAGAATTTTTTACAAAATGCATCAATTTTCAACTCAAAAAGATACTTTTACAAGTAACAGTGCAATAGTTAACTTTTCTGTTAACAAAATTAATATCTATCTAAAAAAACGAATTTTCAACAAAATAGTTAAATTTTCAACGAAAGAAATGAATTTTCAATTCCAATGATGAATCTTCAACAAAAAATTAAATTTTCAACAAACATTTTTGTCCAAAAAGATTAATTTTCAATAAAATGATTAATTTTTTGCCTAAGAAGATAAATTTTCAAAAAAATACATCAAGTTTCAACCAAATAGTTGAATTTTTACCTATAAAAAAAATACATTAAAAAAATGAAACAGTTAAATTTTCAGCCTATTAAATTAATTTTTAACAACAGAAAAAACGAATATTTTAACTTAACAAAATAGTTGAATTTTTAATTAAAAAGATGGCTTTCTAACAAAACTGTTGAATTGTCTACTAAATATTAAAATTTTCAATCAAAAAGATTAATTCTCAGTCAAAATATAACAGTATATTTTTCAAACAAAAGTAGTTGGATTTTTGACCAAAAAGATGAAACTTCTATTGAAAGAGATGAATTTTTAAAACAAAAGAGATAGATTTTCCACCAAACACATGATTTTTCACTTAAGAGAGAAAAAAATGTACCAAGCTGTCGAATTTTGAAACCAAAAAGCCGATTCTTTCATAAAATAGTGGAATTTTAACTCAAAAAGACGAATTTTGCACAAAACTGTTGATTTTTCAACGAAAAAAAGATGATTTTTTAGGGTTGACCCAGAAACCTATTCCCTGAGAACGGCATTAAAATCCAAACTCATAGGAACAAATATCAAGGTCTATGGCTTAATGTCTCTGTTTGTTAAATTTTTTAAGAAAAATTTTAGAAACACAATATCATCAAGTCAATCTGTGCAATGATTTTTTAACAAAGTGTTGAATTTTCGGAAAATAGTTAAATCCCAACAATGACTTTGTTGGAAAGAAACAATCACTCTTTACGGATACGTCAAGAAAAAAAATCCTCTGGTAAATTTGTTTTCAATAGAAGTTTTTTATCACTTCGCAATTGGACCACAAAATGAGAGGGTTCACTATCTTAAATAATCTTTCCGAATCACTAAATTGACAAATGTGATTCCACTCACTATAGAGCGGCACATTAATCGTATGACTAATGAGAATGCCATCTTGTTTTGCTTCCAGGTTCGCTTAGAAAGTATTGGTGCGGAAGATATCGTGGACCGAAATCCTCGTTTAATCCTGGGTCTAATCTGGACGATAATTTTGAGGTTTCAAATCCAGGAAATTGAAATTGATGTCGACGAGGAAAACGAGAGTAGTGAAAAAAAGTCGGCCAAAGATGCCCTTCTTCTCTGGTGTCAGAGGAAAACTAATGGATACCCAGGAGTCAATATTCAAGACTTCAGTGGTAAGTGAATTTAAAAAAAAAATCATCGATCCTATCCTATTTGGGAAAAAAATGGTGGATCGAAATTCTCGAAAATCTCGCATTCTTTGTTGAATATCTGATTGGTTGAATAGTGAGTGAATATGACTGTAAGAGGCGGTTTTCAGTTTGTTCTTTTGTATTTTTTTGAATTTTTTTGGATTTAGTAAATTGCAATTTTCAAATGAGGAACTTTAAATCTAAAAATTTATTAATTAAAGACAACATTAACATCGTAAATGATTCGTTAATAATAAAGACAGCAATGTTCTGTTCTTAAAGTTTTGACCAAATATTTTTAAAATGACAACAGAATTCTATTCATAAACCGTTGATAAAATTTATTTCCGAGTTTTTCTAAACATTACTGATAAAAGAGAACATTTTAACTTTAAATTCTTTTTAATATTGAGAAATAATTATGTTCCTAACATTTTGTTATTACACTATGTTTTGTAAACTTTTTCACACATTAAAAAAAAATGAGAAAAATGAAATTATGGACAAAAACTTAGAGTATCTTAATTATTGCATCAGCTTTGATTTTATGACAATATTTTTAATTTTTGCAAACTTACAAAAAATGTAGGTAAAATTTAAAGTATTTTAAAAGATATTTCTAAGTTTGAGAAGTTTTGAAATTATTATAAAATAATAAAAAAAATTCAATATTTCAAAAAATGTTCAACAAAATATTTTTTTTTGTTATGATTCGAGCGAAAATTTAAATTAATTTTTTGCTTTGAAAAAGTAATCTGAAAATATTTAAAGAAATTTCAAATGATTTCCTAAAATTTTGGAAAAGGATGTAGGAGATTTTAAAGCAAATTTTTTCAATTCTGCAATATTACAAAATTTTAGAAAAACTTCGAATAAGTTTAAGAGACAATTAGATGTTTTGAAAAGTTAAAAAAATTAATTTTAAGCTTAAAAATACTTTAAACAAGTTTAAACAAAATATTGATTTTGAAGATTTGAAACAAAAACTTAATAAGCTTTTTAAGATTTTCGAAAGGTTCAAAAGAATAAAAAAGTCTTCTTGAGATTTCTGGGAAAATTTAAAATGATTTTTTAATTTGAAAAATTTATTTTAAGAGAATATTTAAAAAGATTTTTGAGACATTCAAAATATTTCCAAAATTTTGAAAAAGGAATCTGGAAGATTTAAAGCCCATTTTTTAATTTTTCAGAACTTTTTCATATATTTAGGAAAAATTTGAATCATTAAAAATTTTTGTTTGAAATATCAAAAATATTTGAAATTTGAAAAGGTTTAAAAAAACTCAAAGGAAACGTGGATTTTCGAAGATTTCGAAAAAATAGGTAGTTTTTTAAAAGATTTTAAAAAGTTTCTGGATTAAACATTAAGTTACAGATGATGTTTAAAAAGATTCTAAAACATTACATAAGATTTCGAAAATTGTCAAACCCGAATTTAGAAGATTTTAAGGCAATTTTAGGGATAAATTCGAGTCAGTTCAAACGATATTTAGGAATTTTTGAATAGATTAAAAATATTTTAAAATTTTGCAAGTGTTCCGCAAATGTATAAATTATTTAAAAAAATTTCTAAGCCTTAACAAATTCTAATTATCTTTTAAGCTGACTCAAATTTTTCTGAAAATTTTCTTTTTAGATTTTCTTTCAAATTGTCTAGATTCTTTTCTTAGATATCTGAAATTTAAAAAAAATCTTTCCAGTTTTCTCGAGAAACGCGTACAATGATATTTATATAACCTTAAATGAAATAAAAAAAGGAATTCCAAAAATAAATAGTTATTCAACATTTTTATTCTATGTTAAATTATATTTTCCTCTCCAAATTCTAATTTGCCTAAAATTTCTTTTTCTAGACTGAAAAATAATTTTTGTTCGATTATTCAACTATTTGGTTGAAAGTTTGTTTCTTTGGATGAATTCAACCCTTTTTGATTTAAAATAAAAATATTTTTGAATTTTAATAATAATAATTGTATTTTTCGTTTAGAATTTATCATTTTGTTTGAAAATTCAATTTCTATTTTAAAAGTTGAATAAATTTATTTAAAATTCTTCTTTTTGGCAGAAAATTAATCTTCTTGGTTGAAAATTCATCTTTTCTGGTTGAAAATTCAACTATTTGGGTAAAATTTGAAGTACTGTGCTGAAAAGTCATTCTTTTGGTTGACGATTCATCATTTTAGTTGAAAAATAACTTTTTTGACGAGAATTTATATTTTCTGTTTAAAAATTCAACTATTTGGCTAAAGACCATCTTTTTTGTTGAAATTTTGATTTACCATATCTGACATTTTTAAAAATATTTTAGAATTTTTTTCAAGAGTCTTAGGAAAATTATATTTATATAACCTTGAAAACAAGTAAAGAAATAAACCTGAAAATACTACCGATGTTTAAAGAAAAAATTTACACTAAAAAAAATAAACGACAAAATTTAAATAAGGTCAATATCTTGAAATAAAATATTATTTCTCAAATAAGAAAAACAAGTTTTGCCTAATTTTGTCTAAAACCGGGGTATCTACTCACCTAGAAAACCTGAACATATCAGGGAATTTCATTGATCAGGGAAAGTCAGGGAAAAGTCAGAGAATTTTAATTAAAGTCATGGAACTTTTTCAAGCATGCTTAAATTTGTTTTTAAATTTGTAATATTAAATTAAAGACCGCTTTTTTCTCTGAATTTTAAGTCCATATGAAAAGAATTAAAAATTTGTTCGCATTATTCATCAAATTCATGGATTTTAGCAACAAATTTAAAAACTGATTAGTTTTATTTTTAGTATTATTAATTTCTTTAATTATTCCATGTCATAATTGGTAGTGTCTAAACGTACCGAAAAAGTGTGTCTATTTGTACTGAAATTTTGGTCCATAGAGCCCCTTTTCCAGGTCTTGCTATTCGTGCTTGTACAATTAAGAAATCTCTTGTACTTTTATAAAGTTACTTTTATAAATTAATGAACAAATTCTATTCAAATTTATATATAAAAATTTAAGATGTCTATAATGACTGGAAAAAACATTATTTATAGTTATCTTGAGTAAACACTCTGAAAGACAACATATTTTTTCACCGAAAACTTCTGCGTCTTGAAGAGTAGAACCTGACTAATTTAAAATTTGTATTAACAGCTGTTCATCATAAACTAATTTTTGAATAACCGGGAAAAATCATTGATGACCAGGAATTGACGGGGAATTTATTTCCTGGATAAAAACGACACCCTTAATTATAGTCGCAAATATTAAATTCAAATTCCCATTATCTAGGATCCTGGAGGAGCGGACTTGGCTTCAACGCTCTCATCCACGCGCACAGGCCAGACCTCATCAACTGGACAGAGCTTCAGCAAACCAAACACATCGACAACCTCAATCATGCCTTTGACGTGGCCAATTCAGAGCTGGGAATACCACGTTTACTCGACGCGGAAGACATCGACACGGCGCGGCCTGATGAAAAATCGGTCATCACCTACGTGGCTTCCTACTATCACACGTTCGCCAAGTTGAAAAACGAAATAAAGAGCGGCAAAAGAATCGCAAATATCGTCGGCCAAATGATGGACGCTGACAAAATGAAAGTGCACTACGAGAAGCTCACATCAGATCTTTTAGAGTGGATCAAGCTGAAAATTAAAGTTTTGGAAAATAGGGACTTTCCAAATTCCCTCGAAGGAATACAGCGTGAGCTTTTAGCTTTCAAGCAATACCGAACCGTTGAAAAACCTCCAAAGTACAAGGAAAGATCAGAAATTGAAGCGCTATATTTTCACATAAATACCCAATTAAAGTCACTGAATCAGCCAGCTTTCATACCCCAAGAAGGTCAGTTGGTTAACGATATCGAGAGGAATTGGGTTGAACTGGAGCGATCCGAGCATCGGAGGGAAGTCGCCCTGCGAACAGAACTTTTACGGCACGAGAGACTGGAACAACTAAACTACAAATTCGAGAGAAAGAGTGTCCTTCGAGAAGGGTACCTCAAGGAGATGATTCAGGTTCTGTCAGATCCAAGGTACGGTAGCAATCTCGCCCAGGTGGATGCGACAGTCAAGAAACACGAGGCCATCAGCGCAGACATTTTAGCGAGGGAAGAACGGTTTCACGATTTAACAAACATGTCTGATGAACTAGTCAGAGAAAACTACCACGGGCTGGAAAGAGTTCGAGCCAGGGAGCAGGAAGTTTTGCAGAGGTGGAAGGAACTCTTGGCGTTGCTTGATCATCATAAAGCCAATCTAGCAGCTCTCTGCGCGCTCATGAGTCTCATGAGGGAAATTGACACGACTTTAGCCACAATTCTGGAACTGCAACTCAACTTTCAGAGCATGGATGTTGGACCTCACCTTTTGGGAGTGGAGGATTTACTTCAGAAACATAGTCTTCAAGAGTTGCAAGTGACGGCTCTTGGGGAAAGTCAGAGGCGACTTGGAAGGCAGGCGGCTCAGTATTTGAACGAACCCTTGAGCAAAGAAGCGCCAATGCTGCAGGAGAAATTGCAACATCTAAATCAAGCTTACCAAGAACTCACAGAAAATAGCAAAGAGCGCAAAGCTCGCCTTGAGGATGCTAGAAATTTTTTCCACTTCCTACAGGATCACGAAGACGAAGAGTCTTGGTTAGTTGAGAAGCAGCGAATCTGCAAGGCTGGCATATCTGCAAAAGATCTCCGCGCAGTATTGTCACTGCAGCAAAAGCATAAAGCGTTACAGGATGAGATAAAGGTTCGAAGGCCAAAGTCGGAACAACTCTGTGACGCTGGAAGAAAACTAATATCTGATAATCATCCTTTGGCGATGGAAATTCAAAATAGAATCGACTCGTTGCAAGAACACTGGAAGGTATTGGAAGAGTTGGCTGCACTGAGAAAGAAGCAGCTAGACGAGGCAGCGGAAGCTTTTCAATTTTATGCGGATGCAAACGAGGCAGACTCATGGATGAATGAGAAAATGACGTTGGTTGCTTCAGAGGACTACGGAGTGGATGAACCGAGTGCCCAGGCGCTTTTGCAAAGGCACAAAGATCTCCAAGGAGAACTGAATGCTTATAAGGGTGACGTACAGTCTTTGAATACGCAAGCTGACAAGCTAGTCAAAGCGGGCATCTCTACTCTCGAATTATCTGCAGATCCGGAACCTGTTGCAGAGCTAGAGCAGGAAGAATGGAGTAAGGAAATCCGACTAGTCCCTCAGGATGAGTGGGTAGACGAAATTGTAGAGCGTTTGGAACCCAAGACTATCCTCGAAGACAGACTCGTTCCCCAAGTAAAGAGTCTCTATCCATTCAGTGGACAAGGGATGCACATGGTTAAGGGTGAAGTGATGTTCCTGTTGAACAAAACCAACCCAGACTGGTGGAGTGTTCGTAAAACTGACGGTAGCGATGGCTTTGTACCAGCGAATTACGTTCGAGAAATTGAACCAAAAGTGATTCAAGTACAGGTGAGAAGGCCGGAGAAAGTTCGAGTGACCCAACGAGTAAAAAAGACGAAAATGGTGAAACAAGTCGTACCAGTGAGGAGGGTAAAATCTATTAAATCAACCGTAAAGCCCGTTAAGCGCAAAGCTGTCAACGACAGCGACAGCGTCGAAAAGAGAATGAGAAAAATCAACGATACCTATACTCAACTTCAAGAGTTGGCTCTGAACCGTCACGCGTTGCTGGAAGATGCCATACGGCTTTACGGCTTTTATCGCGAGTGTGATGACTTTGAAAAGTGGATCAAGGACAAGGAAAAAATGTTGAGGACAGATGACTCTCGGGATAACGTAGAGTCAGCAAAGAGAAAATACGAAAAGTTTTTGACGGACTTGTCCGCATCTGGAAAACGAGTCGAAGCGATTGATGCTGCTGTCGAGGACTTTGTTCAGCAAGGGCATGGTCAGCTGGATAAAGTAAAGGCTAGACAGAGACACATTCACCAATTGTGGGACCATCTGAATTGGTTGAAGGCGCAAAAAGAAAAGAGCCTCGAAGGAGCCTCGAGCGTCGAATTATTCAACAGAACCTGCGACGAGGCTCACGACTGGATGTTGGAGAAAATCACGCAGTTGGATACAGCAGAGCTGGGACCAGATTTAAAAACGGTTCAAGCTCTACAAAGAAGGCATCAGCACCTTGAACGAGAACTGGCACCTGTCGAGGAAAAGGTACGAAAAGTGAATCTCCTGGCCAACAGCGTCAAGAGCTCATATCCCAATGAACTTGGTAATGTGAACGCGAGACAGAATGAAATTAAAGACTTGTGGAATAAAGTCCAGTCGAAAGCCAAGGAACGGCGTTCACGTTTGGAAGACGCAGTTGGTCAGCAGATATTCATGAACAGCTCGAAAAACCTTATCAACTGGGCGGCTGATGTTCAGGACACGATGAAAGCCGAGGAACCAGTTAGAGATGTAGCAACTGCTGAGCAACTCGGAAAGTTGCACATGGAACTCGGGGAAGAAATAAAGACACGCGAGGATGAATTTAGAGAGGTGGAAGAACTTGGGACTCAGCTTTTACGCCGCAACCCGGTACTGGTAGAAGTTAGGGAACGTCTTGAAAAATTGAGTGGCTTGCATCAAGCCGTATCTTCAGACTGGGTGGGTAAAGATCGTTGGTTAAGGCAGTGCTTAGAATTACAGCAATTTAACCGCGAAGCAGATCAGATTGATGCCACAACTAGTTCGCATCAAGCATTCTTGGAATTTACAAATTTAGGAGAGTCCTTGGATGACGTAGAAGCTTTGCTGAAACAACACGAAAAGTTTGAAAACACTCTTCATGCTCAAGATGATAGATTGAAAGCATTCAGTGATACGGCTGATAAATTGATTCACCAAAATCACTATGACAAGCCTTATATTAATGATAGGAGGAACCAGGTTTTGGCAAGAAGGGCCTCAGTTAAAGATGCTGCACATCGTCGCCGTGCAGCATTGCAAGCATCCGAACACTATCAGCAATTCTCAGCCGAAGTGGATGATCTTTGTGATTGGTTGGGTGATAAAATGAAGACTGCTTCTGATGAAAGCTACCGCGATTTGAATAATCTGGAACGCAAACTTCAGAAGCATGAAGCTTTCGAGAGAGAGTTGAGGGCAAATGAAGGACAGTTGCGAGCAGTTAACAAAGCTGGTAAGGCGCTGATATCGGAAGAGAATTACAGATCAGACGATGTTGGAAAGACTTTACAGGACTTGAACGCTCAGTGGGATCAATTGGTCGCACTTTCTTTGGAAAAGGGTCGCAGATTAAGACAAGCTGCGTCGCAACATGGATACAATCGTACCATGGAAGACGCAAGGATGAAGCTGGAGGAAATTGAAACTGCCTTGCAGAGCAAACAAGTCGGAACTGACCTTAGAAGCTGCAAAGAATTGCTTAAGAAACACCAGATATTGGAAAGCGAACTGGCCCAGTGGGAACAGAAAGTGGACGATCTCGTTGCAATGGGTCATGAAATGGCTCATGAAGGTCACTTTGACGCTGACAATATTTTAAAAACGAGTCAAGGCACCCAGAGGAAATTCCGCAGTCTCAAGGAACCGGCAAAAAGAAGACGTGATGCCTTGGAAGAGAGTCTTCGGTTCCACAACTTTGGATTCGAACTTGATGCAGAGTTGCAGTGGATTAAAGATCACTTGCCTCAAGCATCATCGACTTCTCTGGGACAAAATTTGCACCAAACGCAATCTTTGTACAAGAAGCACAAGAAACTTGAAGCTGAAATTGTCGGGCATCAACCAATGATTGACAAGACTCTCGCCTCAGGTCAATCTCTCATTAATCAGACTCACCCTGAAAGAAAAAAGGTTTGTGTTTATTTCTTGAACTTTTTCCGATTTGCCATAGTTTGTATAAAATTTGCTTGATATTTCATTTGTACTTTTTCAGATTCAAGAACTGTGTAATGAACTAGATGACGCTTGGAAGAATCTCCAAGACAAAGTCAATGAACGTAGTCACGCTTTGGATTTGTCGCTGAGAGCTCAAGAGTTCTTTTTCGAAGCTGGAGAGGTTGAAAGTTGGCTCAGCGAAAAGAACGACGTACTCAGTTCCACTGACTACGGAAGAGATCGTGACGCCGCGACGAAGCTACTCACAAAACACAAAGCTCTTGAGCTTGAGCTAGACACCTACAACGGAATCGTCTCGGAAATGGGACACACTGCCTCAACTATGATTAACGCTAAGCATCCAGACAGTAAAGCTATTGCAAACAAACAGCAAGCAATTGTTCAGCAGATGCGCTCCTTGCAACGATTGGCAACGATGAGACAGCAGCGTCTCATGGAAAGCATGTACAGACACGAGTACTTTTTGGAAAGTCGAGAATTGGAACAGTGGATTAAAGAGCAAGAACAGGCAGCAGCATCTGAAGACTATGGTCAAGATTACGAGCATCTTTTGATTCTGCAAGCCAAGTTTAACGACTTTAAACACAGAATAGAAGCTGGATCGGAAAGATTCAATCAGTGTGAATCTTTGGCTAAGAAACTGATTGCTAACGAGAGTCCTTATATCCAAGATATTGAGAAACGGCAGGAACAGTTGGGCGAGTCGTGGCAACATCTTTTAGGTCTGATTCGAAATAGAGAACAGCGTTTGCAAGCAGCTGGAGAAATCCACCGGTTCCATCGCGATGTTGCGGAAGCATTGTCACGAATTCAAGAGAAGGAAGCTGCTCTTCCCGACGACTTGGGTCGTGATTTGAATTCAGTCTTGTCGTTAATCCGACGCCACGAAGGATTCGAAAATGATCTGGTAGCATTGGAAGCACAATTGCAAGTCCTTGTAGAGGACGCAGCCAGACTTCAGGCTTTGTATCCCGGAAACAATGCGACTCATATCGATCAGCAGCAAAAGATTGTGGTAAATAACTGGGAAGAGTTGAAAGAAAGGTCAGCTCATAGACGAGATCAATTGCAAGCTAGCTGCGATCTTCAGAGGTTCTTGACGCAAGTTCGGGATTTAATAAACTGGGCGGCTGGACTTCGAGCCGCTATGTCTACTGAGGAAAAGGTTCGCGACGCTGCCAGTGCTCAGACTTTGAAAGCGGAGCATGAAGCATTGAAAGGGGAAATTGAAGCAAGAGAAGACAGCTTTAGTTCAGTTCTCGATCTTGGAGAAGCCATGGTTCAAACGGGTCATTACGCTGCTGTCGAAGTGGAGGAAAAATGCAACCAATTATTGGAAGAAAGACAAAAGCTCCACACAGCTTGGCAGCACAAGAAAATACACTTGGACCAACTTATCGACCTGCACTTTTTCTTGCGAGATGCCAAGCAATTGGATAATTTGTCGACTACGCAGGAAGCAGCTTTGAGCGGGGACAATTTCGGTATCTCGGTTGAAGAGGTAGATGCACAGGTCAAGAAGCACAACGAATTTGAGAAACTACTCGTGACACAAGAGGAAAAATTGGCTGCGTTGCAGGAACACGGGGACAAGCTTTTAGCACAGAATCACTTTGACTCTCCCACAATCGCAAGACGGTTGAATGAAGTTATCAAGAGGAGGCAAAAGGTTCGAGATTTGTGTGAGGTGAAGAAGAAGAAGCTAGAGGCTAGTCTACTTCACGCTCAGTTTGTAAGAGATGTGGGTGAAGCAGAGTCTTGGATCGGCGAGAAGCAAAAGAAACTCGAAGCCGAAGCATCTAAAGGCGATGTGTCTAGTCTTGAGGATAAAATCAAAAAGCTTCAAAAGCACCAAGCATTCCAAGCTGAACTGGCAGCAAACCAGAGTAGAATCGAAGAAATTAAAGCCAAGGGCGAGACTCTACTGGCACAGAAACATCCTGCGAGCTTGGAAATTCGACAGCAGCTAGACCAACTCAATTCTTCTTGGAGAAAACTTCTCTACGAATCTGGCAACAGGGGTCGTGGTTTGGAGGAAGCTCAAGATATTCTCGAGTTTAATAATCAAGTCGAAAAGATTGAAGCATGGATCAGGGACAAAGAGATGATGATTCAAGCTGGAGACACTGGAAAAGATTATGAACATTGCTCGAGTCTCCAAAGAAAGCTGGATGATGTAGACAGTGACATGAGAGTAGACGACGCCAGGATCAAAGTTATAAATGCTTTGGCAGACAAGTTAATCAAACAGGGACAAGATAATGACTCAAAGGCGATCCAACAGCGGCGAGATAGCTTTAATAAAAAGTGGAAAGGTCTGCAAGGTGCACTGAGTGCCTACAGAGAGACTTTAGCTGGTGCTTTGGAGATTCACTTGTTCAACAGAGATATCGACGATACTAGTCAGAGAGTTATTGAAAAGTCGGTGGCCATGAATACAACCGACATGGGCAAAGACTTGGGAGCCGTTGAGCATTTGCAGAGGAAACAAGAAGCTCTCGAGAGGGACATGACTGCGATTGAAGGAAAATTACAAAAACACAATAGCGAAGCGAAGAAGCTGTCGCAAAAATATCCAGAGAATGCGCAGCAAATAAATGCCATACTGTCGGAATTACAGGAAAATTGGAACGAGCTACAGCGCTTGTCACAGAATCGTCGTGACACGTTGAACCAGGCTTACACTCTCCACAAATTCCAAGCAGATTTGCACGAATTGGAGATTTGGGTCGCCGATACCATTAAACGTATGGACGAGGCTGATCCGCCGACTACCATCTCGGAAGCTGAAGCATTGCTGGAATTGCATCAAGAAAGAAAGGCAGAGATTGATGGTAGACAAGACACATTTAAAGCACTGAAAGCTCATGGCCAGAAACTTGTTCCAATCGACGAAGGCGTGCAAGAGAATCTCCATCACCTGGAAAATCTAAGACAAGGTTTGATAGACGCTTGGGTCGAAAAAAGGCAGAAATTGACACAAGCACATCAATTGCAACTTTTCAAGGAACAGGCTGATCAAGCGGAAAGTTTCCTCGCGACGAAAGAAGCGTTCCTCAACAACGAGGACCTTGGAGAATCCTTGTCTGGAGTCGAAGTGCTTCTACGAAAGCACGAAGAGTTTGAAAAGATGCTTTTGTCACAGTTGGGGCGCATTGACGAACTGGAAAAATTTGCAAAGGGTATTTTACAGGATGGTCACTCTGATGCAAATGTTATCCAACAAAGATTGGCCGCTGTTTGTTCCAGAAGGGACAAACTAAAAAATAGTGCGTCTGCCAGAAGGAAAAAGTTGCTAGAGAGTCATCAACTGCATCAATTCTTGAGGAACATTTACGAAGTCGAAGGCTGGCTTCATCAGAAGCAACAAGTCGCCAGTGATGAGAACTATAGAGACCCTACTAATTTACAGAGTAAGATTCAAAAGCACGTTGCATTCGAGAGTGAGTTAGTAGCAAATAAAGGGAGAATATCTTCCGTCATCAACGAGGGTGAAGGTCTTATTGATGAAAATCATTACGCTTCCAAAGAAATACAGGATCGACTTGAAGATTTGGAAGCCGAGTGGCGACTTCTTCAGGAGACAAGTGAATTGAAGAAAAACCGACTCAATGACGCCTATCAGGCTCTTTTATTCGGTCGGACTTTGGACGAATTCGAGACTTGGATGGACGAGGCCGAAACTCAGCTTCAATCCGAGGATCATGGAAAAGATCTTTCCAGCGTAGCCAACTTGCTGAAGAGACACACAAACTTGGAAAATGATGTTCTGGGCCATAACGAAGCTTGCGAGACTATTAAAGAAACAGCTGCCAGTTTTCAAAAGTCTAATCACTTTATGAGTGATGAAATCCAAGATAGAGCTACTGCTGCCATCAATAGGTATCACAGTTTGCAAGAACCAATTCAGATACGAAGAGACAACTTGGAAGATGCAAAATTATTGCATCAGTACGCAAGAGACGTGGAGGACGAATTGCACTGGTTGACAGAAAAAGAACTTCTCGCTGCGAGTACCGATCTAGGAAACTCCCTCATGACTGTACAGAGACTCCAGAAAAAACACCAGGCTTTAGAAGCTGAATTAATATCTAGGGAGCCAGTAGTATCTTCACTTGCAAGCAGAGCGTCCGCCATGATCCGGAGTGGACACTTTGCATCCGAAAAAATCGAGTCGCTCTCCAAAGAACTTCAAGAAAAGTTGACTCACCTCAGAGACTTGGCCAGTGTGAGAAAACTGCGACTGCTTGATGCTGTCGAGTCGCAAATGTTTTACGCTGAAGCAGCAGAAGCCGAGCAATGGATCAAAGAAAAATATCCCCAGCTCACTTCTTCAGACTGCGGCAAAGACGAGGATTCAGTCCAATCTTTACTCAAGAAACTGGAAGGAATTGAACGTGACTTGTCTGGTTTCCGAAGCACCGTAGAAAATTTAAAGAAACTTTCTCGAGGTTTGATCGACAGGCACCACTTTGACAGCAAGAATATTGCCCACAAACAAACTGAAATAGAGAACAAGTTTGAGGAATTGCAAAAGCTAAAAGAGAAGAGATCCCAGAGATTACTAGAGAGCGAAAAGTATCACAAATTCGTCAGACAAGCGGACGAGGTTATTGAATGGATAGGTGATCAGACGACGGTTGCAGCTTCTGAAGATTACGGTAGGGACGTGGAGCATGTTGAGCTTCTCATACAAATCTTTGACAACTTTCTCGCGGGATTGTCAACAAGCGAGAGTCGTGTTATAAACGTGATAGACGCTGGGCAAAGGTTGATTGAGGAGAAGAATCCAGAGTCGAGCAAGATTCATCGGAAAATTGATGAATCGAAGCAGCAGTGGGAGGACTTGAAGGAATTAGCTCATGCTCGGCAAGAAGCTTTGGCAGGTGCTAAACAAGTTCACATGTTTGACAGGACTGCGGATGAAACAATCACGTGGATTCAGGAGAAAGAGGCTAGCCTTGGGTCTGACGGATACGGTCATGATTTGGAAACGATTCAAGCTTTGGTTCGGAAACATCAAGGCTTTGAGACAGACTTGGCAGCTGTGAAAGAACAAGTCGAATCAGTGATGGAAGAAGCATCAAGGTTGGCAGAGCTTTTCCCAGACGCCCGAGAGCACATAGCAGTAAAGCATGAAGAAGCAGACGAAGCTTGGAACGAACTGCTGGAAAAAGCAGCTCAAAGAAGAAGCAAACTCGCCCAAACTGAACAGTTGCAGGCCTACTTCGACGAATACAGGGACCTAATTGCCTGGATAAACGAGATGGTAGCTAAGGTTACTGCTCCTGAATTATCTCGTGATGTTCCGGGAGCTGAGGCTTTGATTTCAAGGCATAACGAGTACAAAGCAGAGATCGATACACGCAATGACGCTTTCGCAAAGTTCTATAAAACAGGACAAGGTTTGATTCAACAGGGACATTTTCTCGCAAAAGAGATAGAGGACAAGATCTCTATTCTCGAGCAGAGAAAGCAGGTGTTAAAGGAAACTTGGGAACAGCGAAAGCTGATATACGAGCAGAATTTGGACACGCAGATGTTCAAGCGAGAAGCCGAGATGCTGGAAAACTGGATCGTGAGCAGGGAACCGATGCTACATGATGGAAAGCTGGGAGAGTCGATTCCCCAGGTGGAAGAGTTGATAAGGAAACACGAGGACTTTGAAAAGACGATCGAAGCTCAGGAAGAAAAGTTTGAGGCCTTGAAACGAATAACAATGCTGGAGAAGGCATTCCAGAAGCAACTTGAGGTGGAATTGGCTGCTCGGCAGGCAGAAAAAGAACGAGTCGAGAAGGCAAGACTTGAGGAGAGAAAGCGAAAGGAAGTACAAAGAATCACTGAAGAACGAAAACGAGAAGAGGAGCGAAGAAGGCTTTTGGATGGACCACATCGAGTACCACATGAGGAAATCAATGGCAATTCTGATGATCATGAATCCGTCAATAGGTTGTCGCCACTCAAGAGTGGAGCCGTGGACAAAACGGAGACTGCAGCTGATCACAAATCCTATGGTATCACTCACATGTTTGGTGACCGACTCAGGAGATCTACTGTCGATATCAAACGTGCTGAGAGTATGAAAGTAGACACAAAGAAACCCAAGAGAACGCCCAGTTTCACGACGAGGAGGCGCACTCAGAGCTTCAGAAAGCATCAGCGAATGGAAAATATGAATGAGCTACCTCCAGTGGAAATTCAGGGTTTGTTGGAACGAAAACATGAGTTGCAGAGTGGCGGAAAGAAGGCTGCAGTACGATCCTGGAAGCAGTATTATACAGTACTTTGCGGACAGCTCCTGTGCTTTTTCAAGGACATTGAAGACTTTGCCTTGAGTAAAGCAGCCACTGCACCGATTACTATTTTCAACGCTACTTGCGAAAAAGCAGATGATTATACCAAGAGGAAGAACGTCTTTAGATTAAAATGCACCGACAGTTCCGAGTTTCTGTTCCTTGCACCGAGTCGTCAGGAGATGGAAGACTGGGTCAACAAAATCTCCTTCCATGCCAAACTGCCACCCTATATGCAGCTTTTGAGTTATGATGACTCGCAAAAAGAAGGATTGGAGAGGCTGAAGAGTCTCTCTCCTGATCATCCAGATGATACTCTCTCGACAGGAAGCAGTCGCGCTTCAACTCCAGAATTGGAGAGGAAAAACTCTGTAATTAGACGGGATGCTGGTGATAGTCCGAATAAAGTGCAGATCGAGTTTTTGCAAATGCATAGGCAGAATCAGCAGCGCAGAGATCCGAGAAATTCTGAGTTCCTGGTATCCCAGAGGTCGCCAGAGTCTCCTCAGGTGCAGCAGGAATTTTTACAACTACATAGGCAACAGCAAGTTTTTACTCAGCAGCAACAATTCATACAGCAGGAACAAATAGTGGCCAGAGATACGTATATGCATCCTACTGATAAGCCACCAATTCCACCCAGAGGAGCACCACCACCGATTCCTGCTAGGTCACCGAGTTCGGAGAATGTTGTTCACAGATATAATGGTACTTTTCATATTATTTCAATCTTTTTTTAATTTAGTTACAATTACGAAAGATACTTCACACTCCTTCCCCTATTCCCCCTTTTCCTTTATTTTTAAGACATTTCCCCCATTTCCACCTTTTCTCGGTCTTATTTTAAATTGCTTTCTGAATTAATTGAACCCAATAAGGAATTACAAATTTTTTTGGTTGAAAGATAATTCTTTTTAATTTAAAAGTCTCTTACTGTATTTTTGGTTCGAAATTCATCTTTTTTGGTTGAAAATTTAACTTTTTTTAAAAATTTCCCTTTTTTGGTTGATAGAGACGAAAATTTAAATGTTGAAAATTAACTTTTTGGTTGAAGATTCATCTTTTGAAAACTCATTTTTTTATTGAAAATTTATTTCTTGTGGTAATCATTTTTCTTCGTTGAAAATTTAATTCTTCAACTGAAAATTCAACTATTTTGTTGAGAATTTATCATTTTTAGATTAAAAGTTCGTTTTTTTTTTGGTAGAAAAGTAATATTTTTTGGTTAAAAATGAACTTTTTTGTTGAAAATTCAACTAGTGTCTAAAAAACTCATCTTCTTGCCTGTTTCGTTGAAAATTCGTATTTTCGGGTTTCAAAGACAACGGTTTTCGAACAAATTAAATTTTTTAACTTGAAAACTCCACTTTTCTGTTGAAAATTAATTTATTTTGGGAGAAAATCTTTTTATAGAAAATTAATTTTTTAAACTTGAAATTCAACTATTTTGCTGAATATTCGTAATTTTTGGTTGAATTCCATTGTTTTTTATTTAAAATTCAAATCTTTTTTTTTGAAATATCAACTATTATATTTTTTTTTGAAATTTCATTTTTTGTTGTTGTTTTAAAATTAAACTATTTGGTTGAAAATTTAATTATTTTGCTGAAAATTCAACTATTTTATGAAGAAGTCATCACTTTTGGTTGAAAATTATATTTGTTTGAAAATTTAACTTTTTTTTAATTTCCCTTTTTTGGCTGATAAGAGTCGGAAATTTAAATGTTGAAAATTAACTTTTTGGTTGAAGATTCATCTTTTGGGGTTATGAAGTCTACGGTTTTCTAAAACATTGGACTTTTTAGCTTGAAAACTCATTTTTTATTGAAAATTTATTTCTAATGGTAAACATTTTTTTTTTTGGTTGACAATTAATTTCTTCAACTCAAACTCAACTATTTTGTTAGCAATTTATCATTTTTTGATTGAAAATTCGTCTTTTTTTGTGAAAAAGTAATCTTTTTTGCTTAAAAATGAACTCTTTTTTGTTTACAATTCAACTAGTGTCTAAAAAACTCATCTTTTTGCCTGTTTCGTTGAAAATTCATATTTTCGGGTTTCAAAGACAAAATTTTTCTAACATTTTTAATTTTTTAAGTTGAAAACTCCACTTTTCTGTTGAAAATTAATTTATTTTGGTAGACAATTTTTTTTATTAAAAATTAAATTTTTAAATAAAAATTTCAACTATTTTGTTGAGAATTTATTCTTTTTGGATTGAAAATTCATCTTTTTTGATAGAAAAGTTATCTGAACTTTTTTGTTTCAAATTCAACTAATTTCTAAAAACTCATATTTTCGGGTGTTTTGTTGAAAATTCATATTTTCGGGTTTCAAACTCAATGGTTTTCTAACAAATTAAATTTTTTAGCTTGAAAACTCTACTTTTTAGCTGAAAATGAATGGAAAATTAATTTTTTAAACTTGAAAATCAACTATTTTGTTGAAAATTCGTCATTCTTGGTTGAATTCCATTGTTTTTTATTTAAAAATTAAATCTTTTTTTTTTAATATCAACTATTATATTTTTTGTTGAGAATTCATTTTTTTTTTGGTTAAAAATTTATCTACTCATATTATGGTTGAAACTTAATCATTTTGAATGGAAAAGTTTTAATCATATTTTTAATACAGAATAGAATATAGAGGCAGAAAAGTCATCTTTCTTGGTTGAAAAATAACTTTTTTGTTGAAAATTCTATTTTTCTGGTTGAGAATTCAACTGCCTTCTAAAATATTCGTCTTTTTGGCTTGAAAGTTAAACTGCTTTTGGTTTTTCGTTCATGTTTCATTTTTTTATTTTGAAAATTCGACCACATAGTTGAAAATTTATCTTTGTAGGTAGAAAATTTTATTATTCTGTTGAAAATGCAACTTCTGTATTAAAAATGTATCTTTTTTGAAGAAAGCTCATCTTTCTTGGTTAGAAATTAACTCTTTTTTATTGAACATTCAAATACTTTCTAAAAAAATCGTCTTTCTGGCTTAATAGTTCAACTATTTCGTTGAAAGTTAATCATTTTTGGTTGAAAATTAACTTTTTTGTTAAAGGTTCATCTTTTGGGGTTTCGAAGTCTACGGTTTTCTAAAACATTAGACTTTTTAGCTTGAAAACTCAAATTTGTTGTTAAAAATGAACTTTTTTGTTTAAAATTCCACTGTCTTTTAGAAAATTCGTCATTCAGGCTTAAAAGCTCATTTATTTCGTTGAAAATTCATCATTTTGAGTTAAAAAACATTGGACTTTTTAGCTTGAAACCTCTTTTTTTAAATTCATTTCTTTTGGTAAAAAATCTTTTTTGGTTAAAAACTAATTTTTTAAAATGAAAATTTAATTATTTTGTTGAAAATTAGTGTTTTTTTTTTAAATTCCACTATCTTTTTATTCAAAATTCAACTCTTTTTTGCTTAAAGTATCAACTATTATATTATTTGTTACGAATTCATCTTTTTTTGTTAAAAATTAAACTACTTGGTTGAAAGTTGAACTAATTTGTTAAAAAATCATTTTTGTTTGGATTGAAGATTCATTTCTTTGGTTGAAAATTTAATTAATTTGTGGAAAATTCGTTTTTTTTTTTTGTTAAAAATTAATCTCTTCTATTAGAAATTTCATCTTTTTTGGTTAAAAATTCAACTCTATGGTTGAAAATTAACCTCTTTTGGTTCAGGATTCATTTATTTTGTTGGAGATTTATATTTTTCGATTGAATTGGATCTTTTTTGGTTGCATTGTCAACTGTTATATTTTTCCTTAAGAATTCTTTTCTAGTTCAAAATTCAAATACCTGGTGGAAAGTTGATGTACTTTGTTGAAAATTCATCTTCCTTATTTAAATTAAAACTGTTTTGTATTTAAAATTCTAATCTATTTGCATGTAAACTATTATATTTTTTGCTCGGAATTTTTTTAAAATGAAAATTCATCTTTTTGGATGAAAATTCAACTATTTTGTTGAAAAATTGTCTTTTCGGCTTAAAAGTTCAATTATTTGGTAAACAAGTGGTGAGTTGGTTTGAAAGATTTAATCATTTGGTTGAAAATTCTTCTTTCGGGTTCAAAATTCAAGTGTTTTCTAAAACATTCGATTTTTTAACTTGGAATATCACCTTTTGTTGAAATTTTTTTTTAGGTTGAAAAGTGAAGTGTTTTCTAAAACATTCGACATTTTAGCTTGAAAACTTATCTCTTTTATTGAAAATTCATCTCTTTTGGTAGAAAATCTTTTCCAGTTAAAAATTCAACTATTTTGTTGAAAATGCATTATATTTCGACTTGAAATCTTAGAAATTTAAAGTGTTTCGTATTGAATTCATTATTTCACCTACATTAATTTAATTTGACAGAATTTATTCCCCAATTTTCGTGAAAAATCACCCTATTTCTCCTGTTTTGAGATCATTTTGCTCTGAAAGGTCTGTAATTATTTTGCTTTTGTTTGTTTTGTAGATGTCGAACATCATGTACAGCAAGGACGACCCCAGTCGTATCAACATCAGCAACGCAGTGCAACGTTAAATCACAATGGGTCTAGCCAATATCCTTCTAAAGAAGGATTTCATAGACAATCGAGTATGGAACTCAATCCTCAACATCAAGGTATATTAACTAAAGAGTAGATATAACTTTTTTTCATAATATGCGAAATGTATATTAGTCGTAGATGGTACTTTTATTTATTTTTTTCATTTTTCATTTTATGTTTGCAATTCAGGCCTCGGATTCACTACACTATTGACACTACTTGACACTTTTTTTGAGCGATTACACTATTTACTGCTATTTTGAAAAAATTACACTAAATACCCTATTTTCTCACGATTGTCTGCTAATGCTACTATTTCTTTACTTTTCTTTAAAAAATATTTTAGACCTTCTTCAATGATTGACTACATATTGTCTTAATGGCTGATTAGGGGCCGTCCAAAATGTTGAATTTTCAAGACAAAAAATGAGCTTTCAACAAAACAACTGAATTTTGTCGAATTGTTGAATTTTTAAACCAAACGGTCCAATTATCTATAAAACAGTTGAATTTTCAACCGGAAAATACTAATTTTCACCAGAAAATGTAATAGTTGATATATAAACCAAAAAAAGAGTTTTATTTAAAATAAAATTAAATTTAAAAAATACTTGAATCCTCAACTAAAACAGATTAATCTTCAATCGTGCAGTTGCATTTTGAACTAAAAAATTGATTTTCTAGCGAAAAAGACGTATTGTTAACAAAATACATATATTTTCTACTAAATAATTAAATTTCGAACAAGAGGGTTCATTTTCTGTCAAAAAATACATTTTTTTAAATACATGAATTTTCAAACAATCAGTTGAATTTTCAATTAAAACAGATCAATTTGAATACAAAAATCGAATAGTTAAATTTTTAGTTAAAAAATTAATTTTCAATAAAAGAAAACGAATTTTCTACAGGACTGTAGAATTTTCAAGCTAAAGAGAGGAATTCTCTACAAAATAGTGGCATTTTCAACCTGGAAATACTAATTTTCAACAAAAATGTAATAGTTGATATTTAAACCAAATAATACCTTCTCTAGATGAGAATGTAAAAATATTTTAATATCAAATAAGAAACAGTTAAATAAAACAAAAAAAGATGGATTTTCAACAAAAGTAATAAATTTTTAACCAAATAGTTGAATTTTCTACCGGAAAACAAGAATATCCGACAAATCGCATTATTTTTCAACTAAATATTTTGACCAATGTATGTGATGTTAGTTAAAATTTTATTTGTTTAATATTTAACTAAATAGTTTGAATTTTTAAACTGAAAAAGAT
>CAKNXH010000329.1:32189-42587 GCA_932178445.1 Andricus quercusramuli | reverse complement strand
ATACCATTTTTTTGTTGAAGATTCATATTTTTAGTTGAAAATTCATCTCTTTGGTTAAAGTTTGACTATTTAGTTGAAAACTGATCTTTTTTAATTGAAAATTTAACTGCGTAGGTAAAAGTTAAACTATTCTGTTGAATTTTTGTTTTAATTAAGCTTTATCTCTTTGGTTGAAAATTTAACTATTTTGTTAAAAATTCATTTTTTCGCTGAAAATTCCTATTTTTCTGGTTGAAAATTCAATTTTTGTACAGAAAATTCGTCTTTTGGCTTTAAGGTTCAACAATTTAGGTGTGCTTTTTTTTCTTTCACTACTGAAAAATCTTTACTTGTTGAAAATTCGTCTTTTTGATTTTAAAATTCATTATTTATTTTCAATGAAATTTCATCCTTCTTGGTTGAAATATCAACTATTACACTTTTTTGTTGCAAAATTATCTTTTAAGGTTGAAAATTCAACTATTTCGTTAAAATTCTAATTGAAAATTAAATATTTTCTCAAGAAGTCATCTTTTATCGTAGAAAAGTCACTTTTTTTTTGTTTTAAATTAATAAATTTGAAAATTTTTAATTTGTATATGAATGTTAATGGTATTTGAATGTTAATGGTCAAGAAAAGAAAATTGGTCGAGGAAAAATCATAGAATTTTGAAAATTGAAATTGAAAATGAAAAAAGAAATTGAAAATTGAAAAAATTCTTGAATACAACAAATTTCTGTTACGTAATTTAAGTACGGCCCCTAAGGTGTTTGCTAAAGTGTGATTCTGTATTTTCATTTGGCAGATGTGGAAAATTAATTGTTTTTCTTTTGTGTTACAGCTTACGGTAATCTTGCAGTTAATGTTAGACAGGTGAGAATACAAATAATATGTAGATTTTTGTTTAAAGCACGGTTGCCACAGGTCAGGGAATTCTAGAAATTTAGGAAATGTTAGGGAAAATCTGAAAGAGTTGGAGAATTTTCGACAAATTGACATTGAAGTTTATAGAATTCTATATAACCGTTGTCCAGTAGGGTACCAATTTAAAATAAAAATATTTTTTTCTTACGGTTTTACCTTCTAAATTTGTAGAGCTTAACAAAACAAAGACCATGTATATTTGTTTGTATAAAATTTTCTTTAACTCCCGCAAGATGTTTGAGACATTTGTGGTTCGCTAAATATTTGTTCAACTTTAAAAGAAAAAACACGGAGTAATTTTCTGTTTAAAAAAAATCCTATAGGGTGTTTCCTGTATTTTTTATTTTCTAAAAAAAAGTATCTTGGATCCCGCTCAAGGCGATTAAAGATAAAAAATGTCCTTTTTCTTTTTCTCTCTTGAATTATGGGCTCTAGTAAAAGGAATGAATATAATGAAAATATTTCATTTTTTTGCAAGGAACATTTTTTAATAACAGCTTTTTTGTTGAAATGTCATTTCATTGATATTTAAATAGTCTATTGGCAAAAAAAAAAGGTTTTTGTCGTGTTCATTTTTTCATCTGAACCCTCAGTTCAGCTAAATAAGTGAAAAAATTTCATTTTCTTGACATTCTAGTGATGTGCTGATTGAAAGAAGGGTTTGCGACAAAGAAGCTGTTATTAAAAAATGTTCCTTGCAAAAATAGAATATTTTTATTGTATTTTTTCTTTCATTAGAGCCTATAGATTAAGAGAGAAAATGAAAAAGAAACATTTTTTATCTTCAATCCGCTTGAGCTACTTCAGTCTCAAGGGTTCTTGACCCAATGCATTTTTAAGACTTAGATTACTTTAGTGTCGCGTAATCGCATCTGAGCCAATTTAATAAATTTTCAAAGTCTCACCCTATAGGATTTTTTCTTAAAACAAAAAAATTCCCCGTGCTTTTTCTTTTAAAGCTAAAAAAAATATTTTGCGAACCTAGAACTTTAAACGTCTTGCGGGAGTTCAAGAAAATTTGAAATAAAAAAAAATACTTGGTCTTTTTTTTGTTAAACTGTAAAAATTTAGAAGCCTAGGAAAAAAATATTTCACTTTACATTGGCACCCTATTGCCCAGACTCTTTCCACTATTCCCCTTTTCCTATTTTTTTAAACAATTCCTTCCCCCGTCTATTTTTAAGAAACTTCCCCTTTTTCTGTTTTTTTTTTTCGCTCAAGTGTGAACTGAATTAATAGAATCCAAGAAAAAATTGAACTATTTTTGGTTGAAAGTTAATCATTTTTAATTGAAAAATTTGCTATTATATTATTGGATCAGAAAATTCATTTTTTAGTTAAACATTCTACTATTTGGTTACAAAAATTATTTTCTGGAAGATTCAACTATTTTGTTCATAAGTCATCTTTTTTGGTAGAAAATTCAACTACTTGGTTGAAAGTTGAAAGTCTTGGTTAAAAATTAATTTTACTGATTAAAAATTAAGTATTTTGTTGAAAATTAATTTTTTCAACTTAAAATTTAGCTATTCCATTTTTTATTGAAAATTCATATTTTTGGGTTGAAAATTCAACTGTTTTGTAGAGAATTCACCTTTTTTGGTTAAAAATTTATCAACTTAGATACATTTTTTTTTCATTTGTCTAAAAAATCTTTCTTGGTTGGAAATTCCACTTTTTTGTTGAAAACTCGTCTTCTTGCTTTGAAAATTCAACTACATAGTTGAAAAATGATCTTCTGTGTTAAAAAAGTTATTATTTTTAATATGCCTCATTTTAGTTGAAAACATATCTCTTCGATTGAAAATTTAACTGTATTATTGAAAACTTTTTTTTTTAAATTTAACTTTTTAACTGGAAGTTTAACTTTTTCATTCGGTTGAAAATTTAGCTTTATTATGAAAATTCAACTGTTTTGTTGAAAGTTCGTTTTTTTTGGATAGAAAGTTCATTCTCTTCAATCGAAAAGCCCTCTCATATTTTTGGATCAGAATTCATCTCTTTTAGTTAAAAATTCTATTATTTGGTTAGAAATGTAATTAGTTTGTGGAAAATTTAACTGTTTTGTTAAAAAGTCATATTTTTGTTATCGAAAATTCAATTGCTTGTTTGAAAGTTGAAAAACTTGGTTAAAAATTCGTTTTACTGATTAAAAATTTAACTATTTTATTGAAAATTAATTGTTTTAACTTAAAATGTAACTATTCCAATTTTGGTTAAAAGTTTATATTTTCGGGTTGAAAATTTAACTATTTTATAGAGAATTCGTCTTCTTGGCTTAAAAATATATCAATTCAGTTAAATTTTTCTCTCTTTGGTTTGAAAAATCTTTATTGGTTGGAAATTCCACTCTTTTGTTGAAAATTCGTCTTCTTGCTTTGAAAATTCACTTTCATAGAAAGCTCATCCTTTTTGATTGAAAATTCATATTTTTTTATAGAAAAGTTCTGGGTTATAAATTCAACGGCCTTCTAAAAAATTTTCTTTTTGGCTTCAAGATAAAACTATTTGCTTAAAAATGTAACTATTTTTGGTTGAAGTTTAATCTTTTTTGTTTCCAAAATTCGACCCTTTGGTTGGAAATTCAAATAATTTGTTTAAAAATCATCTTTTTTAGTTGAAAATTAATTTTTTGGTTGAAAATTCATCTCGCTGACTAACAAGTGAACAATTTTCTAAACAAAAATCGGGTTTTTAGCTTGAAAACTCAACTCTTGCCTTGGAAATTCTTCTCTTTTGATAGAAAATTAATCTCTTCGATTTAAAATTCAACTGCTTTGTGAATTTTTTTTTCAATTGATACAATTTTTATGATTTAAAATTCAATTCTTTTTTTGGAAAATTAACTATTTTGTTAAAAAGTTATTTCTTTTGTTCGAAAATTCCATTATTTCGTTGAAAATGAAATATATTTCGACTTGAAATCTTAAGCTTTTAAATTGAGTTCAATATTGGTTCCTATGCATTAATTATATTTAAAATAATTTATTCCCCTATTTTTCCTTTATTTTTTGTAAAAATCACTCTAGATTCCCCTAGTTTGAAAGCATTTTGTGCTGTGAAGTCTGACTTATAAATTTAGTAACAAACATTTGTTTGCATTAATATTATTGACCCCTAGGGGTAAGGTTGTTTTCATACCTGAAAGAAAAATTCATAACGGTCATGAAAACTGAAAAATTGGTCAGGGAGAAGTTAGGGAAAGTCAGGGAATTTCGAAATTGGGATTTTGTAGCAACCCTGTTTAAAACAAAATCAGCAACTTGAAAAGAAAAGAGAGTATGTGAATTTAAAAGAGTCCAATCAAAAAATAAATTAGAAAAATTTAGCATTGTTAATTAAAATAATTGTCTGATAGTAATTATTATATGTTGTAGTAGAGAATAAAAATGTAAAATTATATAAATAATTAATTTTGAAGGCTGGACCTCCAACACTAAACACATTCACTGGAAGACCAAATTCCCTACCACCTTATATATCGCCTCCACCAGCCGTTGCCCAAGGAGGCCAAAATATTTCAGTCGTCGATGGAAGAAGGCCATCCGAGAGTGGATCGGAAAGTGAACAGAGTACGGGTGGAAATCGTAAAGATCGGGACTATAAGAGAAGTTCCGTTTTGAGTAATCTATTTGGCAGAAGAAAAAAGCCCTCGCAATCGTAGATTCAGTGGAGAACCGTCGCTACGTAATTACTCGACGAGTACTTAAAGCCTGGTGAGTTTTTTCAATAAAATAAAATAAATGTCTATTTTAAAAATGACCCTGGGGGAACAATTTTTACAAAAAAGTACATTTCTACAACTGTAATTTTTTGTTAAAACGTGTACTTTTTTGTAAAAAAATGTACGATATAAAAAAATACTATTTGAGACCAATAGATAATTTTTTCTTGCATTTTCTTGTAGAAATTTAAAGAAATTAACAAGAAAGTATAAGTTTCTACAATTAAAAAATTCGTATAATTTTTATTCATATTTTTTTACTCTGTTGTAAAAATCTACAGGATTTCACGTTTTTTCAATTTGGGTGTTTGAAGTCATAAAAAAACTTTTAATTTTACGTTAATTATTGTAGAAAATTGCAAATATTTACAAAAAATACAAGATTTGACCAAAGTTGAAATATTGGGAAAGTACACTTAAATTATGTTGTAAATACTAGTAGTTTATTTTTAAAATGTACAAATTTAAACAATTAAAAAACATTTTTACAAGCAATACTTTTAGAATTCATATCAACGTTTTTAGTTGTAGTTTACTGTCAATTTTCGTAAAAAATGTAATATATAAGTTTCTACAGGAAACCACCATTTTTTTTAAATATTACACTTTTACCAAGAACTTTTGCTATTATAATGAATCACAGATTAAGCCGCAATTCCAGTTATACAATTTTTTTCAAATTAAAGTTTCACCTTGATATCCACATCTATCAAATATAATTTTAAATCAGAGACGTTATTTATTTTTCAAAATAATTTTCTGGTAATTAATTCAGACCAGAAAATATATTTAAATAAAAAAACTTGTTTAAAAGTGTGTGTAAGTTTATTTTGCAAGATATTAATATAACATAATTAAAATATTAACATAGCAGAGTGATTATCTTTAAAATAATATCAAACTTATTAAAAATCCAAAATTTTGAAGATTTAGAAATATAATTTTGAAGGTTTTTAAGGATTTTTTAAGGTTTTAAGAAAATAAAATACAAATTCTTAAAATTGCTGAGAAATGTTGAAATTATTTCTTATTTTGAAAAATTAATGTTAAGAGAATATTTAAAAATATTTGAAAAAATATAAATTTTGATTAATAAAAAAAAATTGAATATTTATTAATTTGGAAAAAATTCGGGGAAATTTAAGATATATTTAGAAGCTTTGAAAAGATTCAAAAATAATTTAGATTGTTGAAAATTTCGAACAAAAAATTTGAAAGCCTCTTAAGAATTTTGAAAGGTTTCAAAACAATGAAATTTTTTTATCAGAATTCCTAGAAAAACTAAAAATGATTTTTTTTGTTAAAAAATTAATTTAAAAATAATATTTAATAAGATTTTTCTAAATTTTTAAAAAAGAATCTGGAAGATTTTAAGGCACTTTTTTATCTGGCAGGATTTCCAAAAAATTGTAAGAAAAATTCGAGTTCCAAGGTAATAACAAAATTTTCATTAGATTCCTGGAAAACTTTTAAACAATTTTTTTATAATCAAATCTTTAAGAGAGTATTTGAGAAGATTTCAAAATAAATTTTGATGTGTAAACTAACGTTTCTAGCTTAAAATTGATTAAAATGATGTAATTTTTTTAATTTATAATTTTTTTATTCATTCTTCAATTTATAGAATTGAAAATGACAACGTTTTGATAACCTCTTTTTGGCTTGGAAATTCAATAGTTTTGTAGAAAATTAAAGTATTTAGTTGAAAATGAACTTTTTTGTCAAGTATTATTTTTTTGTTCGGAAATTCGTCTATTTGGTTAAAAATTAAACTATTTTTATGAAAATGAAACTATTTGGTAGAAAATTAACTTTTGGGTTGAAAATTTAACTGTTTGTAGATAATTCGTCTCTTTGGCTTCAAAATTCAACAATTTTGTTGAATGTTACTTTTCTTTGCCACATTCTTCATTTTATTTAAAAATTCATCTCTTTGGTTGAAAATGTAACTTTTTTTTTAAATATTCTTTTTTTTTTATTAAGAATTAATTTTTTAAACTAAAAATGTAACTATTTCAATTTTGGTTCAAAATATATATTTCAAATCGAAAATTGATCTTTTCTAATTCATAATTGAAAATATTTTTAATAATTTATAGCAAAATGTAGATTTTTGAAGATTTCGAACAATAATTTTAGAAGCCTTTTAAGAATTTTGAATGGTTTCAAATAAATAAAGTTTCTTATCAAAATTCCTAGAAAAACTGAAAGTGAATTTGTTGTTGAAAAATGTATTTAAAAAGAGTATTTAAAAAGATTTCCAAAATTTTCAAAAAAGAATCTGGAAAATTTTAAGGAAATTTTTGCAATCTTTCAGCATTTTCGAAAAATTGTAGAAAAAAATCGAGTTCCAAGATAATAACAAAATTTTCATTAGATTCCTGGAAAATTTTCAAATAATTTTTTTGTAACACATTCTGAAGAAAATATTTAAAAAGATTTCAAAACAAATTTTGATGTATGAATTAATGTTTCTAGCTTAAAAAATGATTAAAATGATATAATTGTTTAATTTATAAATTTGTTGATTCATTCTTCAATTGATAACATAAAAAATGATAACGTGGATTTCTATTTTTTTAAATCTTTGAACTGCACAATGTATGAAAGTTAAAAATGTAAAATTTTGCAATTTAACGGCATTTAATGGCAACATTTTTAATTGAAGAATGTTAAAATCTTCCATTTTATACGCATAAATTATTGAGCGCTTGAATTAAAAAAGTTTGAAGCTTTATTTTTAAAATTCAGAAGTATGCCGCTTTGATGTCTTAATTTGTAGTTAAGTTTCTATAACTTTGAATTTAAAAAAAAAATTATTTTCATGTGTTTGAATCTTTTAATTTCAGTGACATAATTTTAAATGAGCTATATATGATGTCTAATCGGGGACGGCTGAAAAATTCCGAAAAATAAAATTCCCGACACTGTAAAATTCCCTGATTGAAAAATTCCTGAATATCAGAATTCCCGAATAATAAAATTCGAATTGGAAAATTCTCGAATAATAAAATTCCCGACAGCTTATAATATTATCGATTTTGAAAATTTCCGAATTTAAACAATTAAAATTTTTTCATAAATATTATCGATTTATTAAAAACACAATAATCTAATATTTGTATAAAAAATTATTTTTAATGTTTAAAGTTTTTAAGATAATTGTTTGCATTTAAAATAACAATAATTGAAAACAATTCTCATCCAGAAATATATTTTTTCATTTATTATTTTAATTATTCCTGTAGATTCTTATAGATGTAAATTCTTGTAGGAAATTGTAGCTGCAATAAAATACAGCAATATACAAAAAAAGTATCAAAAAAGTACAAAATTCGTCTGGATAATAGAAAAAAGTTTTACTTTCCTGTAATTTTGGTTGTAATTTATTGCATTTATTTGTAGATTCCTGTAAAAATGGTTTTAGTTTTTTGTACTTTTTTATAACAATTTTTCCACCACAGAATAAAACTGTTTTTAAATAATCCCTAATCTTCTTTCAGGATGAAACCTTGCTCACAGGGTAAATGATGGAAATGTGTACAATACCTGTTACGAGTTACAACCAATTGCAAGAATCGACGTTTCTCCACTGTCTTCTCCATGATTTGAATGTTTTATACGCAAAAATATACAACTGTTAATAATTATTTAAATATTCTTTACAATAGCCAGTAGAAAGCATATTTTTCTATTCGCGAATTAGAGCAAGTGGGTTTCAGAGACGCGAGAATCAGGCAGGAATCGAGTTCTCGCAGAACTTGCGCCATATTTTTTTTTTTTCATTTTTTTTTGTAATGATTATTTAATTTTTGATTTGTATACTCGATAGTGATAGAGGAGCGAATGACCTTCGTAGTGAGCAAAACAGTCATCGATGCAATTTTCAAACTGTCTATGATCAATATTGCGATTTGATGTGTACCTGACCTCGAGGGCAAAGTAAAACAAACAAGAAAGAAAGAATTCGCGAAACCTGAAATTTATGTGTGTTTATATTGTAGATGTCATAATATATGTTACAAATGGTTACAAATGTTTACAAATGTTTACAAATGTTATATGAATGAAGTGACCACTAATGCATTTGGGACCAATGACTGTATTTCTATGTATGAAATAAGATCCTAGTAGATTCATGTACTTTTGAATAAAGATCATATTTTTATGAATATATTCGAAATTTTTCAACCTAATAGTCTAATCTATAGATTTTTTTTTTTGTATAAATCGAATTTTTTCAATTAAAGTGAATCAACTTGGGGACCGTCCATAAACAGTAATCCTACGATCTTGGATAACCATTAGTACGTTTCTTCATGATGAATTTGAACAAAATTTCCGAATTTTTCTAAAGGTGAGTTTCCTTGAAACGAGTACTTTCAGGAATACTTTTTGTTCTTCCTGTTTTTAAGAAACTTCCGGCTTTTCCGCCTTTCCTCGTTTTTTGGTTAAATGCGAACTGAAGTGAAAGAACCCGATTAGAAAATCTGTCTATTTTTTGTTGAAAAGTCTATTATTATATTTTTGGTTCGGGATTAATTTATTGAATATCCGTCCTTTTTCGTTAAGAATAAATTTTTCAAATTGAAAATAGTTGAAAATTCAACTACTTGGCCGAAAATACGCCTTTTTTTGTTAAAAATGTAACATTTTGGTTGAAAATTAATCTGTTTTGGTTGAGGATTCAACTATTGTTGAAAATTCGTGTTTCATAATTGCAAAATAAACTACTTGGTTTAAAGTAAAACTACTTTGAAAAAAATTAGTTTTTTTCTTCGTTGAAGATTCATTATTTTAGTTGAAAATTCTGTTTATACTGTACTGTTTATGTAGAAAATTCGTCTGTTTGACAGGAACGTAAACTGTTTTGTTAAAGAATCGTTTTTTTTTGTTAAAAATTAATTTTTTAAATAGAACTTGTAATTATTCCATTTTTGGTTCAAAATATATATGTATTTCAAGTTGAAAATGGATCTTTTCCAGTTGAAAATTCAAATATTTGACTAAAAATTCATATATTATTTTCTTGAAAATTCGCCTTTTTGTTTAAAAATGCAACTGTTTGATTGAAAATTAATCAGCTTTGGTTGAGGATTCTACTGTTTTGTAGAAAATTCGTATTTTATGGTTGAAAAATCAACTACTTGGTTTAAAGTTAAACTATTATTGAAAAAAAAAATTTGGGTCAAGGATTCATTATTTTAGTTGAAATTCATACTTTCGGGTTGAAAATTGAACTACTATATGTAGATAATTCATCTTTTTGGCTTCGAAATTCAACAATTTTGTTGAAAATTTATGTATTTTGTTGAAAAATCGACTTTTTTTATAGAACATTAATGTTTTTGGTGGAAAATTCATCTTTTTGTTTGAAAATTTAACCATATATTTAGTTAAATAATCGTGTTTTGTTTGTTTGAGAATTAATTTTTCAAACTCAAAATATTACTTCCATTTTTTGTTGAAAATATATATTTCAAATTGAAAATTAATCTTTTCTAGTAAAAAATTCAAGTATTTGGCTGAAAATTCATGTATTTTGTTGAAAATTCGATTTTGCTGCTTAAAATTCCAACTGTTTGGCGAACTGTTTGGTTGAAAACAATTCTGTTTTGGTTAACGACTCAACTATTGTTGAAAATTCGTCTTTTATAGTAGAAAAATAAACTACTTGGTTTAAAGTTAAACTAATTTTTAAAAAAATAAATTTTTTCGGGTTGAAGGTTAATTATTTTAGTTAAAAATTTATATTTTCGGGATGAAAATT
>CAKNXH010000329.1:8268-23629 GCA_932178445.1 Andricus quercusramuli | reverse complement strand
AGTATGTTTGATGGAGAATGTTACATCATAAATGTAAAATATAAATGTGTGTTTTATTTTAGGCGTTTATCAAATAAAATCGTATTTGTGTCGTCACCCTCGGGAGTTCAACCTTTGTCCGATGATTTTTCACGAAGAAGGGGAGGAGTAGGAAAAGTGCTTAAAATAGCGTGACGTTGTTTTTGAATGGCCTCTAAAGTACAATTTACAGGCTTAGCTGCAGTGACATGTCCAAAAGTCATAAACTGCAGAATCAGAGAACCCAATGCACAAACCAGGAGGATAAGAGGATTAGCAAACATGCCTCTCATCCATGGATACTAGAGACCTAATAACGTACTTTTGAAGCTTGACGAAACCGATAATCGACCCTCAATGGTTTTCCTCTCCCCCTGTTTGCGCGCAAGCTACGCGAAGCAGAATAGCGCCCCGCTCTCTACAAGTTTCAACCCTCTTCCTTCAACCCTCTTTCTTCAACCCTCTTTCGGGATGCTCGTATCGTATCTCGCACAGCCAGTAGCACAGTAGGGTGGTCCAAAAAAGCACTGTAAACATTTTTTTCTAAATTTCTATTGGCATACCCCCCAAATTTGTTCGAATCCACAAAAAAGTAAATTCATTTTTTATTTTCGAAAAAAATGATATTTAGGGGTGCCACACAGTGGACCTTTTTTGAAATTCTGTCTCAAAATCGTAGAACTTTGGATTGGAATGACCTAGAGGGATATATATTTTTTTAAATTAAAAAAAAAACCTTTCCGAATATAGAAAAATTATAGAGAAAGTCAGACAAAAAATTGTGACCTTGAAAATCTGTGTTGAAGATGTAATTTTTGGCAATAAAAAATCGTTTATTGAATACCAAAAACGCTTAGATTTGACATTTTATGTGCTATACATGTTTTTATATAGATTTTTGCATACCCAATCCGAATCTGACATTTAAATCGTTGCAAGACAAAATCCAAAATGGGGGATCCAATATGGCAGACTAAAATTGTAAAAAGAAATGGATGTAACTGAAATTTGCCACAAGGGGGTTTTTCGGGTCGCTGATTTCAAATCCGGGGTCAAAATTAAAAAATTCAAAATGGCGGATCTAATATGGTGGACCAAAATTGTAAAAGAAAACCGATGTGACTATTTGCTACAAGGGGGTTTTTCGGGTCGCTGATTTTAAATCCGGGGTCAAAATATAAAAATTCAAAATGATGGACCAAAATTGTGCAAAAAAAAACCAGATTTGACCGCTTTTTTTAATTCTGGAATTTTGACTTTGGATTTAAAATCAGCCACCTACAAACCCTCCGATAGGCAATTTTAAGTCCCGAATTTTTAATTTTGACCCCGGATTTGAAGTCAGCGACCCGAAAAACCTCCTTGTAGCAAATTTTAGTCAAATCGGTTTCTTTTACAATTTTGGTCCGCCATTCCGAATTTTTAAATATTGACCCTGGATTTAAAATCAGCGACCCGCAAAAACCCCGAGTAGCATTCTGTAGTCAAATCGGTTTCCTTTTACAATGTTGGTCCGCCATATTGGATCCGCCACTTTGAATTCTTCAATTTTGACCCTGCATTTGAAATCAGCGACCCGAAAAACCCCCTTGTAGCAAATTTTAGTCACATCGGTTTCTTTTTATAATTTTGGTCCGCCATATTGGATCCGCCATTTTTAATTTTTTAATTTTGATCTTGGATTTGTAATCAGAGACCTGAAAAACCACCTTGTAGCAAGTTTTAGCCAAATAGGTTTCGTTTTACAATTTTAGTCTGCCATATTGGATCCGCTATTTTGGATTTTGTCTTACAACGATTTAAATGTCAGATTCGGATTGGGCATGCAAAAATCTATATAAAAATATTTATAGCACATAAAATGTAAAATCTAAGCGTTTTTGGTATTCAATAAACGATTTTTTATTGCCAAAAATTACATCTTCAACACAGATTTTCAAGTCACAATTTTTTGTTTGACTTTCTCTATAATTTTTCTATATTCGGAAAAGTTTTTTTTTTAATTTAAAAAAATATATATCCCTCTAGGTCATTCCGATCCAAAGTTCTACGATTTTAAGACAGAATTTCAAAAAAGGTCCACTGTGTGCCGCAAGCCCCATGAAGTTTAACATGTATTTCCCATAAGAAAAAAAAAGACGTTATTGTAAATCTTATTCAGAATTCTCAATATTATCTCAATCGAGTTGTAACTCAAAATTTCTCTTCACACTTAGCCATAGAATACGAATCAAATATCGCTTTTCAAATACCAGCACCATAAGTCGGTTTTACAGGGTCCCAAAGAAACCACATAAGTGAAAAAATGGGTTTTGCGAGTTTTTCGCGCTTATTATAACTTTTTTTGTGGGTTTTTAAATGCGAATTATTTCTATTACATAAATTGTTACTTTATACTGAAAATTAGATTTTTTCATGAATTTTTTAAACAATTTATTATTGTTTTTAGCAATTTTCTCATAGAATGGAATTAGAAAGACGCGTTTTTTTCACAAATTTTCCACTTGTTGTCCAATTTCCAATTAGAGGCAAGTGATTGTTCATCAATGTTAACAAGTGTGATTGTTTAAACAATTTAAATTGCAACAAAAAAAAATCACTTTTATACAAATTTTCAATGAAGATAAATCGAGTAACTAATTAGAGTCAAGAAAATTAATTGTTTAAACAATTTATTTTTATTAATAATATTATATTTGAAACATCCTAGAAAGATGCGTTTTTTTTTATTTCTGGCTTTTTGTCCAATTTTCATTTGGAGTGAACTAATAATGAATTTAAGTTAACAAAATAATTGTTTAAACAATTTATTATCATTGTTAATAATATTCTCTTTGCTTAATTGGTAGAATGTTGCGGTTTTTTTCTGAAATTTTCAACTGTTTGTCTAATTTTCATTAGGCGTGACTTAATAATTAATTAGATTTAGCAAAAATAATGGTTTCAACAAATTATTATTGTTTATGAGTATATTCATCTATATCAATTGCGCCTGATAGTTGCGGTTTTCGGCAATTTTTACCTTTCTGTCCTTTTTTCACTCAGTGAGGTAAAAATTATTGAAAGTTAACAAAAAATTTGTTTACACAATTTATTATTGTTTATAACTATCTTTATTTAGATAACTGCTAGACAGTGGCGGTTTTTTCTAAAATCTTTCACTTTGCTTCGCCTTCTTCATTACTAACAATTAATAAATAAACATTAGAGAAATCTATATTTTAAATAATCTCTTTCCTTTTTGTGAATATATTTTTCTGAAATAAAACAGATATTTAAAATATGCTTCAAATCTTCTACACGGATCATATTGAATACAACTTTCCCTTGAATAAGTTACTGAGAGACTTCAGTGAGGTGTCAGAAATGCAGCAATTGTTATTGTTATTATATTATTTGGTTTTGCCTCTTGTGCAAAATAGCTTTTTTTCTTTAAATTAATTTTTTTCAAGCATTGGGAAAAGAGCAAGAATAATTCACTTAAAACAACAATACCATTCGAAAAATCATTCTTGTTGTGGATGACTTGTTATTTGTTCATAAATAAAAAGGCGATGCAAAGTTAAAGATTTTCGGAGAAGCCGCCACTTTCTAGCACTTATCTTAGAAAAGATAGTTATAAACAATATTAAATTGTTCAAACAACTTTTTTGTTAAGTTTAATTAATTATAAGTGAAAAAAGGACAGAAAGGTAAAAATTGCTAAAAACCCGTAACTATCAGGCGCAATTGATATATATGAAGATGGTCATAAACAATAATAGTTTGTTTATACAAATACTTTTGCTGAATATAATTAATTATTAAGTCACGCCTAATGAAAAATAGACAAATATTTGAAAATTTCAGAAAAAACCGCAACATTCTACCAATTAAGCAAAGATAATATTCAAATATAATATTATTAATAATTGTAATAAATTGTTCAAACAATTAATTTCCTTGACTGTAATTGATTAGTCAACTTATTTTAATTGAAAATTTGACTAAAAGTGATTTTTTTTTGCAATTTCGTAGCATTCTTCTGAAAGAATATTATTAACATGATTAATAAATTGTTTAAACAATCACTCTTGTTAAGATTGATAAACTATCACTTTCCTCTTATTAAAAATTGGACAAAAAATGGAAAATTTGTGAAAAAACCGCGTCTTTCTAACTCCATTCTATGTGCAAATTGCTAAAAACAATAATAAATTGTTTAAACAATTCATGAAAACATCCAATTTTCAGAATAAAGTAATATTTTATGTATTAGAAATAATTCGCATTTAAAAAACCGCAAAAAAAACATAATTAGCGCCAAAAACTCGCAAAACTCATTTTTTCACTTATGGGGTTTATTTGGGACCCTATAAAACATACTTATGGTGTTGCTATTCGAAAAGTGATATTTTAATCGTAATCTATGGCTAATTGTGAAGAGAAATTTCGAGTTTCAACTCGATTGAGATAATATTGAGGATTCTGAATAAGATTTACAAAAACGTATTTTTTCCTTATGGGAAATACATGTTAAACTTCATGGGGCTTGCGGCACCCCTAAATATCATTTTTTTCAAAACAAAGAAAATTTATTAATTTTTGTGTGGATTCTAACAAATTTGGAGGGTGTCCCCATAAAAATTCGAAAACAAATTTTTTGTACCTGGCAATTCTTAACCGATTTGGATTTTTTTGAAGAAAAATTCAGCATTAAATTTCGAAAAGATTTATGTGGCCTGATTTTTTATATTTTTTTGTTCAAACTTTTATGTTAATACAAAGAGTAAAAAAAGTAGATTTTTTCATTTCCGACGGTTTATTTATGGATTTTTTTTATAAATATATATATATATATATATATATATAAACATAATATATATAATATATATATATAAAAATATATAAATAATATAAAATATAAATATAAATAATTTTAATTTTTTTTCTAATACCTTATGATGGTGCTTTTCGAATAGGGTAGGTTAAAAAAGTCACCCCCTTTTCGTTTTGGGGGAGAAATAACTTATTTATAACTCATATTTGAATGTTGAAAAGTCAAATTAAGATCTTTTTTGAATGGAAATTCAATCTTTTTCAAATTTGCCTTCTCGATTCAAAAATTCATCTGTTTTATTAGAAATTTCATCTTTCTTGGATAAAAATGCAATGTTTTGTTTGATAATTAATCTTGTTTGCTTGAGGATTCAACTATTTTATTTTAAAATGTTAGTTAAACGAATTTGTTGAGAAATCACTTTTTCGTTGAAGATTCATTATTTTGAGTTGAAAATTGATCTTTTTCAATTGAAAATTCAACTGCGTGGGTACAAGCTGAACTAATTTGATGAATTTTTTTTTAAGAAGGTTCTTTTTGGTTGGAAATTGACCTATTTTTGTTGGAAATTAAGTTTTTTCTGATTGAAAATTCAATATTAACATATAAAACTCGTTTTTTGGCTTAAAGGTTCAACATTCTAGGTAAACATTTTTCTTCAGGACTAAAAAATCTGTATTTGTTAAAAATTCGTCTTTGTGGTTTTAAAATTCATTTCTTAAACGAAATTTCATATTTTTTGGTTAAAATATCAACTATTGCACTTTTTTGTTGAAAATTCATGTTTTTAGTTTGATTTTGAACTATTTTTGATTCCAAATTAAAATATTTTTTGGTTGAACTATCAACTAAATATTGCTTATTTCGTTGAGAATTCGTCTTTTTTGGATGAAGAATCAACAACTTGGTTTGAAGTTAAACTACAGTTTAAGGAATTCATTTTGTTTCTGTTAAAGATTGATAATTAAAGTTTAAAATTGAATTGTTTTGCAGAAATTTTTATCTTTTTTTGGCTTGAAAAATCAAGAATTTTGTTGAAAATGCGTATTTTTGGTTAAAAATTAAACGGTCTTGATTAAAATTGAGCTTTTTGGAACAAAATTTAATTATTTTGAAAGAAATTAACTTTCTTATTGAAAAGTTATAATTTCGGGTTGACAATGCAACTGCTTGGTAGAAAATCTCTTATTCTATAAGAGTCATCTTTATTGGGTGAAATTGAATTTTTTAGTTGAAAATTTAACTTTTTTGTTGACATTCAACTTTTTCGTTGAAAATCAACCTTTTAGTTCAGAATTAAAATATTTTGTTAAACACGCTTTTTTTCGTACAATCCGAATTTTGGTACAAAATTGATCTCTTATTCAGAAAAGTCACATTTATTGGGTGATATTGAACTTTTTAGTTAAAAATTCTACTTCTTCATTGAAAATTCAGATTCTTGGTTAGATATTTAAATACTTGATTAAATTTTGAACTATTTTTTATGAAAATTCAACTATTTGGAAGAAGACTGAAGTATTTGGTGAAAAATTAACTTTATCTCAAAATTTAAACAATTTAGTTTCTGTTAAATATGCATGCTTCATAAGATAAATATGAACTATTCTGTAGAAAATTCGTGTATTTTTGTGAAAATTCTGACCTGTAGCAACTCTGTAATTTAAAAGAAGTATATGTTTATATCACTCTAGAATGTTTTTGTAAAAATATACGTATTAATAAGTTTGGTTAAATTTTTTTTTTATTTTGTGATATTTGGAGATTTTTTTTTTGGGCATTCAGTCAAATTTTTGTATATAATACATAGTATTTGAAAAGATATATTTTATTCGTATTCTATTGCTAATTGTGAAGAGAAACGTTGAGTTATGAATATGAAATTTTGTCCAAACAGTGGATTTTTCAATCCAACAGATTTATTTTTTATCAACAAAAAAAACGAATTTTCAACTAAACATTGTATTTTTCAATGAAATAAATAAATAATTAACAACAAAATAGAATAGTTTAATTTTTTACTAAACACATGATTTTTTACGAGAAAGATCACATTTCTATTCAAAAGATCAATTTTCTACAAAAAATGGAATAGTTAAAGTGAATTTTCAACTAAAGTGATGAATCTTTAACTAAACAAAATTTAATTTTCAACCAAATACATGAACTTCAAACTGAAAAGATAAATTTTCTAGCAAAAATAGAGTAATTTTCAGTTAGTAAAATTTTAAAAAAATGCACTGCTTCGAATTGGAAAGAGTGATAAATTTAAGTGTTAACAGAAGTCAAAGTAATAGAAAACATATTATTTGCATTAAACAGTGCCTTATTCAGGGTTGCTATAATATCCCAATTCCTAAATTCTTCTAGATATATTTAAAACATTTTTTAGTTGTGTTTTCAAGTCAAGAAGATAAATTTTCAACCAAAGAAATGAATTTTGAACTAAAATGATGAATCTTCAACCAAAAAAGACTCATTTTCAACAAAGTTTATGAATTTTCATCTAAAAAAAATAAATGTTCAACCAAGATTACAACAGATAAAATGGCAGAAAAATGAATGTTCAACCAAAAAAAAAAAACGGATTTTCAAAAAAATATACTTTTTTTTCCTAATAAGAAAATGATTTTTTAACAAAATAATTCAATTTAAACTAAAAAAGCTAAATTTACAAACAAAAAATATATTTCAATTTGCAGTTAGAAAAGTAAATTGAACCAAAACGAGTTTTCAGCAAAATTAATTAATTTTCCACTAAAAATATAAATTTTCAAGCGAAAATGGAATAGCTATATCTACAGGTAAAAAAAATTAATTCTCAACTAAAAGGAAACGAATTTTCAACTATAAGGAAACGAATTTTCAACCAAAGAAAGTATATTTTAATAGCTATGATGAATTTTCAACCAAAAATATTCAATTTTGTTCGAATAGTGGATTTTTCAATCCAAAAGATGAATTTTTTATAAAAAAAAATGAATTCTTAACAAAACCGTTTTTTTTTGAATGAAAGAAATTAATTCTAAACAAAAAATAGAATAGTTAAATTTTCTACTAAACAGATAATTTTTTACCGAAAAAGATAACATTTCGATAAAAAAAGTAAATTTTCCATAGAAAATGTAATAGTTAAAGTGAATTTTGAACTAAAATGATGAATCTTCAACTAAAAAAATTTATTTTTCAACCAAATACATGCATTTCAAACTGAAGAGATAAATTTTCTACTAAAAATAAAGTAGGATAATCTTCATCAGTAAAATAAATTTCCAAAAAAAACGAATTCTCAACCAAGGAAATTAATTTTCAAACAATAAGATGAAATTTCAACTAATGAGGGTACTCTGTTACAAAAAAGACGGATTTTCAACAAACATTAAATTTTTCTCCGAAATTAGATACATTTTCAAGTAAAAATAGAATAGTTAAATTTTCAGTGAAAAAATTAATTGTTAATAAAATCAAAGTAAATTTTCAACTAGATAGTATAATTTTCGACCAAGAAGATTAAATTTCTATCAGAAAAGATAAATTTTCGGCAAAAAATGGAAGAAAAATAATAATGATCATAATAATTACCTGCCGAACAAAAAATGTATAAATCAGTAGATTAAGTTATTTTTTGCAAGACTCCGTAACCGAACGAGTTAACGCTTATCTTATTTAAACTTATATTCTGAAAGGATTTTAGCCTAAATAATAATAATTATCTGCTAAACAATTAAATGTAAAAATATATATTATTATAAAATAATATATTTCCAGTTTGAAAAATGAATTCTGAATAAGAAAAATCTCATTTTCAACCAAAAAGATCAATTTTCAACGAATGAGATGAATTTTTAACAAAGTACATGAATTTTCAACCAAATATTTGAATTTTTGAAAGAAATTTTCAACCAAAAAATGAATTACCCACCAAGGAGATTAAATATTCTCCTACAAAATTCGAATTTTCAATAAAATGCTGGAATTTTTGAACCAGATATTTGAATTTTCAACTGAAGAAGATTCTAAGATTCTAGGAAGAGGAATCTAGGTAGAGTTCTTAAATGCTCGAGAATTTATGTTGAGCAAATGCTCTCGAGAATATGCTCAGCATTTAAGCTTGAACAGAGCATTTATTGAGCATTAAAAAGAATTGAATTAATTCATTGTTTAAACAATTATATATCATAATTAATCCATATATTTTTACAAAAATATTCTAGAGTGAAATAAACATATACTTTTTTTTTTAATTACAGAGTTGCTACAGGTCAGGTAATTCCAGAAAGTCAGGGAATGTCTGGGGAAACCTGACAGAGTTAGGGAATTTTCGATAAATTAAAGTTGAAGTTAATTTTATTATTATGGTTGAAAACTCATCTTTTCTGATTGAATTCAACTATTTTTGGTATAAAATGAAAATCTTCTTTGTCCTTGAAATATAATGTATCACATTTTTCATTTAGACTTCATCTTTTTTGGTAGAAAATTCAACTACTTAGTTGGAAGTGGAACTACTTTGTTAAAAATTCATTTATTTGGATGATGTTTTTTCATTTTAGTTGAAACCTCCTTATTTTGTTGACAATGAAATTTCGTAGATGAGAAATAATTTTTTCAACTAAAAATTTAACTCTTACATGTTTGGTTCATAATTTATCTTCTCACGTTGAAAATTCAAATATCTGGTTTAAAATTCCTGTATTTTATTGAAAATTCATCTTATTGGTTGAAAATGGATCTTTTCGGTTGAAAATGAGATTTTTCTTATTTAGAATTAATTTTTCAAACTGGAAATGTAACTGTTTCATTTTTTGTCAAAAATTTATCTTTTCTGATAGAAATTTAATCTTCTTGGTTGAAAATTCTACTATTCTGTTGAAAATTTACTTTAATTTTATTGAATATTAATTTTTTTCACTGAAAATTAAACTATTCTATTTCTAGTTGAAAATTGATCTGTTTTTGGTAAAAATTTAACTATTTTTTGAAAATCCGTCTTTTATGTAAAAGACTCATTAGTTGAAATCTCATCTTTTTGGTTGAAAATCAATTTCAATGTTTGAAAATTCGTTTGTTTTTTGTGTGGAAGTTTATTTTACTAACTGAAAATTATCCTACTTTATTTCTTGTAGAAAATTTTTCTTTTTAGTTTGAAATGCATGTATTTGGTTGGAAATTAAATTTTTTTTAGTTGAAGATTCATAATTTTTGCTAACATTTTTTGTCGAAAATTTACCTTTTTTGATAGAAATATAGTCTTTTTTGGTTAAAAAATTATCTGTTTAGTAGAAAGTTTAACTATTCTATTTTTTGTTAAGAATTCATTTCTTTCATTGAAAAAAAACTGTTTAGTTGAAAATTCGTTTTTTTGTTATTGATAGAAAATTCGTCTTCTGGATTTAAAAATCCACTGTATTTAGACAAAATTTCATATTTTTGGTTAAAAATTCATCATTGTGAATAAAAAATAATTTCTCTGGTTGAGAATTCGTTTCTTTTTAGTTAAAAATTAATTTTTTTCAACTGAAAATATAAGTATTCTATTTTCGGCTGAAAATTACTTAATTTAGCTGAAAACTCGTGTTTTTTCGATTTACTTTTCTAACTGCAAATTGAAATATGTATTATATTTTTGGTTTGTAAATTCGTCTTTCTTACTTTGATATTAAATTATTTTGTTGAGAATTCATTTTTAATTGAAAATTGATTGTCTTAACTGAAAATTTAATTTTTATGCTTTTGGTTAAAAAGTCTTTTTTTTTTTTGTTATAAAAAAATATTTTTTTTCTTGAAAATTCGTTTTTGTTTTTGGTTGAACATTGATTTTTCTGGCATTTCAACTGCTCTAATATTGGTTGAAAATTGATGTCCTTTAGAGGAAAATTCATAAACTTTGTTGAAAATGAGTCTTTTTTGGTAGAAAATTAATCTCTTGGGTTGAAAATTCAACCCACTATTTGCTTAAACATTCATATTTTTGGTTGAAGATTCATTATTTTATTGGAAAATTCATTTCTTTGTTCAAAATTGATCTTATTGATTAAAAATTGATCTTTTGCGTTGAAAATGAGATTTTTCTTATTCAGAATTAATTTTTCAAACTGGAAGTGTTTTTTCTACTGAAAAGTAAACTATTCTATTTTTAGTTGAAAATTTGTCTATCTTCGGTGAAAATTTAACTGTTTAGTTTAAAATGCATGTATTTGGTTGAAAATTAAATTTTCTTTAGTTGAAGATTCATAATTTTAGCTGACATTTTCTGTGAAAAATGGACCTTTTTTGATAGAAATATAGTCTTTTTCGTTACAAAATTATCTGTTGAGTAGAAAATTTAAGTATTCTATTCTTTGTTAAGAATCGATTTCGTCTTTTGGATTGAAAAATCCACTATTTGGACGAAGTTTCATATTTTTGATGAAAATTCATCATTGTTGTTAAAAAATAATTTATTTTGTTAAAAATTCGTTTCTTTTTAGTTGAACATAAATTTTTTTAACTGGAAATATAACTATTCCATTTTCAGTTGAAAATTAATTTCGCTGAAAAATCGTTTTTTTAAATTTACTTTTCTAACTACAAATTGAAATATGTGTTATATTTTTGGACTGTAAATTCATCTTTTTTAGTTTATTATTGAATTATTTTGTTGCGAATTGGTTTTTTTGATTGAAAATTTACCGTCTCAAACTAAAAATTTAATTTTTATCCTTTTTGGTTAAAAAGTCCTTTTTTTTTGTTATGAAAAAAATATTTTTTGTTTTGAAATTTTTTTTTGTTGAACATTTATTTTTCTGAAAATTTAACTGTTCTTATCTTAATTGAAAGTGGATGTTTTTTAGATAAAAATTAATAAACTTTGTTGAAAATTAGTCTTCTTTGGTAGAAAATTATTCTTTTGGGTTGAAAATTCAACAATTTGGTTAACAGTTCATATTTTTGGTTGACGATTCTTCGTTTTAGTTAAAAATTCATTTCTTTGGTTAAAGATTTATCTTCTTGACTTGAAAACACAACTGAAAAGTGTTTAAATATATATATATATATATATATATATATATATATATATATATATATATGTATATTTGATGCGAATAATATGTTGTCTATTACTTTGACTTCTTTTATCATTTAAATTTAGCACCCTTTCCAATTTGAAGCGATACATTTTTCCGCAAAATTTAAATAATGTAATTATTATTAATAAAAGTAGAAAATACGATTTTTCAAATCCTAATTCAAAATGCTCAAAAATGCTCATTAAATTCTCAAAGCACATAAAGCTCGAGCATATTCTCGATCACATTCTCATGCTCGTGAGAATTTCTCCGAGCACCCTGTAGATCCGCGCCTGGCCAGTGGAGAGCTACTGTAATGCACAGACAGCATCCCAGCGAGCTTTAACGAAGCGCCCGGAAGAACTCGGAGAGGCGCAGTCGCGTGTCAGCCGGTTTGCCTTCCGCCAGGGGTGGAGTCCTTAGCTCTCGCCAATACAAGCCACAGCCAGCCAGAGCTTTTTTGGAGTCGCTCCAAATACGCGTCATTGTCGAGTGCAAAATTTAAGCGCACTCTCCGTCTGGACCGACGACATATACCAAAGTGCCGAACCATCCAATTTTCGTGAAGTAACCAACCCGCGAAAGCTCAGTGTTTCTTTTAAAAAAGTTTGTCAATCCACGAGCGCAATTATAGAGACAAATTACCGCAAGTGACAAGCGCGGGGTATGGTGCGAATTTTCAGATTTGTGCCCTCGCGGATGTTGCTCGAGCGGATGTGAACGCGTCGCATTATAGTGGGCGGACGGACATTATTTCCGTCGAGGTTCGTCTGGCAATGGTTTAGAGAAGAAAGCAAGGAACACAAGATGCGAGAGCTTTCATCTTCATGAGAGGAAAGCATTGTCATCTCAGAGGAAGGGGAGGATTTGATTGTAGAGAAGAGAGAACATATGTTGCTTTCATCTCGGCATGATGCATTGCTTCGCTCATCATTACATGTCTCAGGTTTTAGGTAAGCGAAGCAAAAGTGAAAAAATGTTTTCGCGAGATCAAAATATAGGGAGTTTTTTTCATTGTACGATAATAAGAGTTTTGGTGTGAGGGGATCTGTTGAATGAGATGGGGTTTCGGTAAGGGGTGGACACACGCTGAGATCGCGTAACAGAGTGCGTGACAATCGATATATATAATGGAAAGTGAAAATATTTTCTTTTGCTAAATTTAATTTGGGAGATATTGAATTGACTTTTGTATATAGTCAGGGAAGAGAGAACTGGGAGTAATGCACGGAATCATATTGCTTCAATTAATTGGCTGCCTCTATTAAGAATACTTTATTGAAGCAATTGAATTTCGGTGTAATATGATTTTTCTTCGATAAAAATTCAATCAAGTTAAGTTTCTCATTAGGGAGATCATTAGAATTAATGGCATGTGTTCATCTTCTTACAGTTAACAATGTTAATTGATGGATGTACGATTTTCCCCTTTTAGTCTTTGTATTCATTTTTTTCCATTTCCTTTATATAAAGTTGATTGAGAGAGGAAATTTACGATACATCATATTTTGATGTTTTCTTAAGGATTTTTTCTTACTTAATAGAATGTTCATGGTGAAATGACATATTAAAATGAAGAAAAGAACATAAATTATAATACATGCATGATAAACACTGTTCAAAATATTTTATGTTTAATCTAACCAAAATGTTTTATTTTTTTTTATCGAATATTGAAAAAAGTGAAAAAAAAACAATAACTTGATATCGTAAATTGGCACACTTTATATTATGAATTTACGTACGTGAATAATTTTTTAATAATAATGTTCATTAGGAAGAATTTTAAAACAAAATTAAGCATATACTCATTTGAATTCTTGTATGAGACACAGTTTCCATAAATGTACTAAAGTATAAAAGTGTGAAAACAATTAAAGAATGTGTACATGTAAAGTGACAATTTCCAGGTTAAATTGTTTAATTTATCTAATGTGTACTCTGAAAAGGTTTTGTTTCTCAAGGAAGGAAATTCAAGACAACAGAAAAGACAATTTGAAAAACGGTGGAGTAACAAGTAGAAACAGAGTCAGTAGTAATAGCCAAGTGTGGCAGACTGGTTTAAAGTAAATTGCTTCTACAGAAACTAGGCGGGCATGAAAATTAACTTGATTCACGTTTCTACGAAAGAAAAGATGTTTAGCTAGATGCAATAATCTTCCTTTTAGAAGTAATAAAAAAGCAATGAAAAATTAGTCCAACGTAAATTACATTTCATCTAACTTCATCCACCAATGAAATTATGTTTTCTTATAATCTTCTTCAAAGAAATAAATGACTTTGGAATGAAATACACATCCTCAAGGAATTTCAAATTTAAATGTGCTTATAATAACAAAAAATAGAATATAAACCAGTAGAAATTATTATCACTGATAAGAAACAGTAAATGATTTATCCAGAAAGGGTTTTTTAGCTTAAATAGTAATAATGAAAATCTGTCAAGCAAAAATCATTATGTATAGCAGTAGAAAAGGTTATTATTGATAAGACATGGTTAAAAATAGAACATATATCAGTAGAGAAGGTTATTATTGATAATACTTAACATCTGAAAGAGTTCACGCTTCTTTTGAAAGGGTCCTAGTTTTATTGTTATAGTAATAATAATCTATCTAAAAGCAGAATATAAATAAGTAGTAAAGGCATAAGTAAATTCATAAGACTCTCAGTAACCGAACGAATTTACCTCTATCCTGAAAAAGGGTTATATAACTTAATCAATTGTAATAATAAAAATAATAATCTGCCTTTAAAACAGAATAAGAATACAAATCAGTAGAAAAAACTATTCTTAGCTAGATTTGGTAGACTTGGTTTGCACATATATTCTCAAACGATTTTAGCTTGAATAATAATAATTATCTGCTGAACAAAAAAAATCTATTATCCAGTAGAAAAAGTTATTACTTGTAAGACTTAATAACTGAACAAGTTAACACTTATCTTGAAAAGGGCTTAGCTTAATAAATTTTAAGAATGAAAATAATAATCAGTCTAATAAACAGAAAAATAAAAACCAGGAGAGAAGGTTATTATTAAATAGATATCTGTCGAACAAATAATATATAAATGAGTAGAAAAGGTTATTATTTTGTAAGAAGTAGTAACCGAACGAGTTAATGCTTATTCTGAAAAGGGTCTTAATCAATTTTTATAATAAAAATAATAATGAGCCTAACAAACAGAAGGATCAAAATTGAGAGAATAGGTCATTATTGGTTAGACTCAGTACCCTAGCGAGTTTGCACTTATATTTCGAAATCGTTTTAGCTTAAATAATAATAATTATCTGTCGGAAAAAAGTATTAATCAGTAGAAAAAGTAATTATTTGTAAGACTTAATTACTGTACCAGTTAAAACTTATTTTGAAAAAAGGCTTACCTCAACCAATTTTAATAACAAAATAATAATCAATCTAACAAAAAGAAAAATACAAATCAGGAGAGAAGGTTACTATTGGCTAGACTCAGT
>CAKNXH010000328.1:145143-168003 GCA_932178445.1 Andricus quercusramuli | reverse complement strand
TGGAAATAATAGTTGCATGCTTTTTATGCTGTCAACAGTTTAATTAATTTTCGGTTGATTATTTTGTTTAAAATTTTAAATTAAATAAAGATTTTATTTGATTTTTTTCAATATCAGTAACATCAATTGATTATTTACACGAAGGTTATGTAATTGAATATTTGTTATTATTTTTGTAGTAAAGGTTTACTTTTTCTTTAAAATTCCTTTATTGCAATTATATAATCTTTTCAAACACTTGTGACGTTGTGAAATGGCTCTATCTGAATTCAATTTTCAAGATTATATGTAGATATATTTTATTTTTATTTTTTAATTAGGTTAAAAGGTTAGTAATGAATTGAATGTATAGAAATGAGATTTAAAATTTAAGGAAAATATAATGTAAAAATTATTTGAATATTTCAATGAAAATAATGGTTTCATTCTTTTTATGTTTTAAACAGTTCAATTAAATAATGGTTGATTAATTTAGTTAAAAACTTTAAATTAAATAAAGAGTGGATTTAATTTTTTTCAATTATATAACATGCATTGCTTATTTACTTAAAGGTTATGTAATTGAATATTGGTTATTATTTTTATAATAAAAGTTTACTTTTTCTTGAAAACACCTTTATTGCAATTATATAATCTTTCCAAACACTTGTGACGTTGTGAAATAACTCTATCTGAGTTCAATTTTCAAGATTATATGTACATATATTCTATTTTTATTTTTTAATTAGTTTAAAATATTACTAATGAATTGAATGTATAGAAGTGAAATTTACAATTTAAAGGAAAATGTAATGTAAAAATTATTTAAATGTTTTAATGAAAATAATTGTGTAATGCTTTTTAGGTTTTAAACTGATTAATTAATTATTAACTGATTCTATTAAAACTTACATTTTTATGGAATTAGTTTGAAAGGTTATTAATAATTTAAATTGTCAGAAATGAGATTTCAAATTTGAAAAAAATATATATATATATAAATAAAGTAAAAATATTTAATGTTAATGCTAATGTTAATGTTAACGTTTAAGGTTAATGCTTAAATGAGTATCTGAATTTAATGTTCAAAATTATAGCAGAATAATGTTTAATTTTTTTTTTAAATTAGTATAAAAAGTTATTAATAATTCCAATTTTCAGAAATGAAATTTCATTTTTTTAAATATAAAGTCAAAATTATTTGAATATACTTTAACAAAAATAATGGTTTCATTCTTTTTATGATGTAAATAGTTTGAGCTATTTTTTTTCAATTAAATTTGTTGAAAACTTTAAATTAAATAAAGATTGAATTTGATTTTGTTTTCAATTATGTAGCAGAAATTGATTATTTACTTGAAGGTTATGTAATTGGATATTGGTTATTATTTTTATAATAAAAGTTTACTTTTTCTTCAAAATACCTCGATTGCAATTATATAATCTTTTCAAACGCTTGTGACGTTGTGAAATGACTGTATATGAATTAAATTTTCAAAATTATATGAACATATATATTTAAAAAATTTTTCAAATTATTTTTAAAGCTTACTGTTGAATTAAAGGTAAAGAAATGCAATTTTAAACAAAAAACATATATGTAAAATGTGAAAATTACTTGAATGTTTCAATGAAACTAATTGCTTAATGCTTTTTACATTGTGAAATGATTAATTAATTATTAACTGATTCTATTGAAACATAAATTTTCTGATATGAAATTTCATGTTTAAAAAACATAAAGTAAAAATTATTTCAATGATTCAATTGAAATAATAGTTTGATGCTTTTTATATTGTAAACAGTTTAATTAATTGTTGGTCGATTAATTTTGTCAAAAACTTCAAATTTCAAAGGAATTGAATTAAAAATTTTTTTCTTTATTTAAGTAACATAAATTGATTATTTACACGAAGGTTATGTAATTGAATATTGGTTATTACTTTTATAATGCAAGTTTAATTTTTTCTTTAAATACCTTTATTGCAATTATATAATCTTTTCAATTACTTGTGACGTTGTGAAATAACTCTAGCTGAATTCAATTTTCAAGATTATACATATGTACGTTTTTTTTTAATTAGTTGAAAAGGTTAGTAATGAATTGAATGTACAGAAATGAAATTTCAAATTTAAAGGAGAAGATTATCTAGAAATAATTTGAATGTTTCAATGAAAATAATTGTGTAACGCTTTTCATGTTATGAACTGGTTAATTGATTATAATTTGATTCAATTGAAACTTATATTTTCTGTAATTAGTTTCGAAAGTTATTAATAAGTCAAATATTCAGAAATGAAAGTTCAAATTAAAGGAAATATATCAAGTAAAAATTATGTGAATATTTTAATGAAAGTTATAGTGTGAAGCTTCTTATTTTTTGAACTGATGAGTTGTGTGATCAAAAAAAGGAGGAGGAAAATAAAAGGTTTGAAGAAGAAGCAAAGACTGGGATGGATGAAGAGGTTTGGAAGGTTGTAAATAAAGAGAGAAGAAGAAGGAAAAGAGTAAACCAGGATATTGAGATGGTAGAATGGAAGAAATATTTAATGGAATTACTAGGAGGGGTAGAGAGGAAAGTTAGGAAAGGAGGAAAATATGGTAGGGAAACAGATGAGGAGGACATTACAAGGGAGGAAATAGTCAAGGTATTAGGGATGATGAAAGATGGAAAGGCACCTGGTATAGATGATATTCCAAATGAAGTAAGGAAATATGGTTGGACAGAATTAAAGGAATGGTCATGGATAATGGGCAATAGAGTATGGAGAGGAGAGGGGTGGTCAGAGTTATGGGAAGAAGGAGAAGTTATACCAATAGTGAAGACAGGCAAATGGGAGGAGGTTAATGATTAGAGAGGAGTGACATTAATGCCAACACTATATAAAGTATATGTGGCTGTTTTATCGAAAGGTCAAAAGAAGAAGTTGTGGAGAAAAAGATAGAGCCACCCAATCAGACAGGAATTTGAAAAGGGATGGGAGTGATCGACGATATATATGTTCTGCACTATTTAGTAAATAAGAGAATTAAAAGGGAGAAAGGGGCAATGATAGCAATGTTTGTGGACCTAACGGCGGCGTTTGACTCATTAGACCGTGCTGAGATAGAAAAAATGATGGTGAAAAAGGGGATACGAGAGGGATTAACAAAGAGAGTATTGGAAATTTTTAGAGAGATAAAATGCAAGGTAAAAGTAGGAGAGCAAGTGGGAGATAGTTTCTGGTTGGTGATAGGAGTAAGGCAAGGATGTCCTCTGAGCCCACTTTTATTTATTATATTAATATCAGACTTGGAAGAAGAAATAAAAATAAAGGATGGGAAGGAGTTGGGATAGGGAACGAAAATATATATACACTGGCATACGCGGACGATATAGTATTGATGGTAGAGGATAAAGAAGGGATGATGGGCTTAATTACAGGATTAGAGAAATACTTAGATGTAAAAAAGTTGAATTTAAATGTAGAAAAGACAAAGATAATGAGGTTTAGAAAAGGAGGAGGAAGAAAGGAGGAATGGACGGGTAGATGGAAGGGAATAAAATTAAATGAAGTAAAAGAGTTTAAGTATTTGGGATATAACTTGCAAGCAAATGGAGATCATAGAGCTCACATAAGAGAAAGTTTAAAAAAAGCAGCAGGGGTAATGAAACAGATATGGAGAATAGGAGAAAGAAGGTTTCAAACAAAATTTGAGGAGCAGAATATGATTATTTGATACGCTGGTATGGCCGGTATCAGGTTACGGAGCAGAGATATGGGGATGGGAAGAAATGGAAGAGATTGAGACTTTACAAGAAAGGTATATAAGTTGTACGCTAGGGGTAGACGAGAGGGCGCCGGGATATATGGTGAGAGAAGCAACGCAAAGGGATAAATTAAGTACTAGAGCGGGAAAGAGGGCATGGAATTTTGAGACTAAGCTGTGGGAGGGAAAGGGAGGGGAGTTAGCGAGAAAGTGTTTGATGGTGGTAGCAGAGAGGAGAGGGAGGGCGATGGAATTAACGAGATTGGTAGAAGAAAGCAGGGAGTTCTTAGAGAGATAGATGATGTGACTGGAGTCAACTCCGAAGAAGTGGAAGAAAGGGAGAGAGAAAGACAATTAATAGGAAGATGGGGGATGATTGAGGAATTAAAATATAATATATTGTATAAGATGATAAAAAAGGAAGAAGTACACAAGTATTTCAAAGAGGGATGGGGAGAGAAAAGATGGACCAGAGTAGCAAGATTTAGATTGGGAAACGAGTATGTATGGGGAGAAGAAAGATAACAGGAAGTGCAAAATTTGCGAATAGGAAGAGGAAACATGGGAGCATGTATGGGAAGGATGTAGGAGAGGAATGGAAGATAAAGGAAGCTGGCAAGAGAATGTGGTAATGATTCTAGGGGAGGATGGTTTAGGGGAAGAGTGGATGAAGGAGTTAGAGGGTGCTAGGGGAGCAAATGAGAAAGAATGAAGTCCCTTAGAGGAAACATTATGAATAAAGAAAAAGTACATCTAATCCAATTACGCATTGTCCTCCAATGTTTGTGATGTTGCGAAATAATGATTTGAATTCAATTTTCAGAATTATTTGTGAATATGTTTCAATTTTCTCTGAAATTACTATAAAAGGTTACTTATAAATCGAATTTTCAGAAATGAATTTTCAGTAAATTAAAAAAAATGTAAAGTAAAAATTGTTTGAATGCCTGAATGAAAATTATAGTTGAATGCTTTTTATGTTGGCAACAGATGAATGAATCATTAGCTGATCAATCTTTTTCAATATTGAATTACATAAAGATTATATTTTAATTTTTTTAAATCAAGTACATAAATTGATTATTTGATTGAAGGCCATGAAATTGAATATTGGCTATAATTTCTATGATAAAAGATTATTTATGTTGAAATACCTCTATTCCAATTGTATAATTTTGGTAAATTTTTCGATGTTGTGAAATAAGTACCTGAATTCTGCTTTCAATATTATATGTACATATTTTTTACTTTTTTGTGGAATTAGCTTAAAAGGTTATTATTAATTCAAAATTTCAGAAAAAATATAAAGTAAAAATTATTCGAATGTTTTTATTAAAATAACTGTTCATTGCTTTTTATGTTGTGAAATGATTAATTAATATATACATTTTTTTTTATTTTTCTGGAATTAGTTTTAAAAGTCATTAATAAATTAAATGTATAGGAATGCAATTTCAAATGAAAAACTGATTGACTGATTCTATTTTATGAATAAATTAAATTTTCAGGAATAAAAGATCAAATCCTTCATATGAAAAAAGGTCCCCAACATCTTGTGTAAGATTGTAGTATAGAAGGAATCTTTATTTAATCGAATATTGGATATGATTTGCATAATAAAAGTTTATTTATATTTAAAATACTTTTATTCTAATTTCATAATTTTCGAAATGATTGCGATGTTGTGAGATAATTATCTAAATAATCTTCAAACTTATTTGTAAATGTGTTCTAAGTTTTTATGAAATTAGTTTAAAATATTATGAATAATTGAAATTTTCAGAAAAATATAAGGTAGAAGTTATTTTGATGTTTCAATGCAAATAATATGGTTGATCGATTTTTATGATAAAAATGTTTTTCTTTTTTTTCTTTAATATATCTCCATTACAATGATATAATTTTTTTTAAATGTTCGTGATGTTGTGAAGTGAGTATCCGAATTCAATTTTCAAAATTATATCTGCATATATTTCAATTTCTCCTGGTATTACTTTGGAAGGTTATGAATAATTTAAATTGTCAGATAAATATTAAATTTCGATGAAAATAATTGCTTGAGGGTTTTTATGTTGTGAACTGTTTAATTAATTATTAGCTGGTTTATTTTAACCACAAAATTGAATTACATAAATATTTAATTTCAATTGTTTTAAATTCAAAATCATAAATTGATCATTTACTTCCAGGTTTTTTAATTGAATACTGCATATAATTTGTACAATAAAAGTTCATTTAAATTTAATATACCACTAATTACATTATTTTTGAAATGATGCTGATGTTGTAAAACGAGTGTCTTCATTCAATTTTTAAAATTATGTGTGAATATGATCTTATTTTCTCTGAAATTAGTATATGGAAGGTTACTAATATATTAAATTTCCAGAAATGATAGTGAATTTTTTTCTCAATATAGTATACAAATTATTACAATGTATGAATGAAAATTACAGTTGAATGTTTATTATGTTATAAACAAATTAATTAATTATTAGCTGATTATTTTTTCCAACAATTTTAAATTACATGATGATTTAATTTTAATTTCTTTTGATTAAGTAGCATGAACTGATCATTTACTTCAAGGTGATATAATTGACTATTGACTATACATTGTATAATAAGAGTTTGTTAATGTTTAAAATACCTCTGTTCGAATTATATATTTTTTTTAATTTTGGGATGTTGTGAAATGAGTATCTGAATTTTCATTTCGAAATTCTGTGCACATATATTTTAATTCTCTCTGGGATAGTTTAAAGGGTTATTAATAATTCAAATTTTCACAAAAATATTAAGTAAAAATTATTTCAATGATTCAATGAAAATAATTCTTCACATCTTTTTGTGTTGTGAAATCAAGAATTTGATTGTTCAAGGAATTTGAAGGAATAAATAGTGATTCGAAAATTGAGTAAAGGAGAAACATGAACACAAAAGTTGGCGCGCGCTTGCGCGCGCACATAATAGTCTAGTTAGGAAAAAACGCAGGTAACGGAGAAGTCCATTCTTTGGCCCACTGTTCAACTTAATGCTAAACAGATGTGTCCCAACCATGGGTTTCTGATGGTTTTAGCTTTGAGAACTGCGCATTTTCACCAATTTGTCGATGAATATTTCATAAAAACTGACAACGAATTCGATTAAAAATCTTAAACTTTATGGAACTAAACAAGATTATTTAATATTAAAAATAAAACGCAGGAAAAGCGGTGCTACCAGAATTGAATCAATAATTATGTTTTTGAAAAATTTCAAAACTTAAATATTTCCAAACTGTAACATTATTTTATAAATTGCTTTAAATACGAGTTACATTGAATTTAATAATTTTGATTTTAAAATTTTGAAGAATTTTGGATCTTCAATATTGTCAAATCCAAAAAAACTGGGGTATTTTGGGAAATATGAAAGATGAGGAAATTTGTCATGAGACAATCTTGTTGTCTTCGCCGAGCAGAGCTCAGCACAAATGTCTCATTTTGTCAAAACATTATTTTTTTAAATTGATTAGTGGTTGTCACTGATTGGGGTTGATTTTCGAAAATTAATGTTTGAGTATTTCAACAGCCTTAAAATCGGCATTACCGCCAAAATCAGCCCGAAAATAGCCCGAAATTCTAGAGTAGTTTGTTTTGTCCAAAAATTATTTTTCAAAATTGAGGGTTGGTTGTCAAGGATAGGGGTTGTTTTTTCCCAATTGGTTTTTTGGTATTACGAGAGCCCAAAAATAGCCCGAAATTCTGGAAAGATTAGATTTTAAAATTTTAAGGTTTTTATGTACTGGAGGTGCTAGCGGCTCGGGAAGTCAACACCTCCACCCAAAATTTTGTTTTCTGAGATCAGTGGATTTTTTGTTCTCTTCGCCAGGCAATGCCATTTCCGCAATTTTTGACCCATTTTATTTTCTTTTAAACTTTCTCAAAATTCAGTTTGAAATTACGTTGCTAATCGAAACCAATAAACATATAACATTTTTTCAACAAAGTGCACTGCTTGTAATTATCGATTATGTTTTTAAAATAAACTATAAAAACTTTAAGCATTTTCATAATCAAACGGCCGAATAATCGCCAGTTGAATTTTATAAAACATCGATTTTCGATCGGAAAATTTTGAATGTTTTTTTGGCTTATCTTGAGTAATAAATGTCGAATTAACAAGTTTGATGAGATAAATTTGTCGACCGTATCAAGATGAATACGAGGGTTTACTTTGTTTTACGTTCCGACCACTTTTATTTTCATCATTCAATTTTTCCGAGTGGAAAATACTTCCACGCATTTTCGAGTACATCCGCCAACTCAATTCATACGTCCAGCACCATAAAAACCTCAATTCAGCAAATTTTTTTTTAACATGTCTTTCGGATTCACTTTGTTTCTAAGGTCTCCAACGGCCATTCATCTTTTCTGAGTTTAAAGAATTATTATTTACTTACGTTCATGATCGTGGTTTTGAAAGTGGAAGTGCATTGCTTGCTGAAACTGACGCAATTGCCTTAGCTGATCTGCTCTTGTGTCTGGATGTAACATATCCGTATCTTTACAATATAATATAGGGATTCTTATTAAAGAATTTTGTCACCGAACCCCAAAAATTTGCTATTATTCTAAAAGATAGCACAAATGTAATCCTAAAAAATCAATTCTACATTGTGGTTAAATATTTCTTGAAATTATTATTAATTCATGGAAAATTTTTTTTTTCTTCAGATTTTACGCAAAAACATGCATGTCGCAATCTTCAATTTCACTTTTCTCAAAATAGAATCATTTTTTTCAATTGAAGAGTTTCTATTCTTAATTAGCTTCCCCATATCTCAGGAGCAAAATTTGATTTTTCCAACAAATGGAAAAACTCTTTTTTTTTAATCGCTATCCAAAACCGATTTTGAAAACCCGTGAAGATTAAGTTTCAAAATTCTCAGTCAGTTTTCTCGGAATTGCAACTTTTTAAAATTAAACTTTATTTACCCGTATACAGAAACTTAATGTCTCGGTGGAATCCACATCCATTTCACTGAACCAGCATAAATTTATTTCAATAAAATTTTCTGTCCTCAATCCAGCAACACTTCTAGTTGAGAGTGGACTTTTGTTTCATCTTTCAATGGTTGATAGTTATTTGGATTTTAGTTTATAGATTTTTTACCGCAAAATGGGATTTTTTGTCGGTTTATAGCCTTCCATCCTCACTAATGAAGGAAAAAAACAAATAAATTCAGATGATAGATTCTTCTTTTTTCATATTGTGATTTTATTTGAGATCCAGAATTTGAATACTTGGCTTTATTTACAAGTCAAGAGTCGTTTCCACTCAAGTGGCGCCACGGTGGGATTAAAAAAATGTCTTTGGACAAATTGATATTCGGAAGCGGTTTGTGAACCAATCTGAAAGTTTTTTTTTCAATTGAAGCTAATAAAATTCGGCATAAATCGGTCAGGACCGATTTGGAAAAAAGTTTTACATCACATTCTCATCTCAATGAGAAGGAATTGGTTTTATGTGAGAAATGACTTGCGCGGATTCCGGAGAACGTCGACCTTCTGAGGCCCCCTGGGTCAGAAGAAATATTTTTTTCTTCATACTTCAATAGAAAATTCGACTTCCGATGCCTGCGGAGCGGGTCGAAAATGGAATTTTTAACCCTAGGGAAAAAAGTGACAGATAAACGTAAATGGCTGTGTTTAACACCGCGGTGTGAATTGACATTGTGCCATTTACATTTATCTGTCGCTTTCTTCCCTAGGGCTGAAAATTCGTTTCCGGCCCGCTCCACAGGAATCTCAAGTCGAATTTTCGATTATCGAATCGTCGTTGACGTCTGTGAACACGGTAACTTTCAACCGAATTATCGGGTGGGATTGCGTTACGGCACACCTTTTAAGGGTGTAAAAAATGTAAAGTTAGTTAGTAAGCTATTTTTGATAAAAATTCACAAAAAGCAGTACAACAAGTTTAGATACCCTCTTTTTCAAGAGCTGAAAATTATATGTATGGCTATTGGTAGAGCTTGAAATGTAGAACAATTTATACTTACGACTTTTTTTGATAAAAAGAAAATTATCAGAGTTATATCATTTGCGAAATTAAAAAAAAATAAAAATTTTAAGACAAACAATACACGATCCTATTCTAAAAAGATGATTGAGTCGAAGTCGAAAGATCGTAACGCCTTTTCCGCACTTCTGATTCGTCGTGTAGTTATCGATTGTGATTTTCGACAATCGATACTTGCCGTTCGGAAATTCCGCGTCCTCATTTGAATTTGGTTTCTTTAAATAATTGTACTTATGGATAATATTATTATTTACTATGATAAACCAATAAATCGCCCTGGCGGACCGGCCGAACGCAAACATTACGCTACAGCGTAACGGTAAAGTAATGGTAAAGTAATATGGCATTATAATTAATAAAGGGAACAAAATTAATATGTAAATTGTTGCAATTATAATAAAACGTTAAAATTTACATTAAATGGTCAGGCCGTAATTGCAACAAGTTGCTTTCTCAGCGTCAAAAAATAAAAAAACAAAGTGGCTGTCATTCAAGTCGGGTCCCCACTTAAAGCCCACTTAAAGCCACGTTAGCGGGTTGTCAATATGCAGGGGCCTGACTGCAATGACGGTCACTATGTTTTTTATTTTTTAATGCTGCAAAAGCAACTTGTTGCAATTGCGGCATGACCGTTGAACGTAAATTTCAACGTTTTATTATAATTGCAACAGTTTACATATTAATTTTGTTTCCTTTATTAATTATAATGCCATATTACTTTACCATTACTTTACCGTTACGCTGTAGCGTAATGTTTGCGTTCGGCCGGTCCGCCAGGGCAGTCATTGAGTCTAAGTCGAAAGATCGTGACGCCTTTATCGCACTTCTGATTCGTCGTGTAGTTATCGATTGTGATTTTCGACAATCGATACTTGCCGTTCAGAAATTTCGCGTCCTCATTTGAATTTGGTTTCTTTAAATAATTTTATTTATGTATGATATTATTATTTACTATGATAAACCAATAAATCAGTCATTGAGTCTAAGTCGAAAGATCGTGACGACTTTTCCGCACTTCTAATTCGTCGTGTAGTTATCGATTGTGATTTTCGACAATCGATACTTGCCGTTCGGAAATTCCGCGTCCTCATTTGAATTTGGTTTCTTTAAATAATTTTATTTATGGATAATATTATTATTTACTATGATAAACCAATGAACAATAACGATATTAGTACGTTTTATCAGTCATATAATTACATGATTTATATTGATGGTTATATTTTGTTAATTCTGGTTTCATGGTCCAGTACTACATGTCGATCCTTTTCCGGTTGTAACAACAGCTGAGCAGCAGTGAGATTCCGATAGCGTGTCGAAAATCGAACGGACCTCTTTTTCTAATGTATGGAGATAAAAAGAGAGGTTTGTTCGATTCTCGACTTCGAAACAGCATCTGAGTCCCACTGCAGGACACAAAATTTTTCGAAACGTGTCGGCTTTGTTAGTTTCTATTAAAAAACGTGTTCGGTTGTTAGTTTCGATTGAAAAACGTATTCACCCTGTATTGTGAAGATGTTTATCCATTTACTTTCAAACGACGACAATTTCCAATCAGATTAGCATTTGCAATGACTATTAACAAAAGTCAGGGACAAACTTTTGATAACATCGGACTAGATCTTCGTTAAGATGTATTCAATCGTGGACAATTGTACGTGGCGTTTTCGCGAGTTAGGTCTTGGCAATCATTAAAGATTTTCTTAGGAGAACAACGCCCAGATAACTTTGTTAAAAATTTTGTTTTCACAGAATTATTCAAATAGATTCTATTTCGAATACGATATACACTGTTAAAAATGATATTAAATTTAATATACCCATGTGTATAAAATTAATATATCAATCATATGAAATCGCCATTAAGAGTGTGTATATTAAATTTCATATACATTCATATCAATCACTTACAACAAAAATCAGATAATTACATTTTACACAAATTCAAAATAAGTTCAACATAAATTTTCGACTATAAATAATAAAACATGATACCTTCTTCCAGTTAATCAAAAATATGACTTGATTTTAAGTCGAAAAGATCAATCAAGCAAACAAATAACAGACATAACCTACAATCAACTGTAATAGCATTAAATTTGTACTATTTACACTGGATTTTGGAACAAATTCCACCAGTACGTAAAAATTTCGTTATAAATAACAATTCAGTCAACGAATTCTAGATTATCATTCTAATTGAGAATATTTGACAAGATTTAAAGAAATGAAAGCAATTTGGGTTTTCATGCACACTGCTATATCGACCTATATATTAAATTTAATACACATGTATAATAAATTCACTAAACCCATGTATGTTACATTTCAGTAGCGGTAGTGCATATTTGCTTCACACACATGTAAATTAAATATCATACACATTTTTCTAACAGTGTACACATCAACATTATAACATTTTTTTCATTATTATTACACTGTTTTTTCGTGATTTTTCATACTACTTTCAGTATAATAATAAACAATTGAAAAACATTAATCATTAGGTCCAATTTTCAAAACTTTAATCAATCGGAATAAGTAAAATGCGCGCGCTTCAGCGCGCGTTCGGTCTCGTATGCAAAAAAGTTAAAAGACGAACACCATTGCTTTCTGAAAGTCCTCCTAGAGTATCAACACAACTTTTTGAATTTTTTTGAAAAGTCGAAAATCTAAATTTTGATAACACAAAAAATAATGAAAAATCCAAAATTATATTTTGGGATCAAACTATGCAAGATACAAAAAAGATGAAGTAGCAAAAATTATCCACTCAAGGAAGGTCTACAAATTTGTCATGAATTACCTTTTGATAGGACGCGTAGTTTTCGCTTTATTCATGAAAGACGTTATAAAAAATAAAAAATTCCATTTTGCGGTCAAACTATGCAGGATACGGAACAAGTCTTTTATAAGGCGCATAGTTTTCGTTCTACTCGTAAGAAATAACAAAATTTTTAGATGACAGAAGGTACGAAAAAAAATGAAAGGAGAAAAGTTGTTCATTATAAAACTAACTACAAATTTATTATTAATTATTTTTTTATCGAACGCGTAGTTTTTTTTCAATCGTAAAAAAATAACGTTAACGATAAACAAATTCAATTTGTGGAAAAACAACAGAAGGTACTAAAAAAGTGATAAAAATACTTGTTCATCCAAAAAAGATATACAAATTTTTTGTTTCAATCACAAAAAATAACCTTGAAAGGAAACAAATAAAGTTTTTGATTATAAAAACAAGAAAATGAAAACACATCTGTTCCAATATAATATTCAATATATCAATATATTGAATATATAATATAATATTTATATAATAATTTGTATATTATTTTGCAATATCTGTATAACCAGTCTCCAATCGAGGTGAGTTATGTTATGTTAACAGGAAAAAGTTTTTTTATTCTATCAATGAAGTGTAAATAACTAATTTCTTAACTTTTCAACAAATTTTTGTCTTCTTACACATTTTTTTTCAGAAAAAATTGCCTTTCTTTAGGGTAATAGTATACTCTTATTTAGTAATGGCCCTGTGCTATCGGTCGACAACAATTGATTGATAATATACTTTTTTGTGAGCAAAAAATTCCATAAAAATTTCCGTAAATCTTTAAAAATTATCTGAGTTTCAAGTTTCGGAAATAAAAATTCTGTCACTTGAATGATTTACATTTAAAATATCATCAATTTTAAAGATTATAATTATACTATATTATATTATTATATTATAATTTCACGACTGAATGATAATTTGTAATAATTCAGTTATTTAATATTCCGTTACCATGAACGGCGTTCTCTCAAATTACGGCAGGTCTGTTTCTGAAGTCCGCAATTCGAGAAGAGCCGTAACTCTGCTATTAACTGCCGTAACTGAGATATTGCGTATGCGTCCAGCAAAACTGTTACTCAAAGTTACATTTTAAATTAGTACATGTTCCCATGAATTTCCGTAAATGCTCATAAATTCTCACAAATTTCCACAAATTTCCATGAATTCTCATTAATTTCCACAAATGTTTAATGAAAAAGATGTGCAATTAAAATTAATATAATAATATGTATTTGTTGAGTTGAAATTCGAAACTTGTTTCAAAGGTCTCCAGGGCCAACGCCGTTCAGCCAGAATAATTTATTCGCGGTTAAGAAACAAAATTTGGATTTTTTTCTCAATTTCAATAATTTTGCACTAATCCCAAAAAATTATACTATACATGCATCGATATCTATTACCTGAGGCATAATTTCCGGTTAAACCCAGATTCGGGTCAAAATAGGCAGTCAGATCCATCCCGGTATTACCAGGGTGCCCTGTTGATATGTGAGCTGGACTTGGCATCTCAGCAGGTGCAACTGTAATATATAATGTAGGGATTTTCATTACAGAATTTTTTAACGAATTTTCTGAAAATTTATTGCTAGTTTATTTTTTGCTAGTTCAAAAGAAATATAATATACTAACGTCGACGTCTTGATCCTTCAGCTCCACTAGAAGATTCAGGTTGAATTCGGCTGGTCACCAGTCCATATTCAATAGCATTGCCGGCATGAGGCTGTGGATTATAATCTTGTTCTGTATGCCGCTGCCCTCTTTGGATTCGAAGTTTACCTAGCCGCCCGCGCCGCCCATCCATTCCATCTGTAAGATATAATATAGGAATTTTTATTGAAGGGCCCACCACCACAGAGCTGATTGATAACATCTCTAGAAGAAAGGTCTTCGAAAAAATCTGTCAAATACCTGTGTTCAAACATCAAACTTGAAACGTTAGTTGGATGTTAAATTTTATGAAAAGTGAATATATTAACTCATAACTGTTGGAAATATAAGACATTTTCTTTTGCGCTTTCAATACGAACTGATCAATTGAAATAGGTTAAAAAAAAGTGTTAACAATGATTTGTAATTATACTTTTTTACGTATGATTCATAAATGAAAAATTCCCATGTCAAAAGAGCAAGGAAAAGTTTTGACCCTTACGATGTGTAGCGAAAAATAGAGAAAATTATTTTTCCAAAAGAAATGGTAAGATTTCAAAATTTCTACTCAAAATATAAAACTCTCAACCGTGAATATTCAAAAAGCATTTTATCAAAATTATGTGGGCTTATCATGTGTACATTGACAAAACAAAATATTGAGCAATAGTTTTATCTGCTATTTCAGATCATAAATTGTATATTCCATTATTCTAGAAAAGCATACTTCGAACGCCTAATAAAATGTGAGAAGAAATATACTTTTATCTACAGTTTTTGCATGTCTTCAAAAAAAAAAAAACATTATTTACTTGTTTTTAAAATTACATTATTCCAATCACTTTTTTAAAATAATGTGGAGAAAATATCGAGAAAAAAATTAGAAAAGTCGTACGTTGTTCTTAGTTTCATAATTTTTTTATAAGAAACATGCGTCATATTGCAACCGTCGTTTGGAATTTGTAACCAAGCTTCAGAAAAATATCTTTTGATGTTAGGCTTGAAATCGGCGACCACAAAACCACCCTCATTCTTTTGAAGATTTTTATTGAGCGGAATTTAAATCTGCGTCGCATCCAAACTTCAAGCCCACACATACAAACCCTAAGCCAACGAACCCCAAACCTACACACCCCAAGCATACTAACCCCTTAAGCCCACAACATCTAGCTCACAAATTGCAAGTTCACAAAGCCCAAGCCTACAACTTTAAGCTTAGAAATGCCAAGCTTAAAAACTCCAAAACCACAAATGTACAACTTGTAGAAAAACGTTTTTAATTCAGTTGAAGTGGTTTCAGCGTTACCCATTCTGAATCACGTGGAGCTACCACTTCTCTCAGAACTTACCTGCTACGGTAGCGGGGGCCCCAACGCCAGGTTTATGTGATGTATAAATCATGATCCTGTATAAAAACAAAGATGTGATGCTTATTTAAAACGATTTGTTTTTTTTCTGAAGAACGCGTTTTTTTCACTCAAATTATCTTCAAATACTCTTATGATTGTGATTGGTCTTCGTATCCGTTTTCAAACACCAGCAATAGTCAGACATCATGTGAGTTTCCCATACTCATATCTTCGCTCCATCTCTATGAAGTCCTGATGAAACCTCTCTCCCTGCTCTTCACTCATATTACCTAAATTTTCGGAGAACCAATCTATATGAGAATCCAAAAAATGGACTTTTAAATTCGTCGAACACCCCAACTTTTAGTAATGTTTAATGAAATTAGCAACCATTCCTTTGTAGCGAGGGTGTTCAAAATTTCCTAAAAAGTTGGAGCAAACTTCTGTGAAACTTTGCCATGCTTCGTTTTCATCTTTAGTAATTCTTCGCTCAAACTCATCATTTCTTAGCAAAGCTCTAATTTCCGCACCTTCAAATACTTCTTCTCTTATTTTAGCATCACAAAGTTTAGGAAACTTCTCAAAAATGTACTTATAAGCATTACTTTCAGTTTTTCCCATTGCCCTAACATATTGTTTCACTTGATACCCGGTATCTTTTTTTAGTTTTCGCACCGGCCTCTTCTCACCGAGAGGGGCCAGTACGTGATTGTTTCGATTGAGTGTACGGGTTGTTAGAAATAATTAATAATTCTTGGGATTTTTTTTTTAGATTCGCACCGGCCTCTCTTCACCGAGAGGGGCCAGTACGCGACTGTTTCGATCGAGTGTACGGGTTGTTAAAATAGTTAATAACATTTGGGATATCTTAGATTCGCACCGGTCTATCGTCCCCGAGAGGGGCCGGTACGTGGTTGTTTTAGTCAAGAGTTCGGGTTGTTAAAATAACTAATAACTCTGGTGTAAAGTAATGTTCGGGTGTCAAGAACAATTAATAACTCTTGAGATCTTTTAGTTTCGCACCGGCCTCTCTTTCACCGAGAGGGGCCAATACGTGGTTCCTTTCCGGACCCGAGGCTACGCCGGGGTCGATTGAGTGGTGAAAGATTGACTTTAGATTTTGCGCCGGTCACCCCCCCTCCCCCAGAGAGGGGCTGATACGGGTTCCAAAGAACGGGATTACCGAGTCACCGGGTTGTTCAGTGAACTTTGCTTATTGGATTTGCGATGGAGCAGGGTTGACCGGGCACGTATTGTTTCCTTTCCCAGGGAAACGAACCCCGGAAGGGGAAGAACAAGAAGAAGAGTAGTCAAAAGCAGCGATGGGTGGAGCGGCGAAGACGGGCCGTGGCTGAACAACTAGCCAACCCATGAAAATACGTGCCGCTACTCCCTCTTTGGGAAGAAGGACGAGGGCAGGTTTGGCCATTGGCTCTTGTGAACGAGTTCCGGGACGAAGTGAGGATTACGGACCGTTGGTGATTGCTCCGACTTGCCACTTATTATGGACCTTTGGTTTTTTTTTTTTTTTTAAATCGCTTTGTTATCCCCGTACGTCCGCATTTATTCTTTTAAATAATAAATATTTGAATTAATATGAAAGTAGCTTTTACCTCACCGCCCCCCCCCACTTACTCCTATTAGCGGTAGCTCAAATTTGATTGACGTTTCTACTTGCGAATTGTTTAACCGGTTTTTTCTCGTTCTCTTAATTCGTTTAAATTTGATTTGTGTCAAACTGAGGCGAGTTTTATATGTGACGGTGGTAACAGTACATTTTTGGATCCACTAAATCGTCTTCTTTGTATTCTTAATTTTCTGAAGGAGGAGGCTCAGTATGTTGTAATGATGTGAAACGATTACTTGAAGAATTGAAAAACACACCTAATAATGCTGACGGATGGTGACTATTTATAGATTCCTCTACACGAAGATTGAAAGGCGTTTTGTTGCATAATGTTAATAATATGCACCTCTGTCAGTTGCACACTTTGTTACACTCGGCGGAAAGCAGGAGACTCTTGAGTTTCTTCCTAATAAATTGAATTATAATAGCCACAAATGGCAGCTTTATGCAGATTTTAAAATAATAACAATCATGCTGGGAATGCAGAGTGTATTCACAAAATTTCAGTGTTTTATTTGCGAATGAGATAGCCGAGCTCGTAAGAAGCATTATAAACAGAAAAAGTGGGCTCTTCGAAAAAATCTTAACACAGGATCATTAAATGTTATAAATAGACATTTAGTGGATCCAACAAAAGTACTGGAAAGTAATGCTTATAAGTATATTTTTGAGGAGTTTCCTGAACTTTCTGATGCTGAAATAAAAGAGGAAGTATTTGGCTGTCCGCAAATCGGAGCTCTGCTAAGAGATGATGAATTTGAGCAAAGAATGACTCAAGATGAAAAAGAAGCATGGTAAAGTTTCAGGGAAGTTTGCTCCAACTTTTTAGGAAATCATGAACACCCTCGCTACAAAGGAATGGTTGCTAATTTGATTAGAAATTTTGAAAAGTTGGGGTATTTGATGAATTCAAAAATCGATTTCGAGACCATTTGAGTTAAAAAATAACGCGTTCTTCAGAAAAAAAAACAAATCGTTTTAAATAAGCATCAGATCTTTGTTTGTGTACGGCATCATGATTTATACATCACATAAACCTGACGTTAGGGCCCTTGCTACCATAGCGGGTAAGCTCTGAGATAAGTGGTACCTCCACGTGGTTTAAAATGGGTAACGCTGAAACCACTTCAACTGAATTGAAAACGTTTTTCCATAAGTTGTACATTTGTGGATTTGGAGTTCGTAAGCTTGGCATTTCTAAGCTTAAAGTTGTAGACTTGAGCTTTATGAACTTGCACTTTGTGAGCTAGAAGTTGTGGGCTTAAGGGGTTAGTATGCTTGGGGTGTGTGGGTTTGGGGTTTGTTGGCTTAGGGTTTGTATGCGTGGGCTTGAGGTTTTCACGCTTGGGTTTGGTGGGGTTCACCTTGAATTGACTTCGATTGAGAACTTATGGGATATAACAGAAACAAGATTTAGATTCAGCGACCTCAAAAACCTACTATTACCCTGACTTATATGGTTAGCGATGAATTTTGTAGGTTTAACCTTGAGTTGACCTTGACCCCGACCTGATGGGATCAAACGGACAGCGGACTTGAATTCAGCGACCCCAAACATATAAGACCCATCTAGTCTGGTCCGTTTTGCAAGGGTTTTAGATTTTGTGGTCCTGTGTTATTAAGGAGACAGGCATATAAACTAGAGTCTTGAAAAATGGCCTGTATTAATTATAATAAATTAAATTTTTTGGCGGTTTTGCTTGAAGGCTGCTAAAAGTTAGTTCCTTAAATGTGATGGGCGTAGTTCCTAGGGCATGTGGAATATTACTTTGAAGATGTATGTATTAAAAAGAGTCTTGGAGAAATGCCTGGGGCGATTATTTTTTATTAAAAATTTTTTGGCGGTTGTAGTTGAACGCAGCTGAGACGGGGTTCGAGAAATGTGATAGGGATAGTTCCTAGCGGTTGTGTAATTTTACTGCGGAGGCAGGTATAGTTGTCTGTGGTGATTATTTTGGATTTGAAATTTTCTTTGCGGTTTCACATGAAGACAGCTGATACTTGGTTCGTTCAATGCGATTGGGGTAATTGAAAGGCAACAGTGCATACGGGCGTAAGTGCCAAAACCCGAATTTTACAGGAGAAGCAAAAAACTGTCCATCTTTCACGGAACTGATTTTAAACAAATAAACGCGAACACGGTCTGAGGTACTGGTAGGCTTCATCAAACCGTGAAACAAGCATCTTAGAAGAAGCAACCATCTTCGAGAAAACTTTTGTCGAAGGAACGGCGTGTGCCCGAAAACTCTGATTTTGATACAAAGAGAGTTGAATAACTTTTTTATTTATGAATTAAAAAAAAACGAGACAGTATTTTCAAGTTATTGTTTAGCTCCATTGAATCAAGGAAAGAAGGCTTGAAAGAATAACCATGTACGAGAAATCCCTTGGCAAATATTGGCACATCCCGAAAAACTCAAATTTTTACACCTAAAAAGTTGCGTAACTGTTTTATTTTTGAATTTGGGGGGAAAAATAGAGCTTTTGATATATTCCTTAACTTTATCAGACTGCGAAAGGAGCATCCTAAAAGAAGCAATTCCAAACAATAAAACCAGTAGTGCGGTACGTCCCCAAAAACGAAAATATGGACACAAAAAGAATTTCATGTAACACAGATAGTTTTCAGGAGAAGCATTATAGAAAAAGTTCCGAGGAAGGTAAGTAACCGAAAATTTCAGAGGAAAGAAGGTAAACAGAATCGCGAGGTATTAATGTTACTCGGAAATATCCGAGGAAAAAAGCTACAGAAAAAGTTGAGGGATAAAATGTGATAGAAAATGTTCCGAGGAAAAACTTTACAGAAAATGTGAAGAGAAAAAATGTAGTGGAAAAATTTCCGAGGAAAAGCAATATATATAAAACTCGAGGGAATAATTTTTTTCTGGAGTACCAGAGGAAAAACGTTGTTTCAGCATTAAGTTTTTTTTGTTATTATAAGTTGATCACGAAAACGCTTTACAAACAAACAAGAAGAACTCTACATCTCTACCTCGCTCATGTTGAAAAAATTAATTTGAAGATTTTTGTTTCTGAACTAGCATAATATGTTGAATATTGAAAATAATTTCGCAATAAAGTATTTCTGCTTTAACTTAAGTTTAAAGATTGTTGTTAAAAATTCGGGGTTTTGAAAGACGGTTCAATTTCAATTGTTCAATTGAAAAAATATTCAATTCATAAGTGAAATCGCTGAATTTTTATATATAAATAACAATTTAACACTTATTATTTGTAGAAAAAATTCAAGTAATTTTATGAGACATTTAGAAGTTTTGAAAAGATTCAAAATTAATTTAAAACTTGAAATGATTTCAAATAATTTTAAAAAAAGTGAATGAACCGACAAAATCCGCCTATTCGTACCAAAATTTCGGTGCAAATAGTGACGACCTAATTCAAAATAAAATGTAGATTTTTGCAGATTTTGAACAAAAAATGCAGAAGCTTTTTAAAAATTGTGAAAGGCTTCAATAGAATAAAAACATTCTCTGAAGAATCCTAGGAAAATTGAAAATGATTTTTCAATTTCAAAAATTATTTTGAGAGAAAATTTTTGAAAAATTGATAAACATTTCGAAAATTGCCAAAGTAGAATCTGGAATGATTTCAACTTTAACAAATAAATGAGCCAATAATATTAGCAAAATAAATCATAGAAAATGTAAACCACGAACTGCTTTCAAAATGCATTTCAAATTTAAATGCTATCATATTAAACTACATATTTTTATGATTTTTTCTTTCTTAGAATTATTAGTCATAGTTACTCTTGTTTTTTCATTATTATTTTAGAAAGAAAGAAAGAAAAGTATAAATACAAAAATAAGTGTTTCGACGAGATTTCCAACTTTCATAAACAACAACTTTTCCAAAATGAATATTTTTCGAGATTTTGGAAAAAAATAATAAATAAAAACTCAAAATTATCAATAGCTTGTTTTATACGGATCTGCGCAAAAAAATACTTTCAGTGCGTTCAACTAGGGTCTAAAAGGAACCACTAGGCCAATTATTAAGTCTATATTCTTGGGTGACATTCCTGGAAGTATACCCGAATTAATTTTAGGGAATCGGGCCGTTTTAAAAGGAAAAAGTAAAAATGTTTTCTAGACCACTTTAATAAGCAATTTCACGTTGATGAATCTCGAAATTTTTGGTCAGTTCTATTATGGACAAAAATTTCACATTCCTTGTCACTCATTCTTAGGCTTACCAACCCAGTGGGCACATACGTTAAAGGACATGAAAAACTACGTAGCGCTATCACGTCGTGATCGAAAACACGCTCGGGATACGTGATGCATGGAAAACCACGTGGCGGTCGCAATTCAAATTGTTTGAACCTCTGCTTTAACTGGCACTGAGTGCAATGAAACAACACATTTACATTCAGATAAAAACCTAATCAGAATATACTTCAGAAGAAAAAAGGACTCACGGGAGTTTCTCTTTTGCTCTGATGAGCTTATATATCGCTTTTCCTCGGAAATTTTTCTACTACATTTTTTCCCTCCACATTTTCTGTAACGTTTTTCATCGGATATTTCCTAGTAACATTTTTACCTCGCGATTCTGTTTACTTTTTTTCTGTGGACTTTTTAGGTTATGTTTTTTCCTCGTAATGAAATTACTAAAAGAGATTTTCCTGGCGCATGCGAAGTGGACGGGATTCCCGCACGTGCAAGAGCGCTCGGGAAAACTATGAGCAAGCTGGCGCAGAGAATCTGCGCGGTGAGCCGAGCCCGCCACCCTTCGAACATCGACTAGCAGGAGACCACGAGGTTCTGCGCGGCACAGAACGCACCCCGAATATGCGCCATCACGCTGTGGGTTACCGAACCTGGCAGTAGTCCTTTTCCTTCGCTCGTCCTCTCACTCTGTAGTTCTATGCTCGTACTCGGATGGCACTCCGACTCCTATCAGAGGGAGAACGGGGTCGCCACTGTAAAAATATTCATTCGTGATTCTAAGCTTGAATGACACGCTTCGCCTGTCAACACCAAAAAGAGAAGAACTGAGGAACACCTTTTTGAAGGAATTCTCGAAATTACAAACTAACAATGAGAGGACGATCGAGAGACGGAAGGCGGCTGCCAGGTGGGTCCCCGTCAAACTAAATTCTTTTGTCTTGCGATAATTAATTTTATTGTTTCAACGTCGTGTGTCGAGTCAGCAGACACACGCCCTTGAAATTAGTCAACTGTCGATCTCGGTCAAGGTCACGGAGTCGAGTCAGTAAGCGTCACATGAAAATAATGTCGGTTTTCTTTTAGTTAATTGATTTTGAGCGGGGCAAAGGCCCACTAACTATAAATTCGAAGTCTTTAATGAAATGTCGGTTTATTGTAACTTTGTTTTGAGTGGGCAAGGGCCCAGTCACTATAAGCTCGGAATTCAAGTGTGATGTTATTAATCGAATTTCTCGTAAATAATTACACCAGTGATTAGCCTTTGAATGCTGACTTCCAATTGATTTCACCTCTCACTGCGTCATGCCCTTACTCCGCCACTTTGCTGGAGTTACCGGGCACAGTGCACTCTATTCGTAAAGATTATTACTTGTTTCGGTAGTTTTGGATTGCGGAAAACTATCTGGCGCCCG
>CAKNXH010000328.1:116647-144743 GCA_932178445.1 Andricus quercusramuli | reverse complement strand
ACTCTAGGCACACGCTTAAATTCTCAAAAAGATTATTTTTTCACACTGTAATATGTGCGTGGTATAAAGAGATTGTTTTTTGACGTTAAGGGTTGGGGTTCAGAAATCGGGCTGGTTATCTGCGAGGAGTTCAAGAATCAGAGACTCTAGGCACACGCTTGCATTCTCAAAAAGATTATTTTTTTACACTGTCATATGTGCGTGGTGCAAAGGGGTTGATTTTTGCCGTTAAGGATTGCAGCTCAGAAATCGGGCTGGTTATCTGCGAGAAAACCAAGAATCAGAGAGTCTAGCCACATTGTGAAATTCTCAAGAAGATTATTTTTCACACTGTCACATGCGCATGGTACAAAGGGGTTGATTTTTCCCGTTGAAGGTTGGAGCTCGGGAATCGGGGTGGTTATCCTCGAGAAGCTCACAAATCAGAGACTCTAGGCACATGGGTAAATTTTCAAAAATAATTTTTTCACACTGTCATATGTGCGTGGTACAAAGGGGTTGATTTTTAACGTTAAGGGTTGAGGCTCAGAAATCGGGCTGGTTATCTGCGAGGAGACCAAGAATCAGAGTCTAGCCGCATTGTGAAATTCTCAAAAAGATTATTTTTTCACACTGTCACATGCACATGGTATACAGGGGTTGATTTTTCCCGTTAAGGTTCGAAGCTCGGGAGTCGGGGTGGTTATCCTCGAGAAACCCAAAAATCAGAGACTCTAGGCACACGCTTAAATTCCGAAAAAGATTATTTTTTCACACTGTCATACGTGCGTGGTACAATGCAGTCTTGTTAGCCATAAAGTAATCCTTTGATCTCGCCCCAGAAATATATGCCGTTACTTTGGATATGAGTATAATGCAGAAAAATGGCGGTGTTGCCACCAATTTTTTATTACAAAAAAATGGTGACAAAATAACAATAATTTTTTCAGCTTCTCGTAGAAGGAAATGTTTGTTTTTTCAGTTGCCCTCACACCCTTACTCTTATATATTCGAGCCATGGAAGGCGGTTGAGCCAAGCTTGAGAAATTCGATTTTTTTGTAAATTCGTTTATATCTTTTGTGGAGAATTTTTTTTGAAGTTGTTACTTGAGGTTAATCAGTTCAATATTGGTAGAAACTCACCCCTGAAATATGAAACAAAACAAGCGGGTGCAACACACCCATGTTCAACCGGTTACGGCTTTTTTGCACATTTTTCCCGAGCTGTTGCGCATGCATCCACTTCATAAATTTTTATAAATTTCTATGGATTTGAGAAATTTATGAAAATCTTGTCATTTTATAGAAATTGATGAAATTAGTTGAAATTTATCAAATTTGTTGAAATTTATCAAATTTGTTACAGTTTAAGAAAGGGTATGAAATTCGTGAAAAGAAAGTTTTAGATTTACAGACGGACGGAAACAGATTGTAAAAAAAATGTTAGAACATATGTTGGCATTGGCCTGGGGCTATAACGAAGAATTTCCGAGCATATTTTGGCAAAAATTTCGGTTTAAACCCTATTGATTTTGATTATTTACCTAGAATTTTCAATTTGTGGGTGCACATGAATATCAATGTTTGTAGCATATGTTGGGAAAAGTTTCAGTTTACAATATAATAATTTGAAAAAAAAATCTTTGTTACATAGCAAGCAATGAAATGTTTGCCAAGCTAGATTAAAAAGTTTTATCCTCAATCTTGACGTGTACCCATAAATTCAATTTCCTAGGAACATATGTTAGAACAATTTTAATTTAGATTTATTTCTTTCTGTCTTCGTATCTGAATATGTGGCCTCGTTCAGTTTCAAAACAGGTGAATTAAATATTTTTCCGCACTCTGAACAAAATGTTTAGCGAAATACGTACAATGATACTAAACATATGTTTCAACTGTTATAAATTGAAATGCGTATTTTTTAATATAGTCGATATCTGGATGGAAGACATTTTAATGTATGATTGATGTATTAATTATTAGATTATATTCTACTTACAAACAGCATTGCGGAAAAATATTAGCGCGTAGAAGAACGGAAGACACGTAGCAATTTTCATCTTGCTTGAAGAAAAAAACTGCTCTCCGGAGACTTTGTTGAACTTCAACTGCAAAGACCTTAAACTAGCTATACTTATATAGATAGTAGCCTTCACGTCATGTTGACAAACATTATCCCTACATTTAGGCGATGAAGTGGCGTTTTTTTCTTAGATCGAAAATCTATTCACTATTCTTGAAAGTGCTAGATACTTGGGAAAGCGACTCAATCTACACGTGTCAATTAATTGAGAAGAAGCTACGCGTCGCCAACGAATTTACACAAACACAAATGCTTTTGTCAATATTCTTAAAAATTGTTACTTGCGGGTTCTTGTGAACCCATGCTGGTTATTTCAAATTCAGTGTGAAAATTACAGAATTCAATATGAAAAAAAAAGATAAATTTTTATCAAGAAATAGAATAGTTTAATTTTAAGTTAGAGAAATACGTTTTCAACCAAATGAAATAATTTGTTAACAAAATAGTTAAATTTCTAATCAACAGTTGAATTGTCAATCAAGAGATTAAATGTCTACAAAACAAAAATTTCGACGGAAAATTAAATACTTAAATTTTTAGTTACAAAAATTAATTTTCAATAAAAAAATAATCAATTTTGAATCAAAGAAATGAAATTTAACCCGAAAGATTAATTTTCTACCAAAAACTAACAAAACAAAACAAACAATTTAAAATCCGCGATGCTTCCTATCTACCATGATATTTAACAAGATGAGTGGCCTCAGAACTACGTCTCATTGCCAAGAACTAAATAGTATTTACCCGTCTCTAAACTTGGCACTGATTATGAGTCGCACGTCAAGGAAAATCAAAGTCTTTCCTCTAGAGTATACTACGCATTACATTTTAGAGAATATTTCAATATATTTGATTATTTATTAATTATTGTACTAGAATCTAATTAACAAATCCATAGAAAAAAGTCGGTTTATTTTTCAGCATTTTCTTATAAATTTTACAGAAAATGTTATATGATTTCAGAATTATTTGATAAAATGTTCAAGAATAAAATAAAATAAAATGAAATAAAATTATCAATTTTCATTCATCGCGAATAGCTACTGAAAAATCTTGTTTGGTTCAAGATTCAGCTACTTAGTTGTAAGCGGAACTACATTCTTAAAAAATAATTTTTTTCTCTGATAATTCATTATTTGAGTTGAAAGATCTTCTTTTTTTGTTCAAAACTTTAATATTTCAGAGATTCAATGAAAAAATATTAACAGAAAATTAAACTATTTCATATTTGATTCAACATTTACCTTAATCAGTTGAAAATTCGACTATTTGAACAATTCTGTATTTTGTTGAAACTTTGTCTTTTGTGATAGAATATTAATCTTCTTGATAACGAAGTCACTTTTTTGGTTGGAAATTCCACTAAAAATTAAAATATTAGTTGAATTTTCATGTACTTCGTTAAAAAGTATTCTTTTTCGGTAGAAAATTAATCTTTTCGGTTAGAAAATAATTTCTTTGATTAAAAATTTCTTTGATTGAAAATTAATTTCTTTTAATTAAAAATGTAATTCAATTTTATGTACATTTTTTTTTGATAGACATCGGCCGTTTCGGCCGTTGAAAATTTGTTTTTTTATCGAAAAAAAATTTTTGTAACTAAAAATTGAACTATTTAATTTTTCGACGAAATTTTCTTCAAAGATTTCTAATATTCTTGTTGAAAGTTCATCTGTTAATTCATAATTCATCTATTTCATTAAAAATTTATTTTTTAGGGGAAAGACGTATTTCTCTTACTTGAAATAATTCTATTCTATTTTTTGTTGAAAATTTATCATTTTTGATTGAAAATTCATCTACTTTGTAGAAACTTTTACTTTTTTCGTAGAAAACTCATCTTCCGGATTTGAAATTCAACAATGTATTTGTTCACTATTGTAATTTTTTAATTGTAGATTCATCTTTTTAATAAAAAGTTCATTTCTTCGGTTAAACATTTCACGAATTTTATCAAAAATTCTTTTTCTTTCTTTGTTAAAAATTACTTTTTTTACTAAAACTACAGGATATGAAATTTTTAGATGTGATAAGAACAGTTTCCGTTATAAAATATTTAATTGCTAATAATAATGTGATTGCCACTCTCTTAAACTGAACCAGTGAAATTGTCACTGATTGAATCAGTATTTTGGTTCATCACTTGCGAACCAGTGATTTCTGGGTTTTAACTGGGTGAACCAGTAAGTGACTTGACTAAACCTGTTACTGAAGTCAAGTGGAGGAAACCAGTGACGCCAATATGATAGATTATACTAGTGATTTTCTCAACTGGTTGAATCAATTCGTATATAAGGTTATACCTGTTTTCAATGGAAGTTGTTACCTGAATTCTCTCGTGAAGTTTGGGTGATTTCAAAACATTTTTATTTACTACTGTTAAGGTTTACTCTCTTTTAAAAATGTACAAATGTAGTTTATAAATATACAATTACTATACAAAAAGAAAGTGGGACGATGGTCATGGGGGTTAAGGCATAGGCTTTGGAGCCACTCCGTCGGCTTGCTGGTTCGATTCCCGCCTCGCACTTTGGAAGAGCCTCGGTGGCCCATGCGGTGAACACTTGCCTAGCAAGGGAGTTGTTCATCTCCGGAGAGTCGTGGGACCGGTACCTCTAGAGAAAAAGGTTCTCTGAGTACTCAAGGCTGTTGCTCTTGGTGGTTCGGAACCCACCTTAAACTGTAGGTCCCCCTCCCACCACCAAGTAAGTGTGTGGGGGGTGTGTGAAGCAATAGGGAAGAGATACAAGAACAATGTAAGCCCTTAGGGGACACATTAGAAGCTTTCATTCCTATACAAAAAGAACTGCGCCAACTATTCGACCAGGTTCTTTTCTCTATGGAAGGGTCATGAACTGCGCATGTCCAAAAAAATGCGCGCCTATTTGAAACATGAAATAAACGTTTCTAGATGGTGACTTTTAAAGTATAGTTTTTATAGTTATTCGATTTATGCAAATTTAGAAATAAAACTTGCGTATAAATATTCATATTATGCACTGTCAAGTATTGTTAACTCGTAGTGGTCTACGGTTAAGTAAGCATGTTGTTTTGGCGCAAGCGTCAAAACTCACTGCCAGCCCTGCCCTTCAATTTACGGATGCACACATGAGCTTGTCCAGAATGGGGGTTGACCAGACCATAATTTTTTCTGAGTCTGCGACCCCCCCTTTTATTGTTTTTCTGGAATCTCTGACTAGAGGAGTGAATATGGCAAAATTTGATCCTCTGGCACTGGCAGACAGGATTGACAGGGTCATCTCGGGACCACGTGAAATCCTTCGCAATGGCCAGAACCGTGTCAAGATTTTTTGCACAGAAAGGATTGATGCAAACTCTCTGGTTTTATCTCCGCACCTTAGACACTTGGGATATCCAGTTTATATTCCACATTCTCTTATTCAAAAAAGGGCATTTGCGAATGGTATCCCATTAAAGTACTCTGCTCATGAAACTGTCAATAGGATCAGTCCTGATGAACAGCGTAAGATCATGACAGCGAGACGAAGAACAGAGAATGATGGGTGTTCTGAGATATCCCCTCGTGTGTTAGTTTCCAACGTCGCGTTTAATCTTACCCCACTGATACCACCACCTATGAGATATTTTCATTGCCAGAGGTACCGTCATGGTTCTGCACGGAAATACTGATACACTAATGCTTCGAAGCCAGTCAATGAAACTTTCGATGACTCCTAACGAGTTTTTAGAAAACAGTATAGCCAAGTTAAAAAAATATATATTTCGAGGTTATATTTACTATATTGATATTCACATAGACTCACGCTTAAGTTATATTTATTTTTACAGATACACATGAACCTATGAAAAATCGAAAGAAATTTTGCGGCGGGATTCGAACTACCTAACACCTATCGAACGCAACTTATCCCTAACCACTAGACCCCACGGCTAACTTGACACATTGAATATTTTGCACAAATGTCAGTGAAAAGTCAAATTCAAATCTGCGCTTATTTGTTCATTGCCGGTGACCGCGACTCCATTCAGACTGATACATATACCACTTCACCTGAGCATCCAATGTGACTGTACATTGTGAATATATAGATATGTAGAAGACAGTCAACGAATTTTTCGACAACTTATAAATCAGTTATTCGTTTCAGTGCTAGAGTTATTGTATTCCAAATCGTTTGGAATCTGGAGGACTTTTTATGAACAATTGAATGTTTGCCTTGAACTTTGTCAAAATCTGCTGAATAAAAATTCGAATACTGATGTTCCTAGATTGTCTCCCAATAATTCGATGACTTTTTTCACTTTTTCGGTGAAGTCTGCGGTTCTTTAATCAAAATTATACGAGATTCTAAAAAAAAGTGGCCTATCCTAGAATGGTTGACTAGTCAAGTGAAGTTTCGACAACTTATTTTTTCCATGGACCAATGCAGGTCTCACCGCCCAATCTGTGAATTCTGCTCTGGACATCACAGGACTGACACTTTTCAGCAAAGGTTGATCTCGCGATGCTCGAATTGTAGAGGGCATCATTTAGCTTCTTCCAGGGAGCGTGAAGTCTACATCCATAAATTTGAAGTGATGCGATATCGCTTTTGGAACAATTGTAGTTACGAGGACGCGGACCGGAATCTACAGGAGATGGGCCTTATTCGTCCCGGGGGTTGCAGGTCAGCACCCCCTATCCCCCTCCCGCTAACTCACCTCCTATACTTGATAGAGAAGACCTACAAATGGGCTCACCGAATAGCCTGGTTCTTTCCATTCGATTCACAGGTATTTCAATCGTACTTTTTCGTATAATTTCCTAACAAAAGCAGGGTGGTCGCTGAACCGGAAAACTGGGAAATGACCAGGATTATTAAACGACCGGGAAAAACCGGAAAATGACAGTGAATTCATTTTTTGACCAGGAATTTTACAAATATTTAGAAAAAATATCTGTCCAAATTTTATTTCAACCATTTTTTAAATAAGTAGTTGAATTGTTACTTTTTTTCAATTCAGATATCATTCAGTTTAGAATGCGCAATTCCAAAATCTTTTACATTGAAATGTCGCATTTTAGATTTTTAATTTTTAAACGTACATTTTAATTAACAGAATTTCAAAATGCGGTTTTAAAGTCTTGAACAATATTTTTCTTCGATTGAAACGGCCACTCTGAAAAGCCTTAGCTATCGATATATTATCATACATTTATTAAAGTTAATAATAAATAAATGAATAATAAAATTAATTGAAATAATAAATAAATTGAAAATAGTTTTTGAAAACCAGAGATTTAATTTATTCACATTGAATAGAAAATGTATCAAATTGAAAGCGTTTAAAATTAAAATAACTTATAACAGAACAGCTTTAAGATAAACAAGTTTGAAATTCAACATGATTTGAATGTGGATGACTTCAAGAATAGAGAATGCTAAGAAAAAGCATTAATCTTCTATTAATAACCGTCATTTTAAATTTCGATGTATTCTGTGTTGAATATAGTTAAAATAATGGAACACAATATTGATGTTTTAGTATTTTGCAACAAGTTAAATTTACATACAAAAAATCTAGTTCTTGAAAAGTATTACAAATTGAAAAAGAAACTTTTAATTAACCAAATTTCAAAATTCGGATAATAAGATAATTGATTGAATATGGGCGTCCGAGAAATGGTGCAAAGTATAGAAAGCACGTCTTTCTGGCACATTTGAGTTTTCATATTGTTTACATATTGCAGTTTAATTTATTTTATTTTAGCTAGGACACAAAGCCTTGTTCTTAGTTATAATCCAAATTAAAAAAATTAATAAATTTGCACAATATAAATAATATAAAAACTCAAATGTCATATGATTTTCTGGTATATACCCTTAATTTTGTTGGAATTATTGAAGTAGGAACTATTTTCAAAGATTTTCCTTATATCTTCGCAAATAGTTTAAATCAGAGTTCCATTCCATGCATTTGTTCTTGAATAGTATTTTTTCTTTCTCTCAAAACATCTAATTTTTCTCGAATCAGAAATTGAATCAAAAAATTTGTTGAAAAAATTGCATCCATTGGCAACAGAATTGGAAAATAGTCTTTTCATAAGTTAAGTTCTAAATTTACACATAAAAAATATTTTTTTAATTCGAAATACCTTAATAGAATGCAAAATTATCAATATAATTTTATGGAATTTCCTTACATTACTATTTTGTTAAATTTTTGTATTCCTCATCACTAAAAGAATTTTTAGTGTTGCTTGCAATTTTCAAGTTCATATCATAAGTTCATGGTAAAAAAAATAAGGCCAGCGTGATTTATTTAGAAGTTTAGTATTTAAAAAAATTCTTTAGAGTATTTTGATAATATTTTTAGAACCCATGCCACTTTTGGTACTATTTATTTTCTCTGAAGTAAGTCCCAGTCCTGCACGAGAATAGTTTCAAAAATTTAATTTTAGATGCCTTTCACAATATAATACATAAAACTTTATTTTAATTACGTAGATTTCTTGCATGAGGTTGAGATTGCCGACATCCCAAACGAAGTCGGAAACTGCCAATGCGTTTAAAGAAACTCTGTTAATCAGACGCCAGTGGTTAAAGGAATAAAGTCCCAGTATTCGGGAAATCGCCGAAAAGTACCCCAGATTATTCGACTTTGCCGGAGAAATGGTATGAAACGAAATATTATTTATTTACAGTATAGCATAACTAATTTTTTTAATTTATATAACCGTCCATTCGTATTTCTTAATAGATATAGTTGTTAAAAACAAAATGTTTTATGCAGATCGATCTGGAATATGAACTTTGGTTTGTTTCCGAAACTATGGTCAACGCTAGAAAGATTTTTCTGGGACGCTTCCCTACTTATTATATAACTCGAATCTTGCACTACTGTACAGAAAGAAAATCGAATTTAATGAAAAAAGTTTGTGTCATTAAAGACGATAAGTTTTTCCTGTCGTTGAAAAAAATAAATATTAGCTGTAATTAAAAGTTATACGTTGAAAATCTAGCTTTTATCTAAAAACTTTTTTCGTTATAGAAAATTTCAAGGCTCTGGAACTTTTGGCTGCCTTATTACCAGCACCAAATTTCACACGATCCAAACGAAAACTTCCGGAGCAAGACGATGCAGGAGCAAAGGGCAACAAAGCTGCCAAAGGTGATACAGGGAAGACCAAACAAATTACGGATGAAGATGATGACCATCAATTCTCAGAAGAAGAGGTCCCCACCAAGTTTAATTCGGATTTGCTCAAGATCCTGCCGGTTATAAATGAACGATATGCATATTATTATGAAGATTATTTGTACATGTCTGGCTACTAATAAATATATAAACTCGCAAATTTATTTATTTTTAAGGAAGGAGAAAATCTCGAAACCAAGGTCAACCTGCTTCGATGCTCGTTACTCGTCTAAGAAGGGCTACATTCAACCATATATAGTAGGCATAAATGGCCAAAGGTTATCAAGCTATTTTGTTGTGGGCGATGGCCAAATGATCGAAGTTAATTAGTCAGCGAGTCCAATTATGGCTTTCGACTTGTTATTTAAATTACATTACGTTGCAAACGTACAATTTTCACCTTCACTAATCTTTTTCTACAACTTTAAAGAAAGCTATTTCCTTGAAACAACAAAAGATATTGATAGCTGGATTAGTTCTCTACACAGTATTAAGCTTTCCTTACGAAAAGATATGACAGGGAAAAAATGACAGGTGTGTCATTTTTTCCCTGTCATTTTTTCCCTGTCATTATTTCGCGACCACAAGAAAATGACAGGGAAACGACAGGCAAAATGACAGGAAAACGACAGCCGAAAATGACTGGCCCTAATTGGCCATAATTTATAATAATATTGTGTAACATCATAAATTCTGGAATACTTGCAGACTTATTTGAACTTTCCTGTGAAGCTTAAAGAATCATCAGCAAGAGAAAAATATTATGGGAATTTTCATGATGAAACACCTTTCTGTAGCCTGTTGCTAATTCCGAATTATCTTCAAACACATAAATTGTGGAATGTGTTCGATTTGCCATTTTAATGCCTTCTTCTCCTTACAAAGGACTAAAGTTCAGTGCCACGGGCAACAATTTCAGATTATTTTCAACTTTCTTCATCCCCCAAGAAGTTCAATGCGTGCTCCTAATTCCATGATCGAACAAAGAATGGTCTCGCCACGCGCATCTAAAAAAAAGTGAACCAATCAAAGGGTCCGTAGGTTGCGCGTGGCGGAACCATTCTTTGTTGGATCATGGAATTGGAGCACGCAGTCAACCCAGTCAATTTGTTAAGGGAATGAAGAAAGTTGAAAATAGTCTGAAATTTTTGCCCTTGGTACTTAAGTTTAGCACTTTGTAAGGATAAGAAGTCTTTAAAATGGCAAATCGAACACATTCCACAATTGATGTGTTGGAAAGATAATCCGGAATTAGCAACAGGCTACAAAGAGGTGTTTCACCATGAAAATTTCCATACTAGTTTTATTTTGCTAATGATTTTTTAAGCTTTACAGGAAAGTTCAAATATTTGAACTTTCCTGTAAAGCTTATAATTGAACGATATTATAATAAATTATGGCCAATCAGGGCCAGTCATTTTCGGCTGTCGTTTTCCTGTCATTTTGCCTGTCGTTTCCTTGTAATTTTCTTGTGGTCGCGAAAAAATGACAGAAAAAAAATGACAGGGAAAAAATGACACACCTGTCATTTTTTTCCTGTCATATCTTTTCATAAGGGTTGTTAAAACTTCGTTTTTCGTGTATTATAGTATGGTAAAGTGCACAACACTATTTTTAAATAGGAAAATACGCTACTTAGCATTCTGCTTGCCTTGAAGAATTTCCATAGAATGTTATACGTTTTTTTTCATGTTTGGTATTTCAAATACTTACTATCAGGATATTAATATTTTATATATTCGTATTTTCCACACAAGGCGGGTAAAACTCAATGATACTGTTTCTTCCAAGCCTCAAATTTGTCATCAGAGTTTAAAAAAAACATCCTGAATAAAATGTTCTTATGAAATAAAAATTGAAAGTGAAAGATTTGATTAAAGCACGACTATTATTTGCAGTATCAGCATATCACAATCTTATATTTGTAAAACTTTCGGATAATTATATACTCGAATCTAATTAATTTCATCTTAGAAACAATTTTAACGTTAATTATTATTAATGAAATACAAATTGTTATGTCACTTATTGAATCAGTACTAATTGAATCAGTTAGTGCGCTTATAGATAAAATCAGTTAGAACTCTTACGACTAATCAAACCAGTGACATGAATTCCACTAAATGAACCAGTGAAATCTCACTGACTGTCAGTGACACACTTCTGGCTATTTGAATCAGTGAGATTTCACTGGAAATCAGTGAGATTTCACTCGTACAGATTAATACAGGCAATTTTATAATATTTGTCGTCATCCACGCCTTTAGTTCGAAGCACCCTAAAATCGGTTGCGTCCCTCATGATGATTCTGCGGCGTTGGTGTATTGGAAAATCATGAAATACAGTGTTGTCTGGCAGATAACAGTTTATACCTAAGCGTTGAAGTCCATCAGGAAACGCCATACGCGCATTAGTGGCTGGGTTTCCGTATTCCAGTGTTGCCTCATGTTTCCCCCCCTTCCTCTTAAAATCATAATGTATTGCACGAGCAAATTTCTCGGGGTCGGCGTGTCCAATGATTCTATTACCACGTACTATTACATACAGGACTTCATGTTCTGCCATGGGATAATACTGTACTGTGCGAAATGGTACTCCGTGTGTCCACATCTCAGTTTCGCATGGAATTATAACACCAGGAAGTTGTTCTTTTGTCATTTTGTATACATGCAAAGTATTATCAGCATTTTCGACGTGTGGGCAAACTGAAAAGGCAGAGAAAAGTTTTTGATAGAAATCAATCTTTTACTTACTCAATATGGACTGGAAAGGAGGATTAGAAAAGTTTCAGTTGAAATATAATTTTCTTGGCGTGATTATATTGGTGGCAGAGGAAAATACTTAATTAAACTAATAATAAGATATTTCCTAGCGAATTGTGCAATTGCGTTGGGATTCTTTTGTATTTTTGTTTCTATTGATAAAGTTGTAAGTTTTGTTTCTACCATACATTTTTCAATAATAAATACACATATATGAGGATGAATTTATTTTTAGGTTCATTTGATAATTGATGATTGCATTTGTTGAACTACTAATTAATGTAAGAATCAAAACTTCTTAGCGTTAATATCATCTGATGCTACCATTTGGCTACAGGAGTGAACGCGCATGCGCGAAGTACAATAGTGCGTCCATAATACTCCTAGGAGTATTATGGGCCCATAAATGCACTGCGCATATGCGCATTCGCAGTAGATCCTGTACGGTTATGGTCGCATCAAAATAACCTCAAATTTCAGACGTAATAAACTTGTAATCATACCTTCGTTACATAAAGTATCGTGTGTAGCAAGAAGTGAAATGCCTTTTTATGCTCGCTTTTTTGCAAAACTCACCCTCGGATAAAAAGACTGTTTCACTCCTAGGTACACAATATACTATTAAAACATTCTTAAAACGTCCTAAGTCAGACGAAGCTATCTTTCAAAAACGTGTAATAATTCAAAAACATTTTTATGGCATCTTCGTGACATTAAGCACTTTTTAAACGTAATATTACCTAAACTTTATACTATTTTGGGATATTCTGAAAATATTTCCAAAGCATATCTGATATTCGAGGAACTTAGAAGAATTCAATGAAATGCCTGATAATCTTTGTCATTTTAGAAATTTCAGGATGAATTGAACAAAAACTAAACAGAAATAAAAAAAATCATCGAATCAAGTAAAATTAAATGAATGAAGAAGAATTTACGTGAATTGAAAAAAGAATCAAGAGAATGCTGCAGAATTCAAAAGAATTGAAAAGAATCGAGGATTAATTCGAAACGAATTCTAATGAATTGCAAAACATATCTGAAAATCTCTACAAAACGCCTGAAACCCTACGACACTTAGAAGAAAAATCAGATTATTCCATTTACACAAATTCAAAATAAGTTCAACATGAATTTTCGACTCTAAATAATAAAATATGATACCTTCTTCCAGTTAATCAAAAATATGACTGGATTTTAAGTCGAAAAGATCAATTAAGCAAACAAATAACAGAACTAACCTACAAGCAACTGGACTAGCATTAAATTTCTACTATTTAGACTGGATTTTGGAAAAAGTTCCACCCGTACGTCGCACTTTCATTATAAATAACAACTCGGTCGACGCATTCTATATTATTAATTTAATTGCGAATATTAGACAATATTTAAAGAAATGAAAGCACTTTGAGTTTTCATGCCCACTGCTATACCGACCTGTATATTAAATTTAATGCACATGTATATTAAATTCACTGCACCAATGTATGTTACATTTCAGTAGCGGTAGTGCATATTTGCTTTACACACATGTATATTAAATCTCTTACAGATTTTTCTAATAGTGTAGTGGCTTGCATTACGGATAGCATTAGAGTACGTAAGACTTAATTGTTAGATCATTTATATGAACTATGGATAGAAATGCAAAATTTGAATTGTTATAATACTAATAAAATTCAAAACGTCACTAAAATTTGGAAAAATTAACAATTTACAATTTACCAGTACGTGATTTCGAGATTAGAATTATCAGTGCTAAACAAAAAGTTGAAGTATAGCTTTTTAACGCGAGGAGGCGTAGGGGCATTCCTAACTGATTCAGGTACCTTATTCCAAAAACGCGTTCCCCTCACCATGAAGGATCTTTGCAACTTACAAGATTTTTAATGTGGAACTTTAAGGACCGTTTTTTTTTAACGAAGCCTGAACTAAGCAGGTAAATTCATATGTCTATTTTCAAAGAGATCTAGAAGATATTGAAGGGTTCTGTTATACAAAAGATAAGACTCTTAATAAGAAGAATCCGAGTTGATGTTGGCAAGGATTCATTGTTTTTTTACGCTGTTGGAGTACTCTGAAGGTACTCGAGATTTGACGAATTTGCTCTTTCCAGGAGAGGGCACGGTTAAGGCTGTACACTAAATCCCTCAACGAGTCAATAAATGCAACGTCAAGGCCATTAACCTTAAGCTGAGAGAAGGACGCTAATGTAGCAGTGGACGGCGAAGAGAACTGTCCAATAATAATTGCTTTAATTTTCGATGGGTTCGCTTTTACCTATTGTTAAGTGCCCATTGATTCACTATGTTAATATCCTTCTAAACCCTCGCAATCAAACTATTAATGGAAGAGATATTGCCAGAGACAGATATTATAATAAATCATAATGAGCCAAGAGAAATCAAAGACGCCTTCTGAAACACTTTAAATGATATAATGAGTACTTGCGATCACGGTGAAAGAATAATCCTGCTAGGAGATATGAACGGATAGCTCGACGTTTAATGTCAGGATACAAATTCAGAAAGGGTGCTAGGTAATTTCGGGATCCAACAAGAAAAAATATAAGGGTGAAAAATTAGTACGCTTATGCTCAGAAAAGGGCCTATTTATTACAAATACTTGGGTTCGACATAAAATGATCCACACGCACACTTGGTCTAAAGGAAATAACCGCAGTATAATTGTCTTCGTTATTGCCGATGAAATAGTAAGAGAACTAGTGAAAGATACAAGAGTCATGAGGGGTTAAATAATCCAAAATAAACTTAGGGCCGGGTGGAAAAGAAAGAGAATAAAGAAAACGTAAGAAAACCCAATCAAGATTGACGATTTACAGAAACCAGAAGTGGGAATAGACTTTCAGAATAAGATAAACGAACGCATAGATGAGGCAACATAGGAGGCGCTTAGAAGCAATAAAGATATAGAGGGCGCGTGGACTTTGTTACGGGATATCATCGTTAAAACTGCGACCGAAGTATGTGGTACGGCGGTTGTAGGAAAAAAGTCTGGTGATGCATGGTCGAATGATGAAATTGAGGCAGTCTGAAAAGAAAAGGAAGAAGCGTACGGAAAAACGATGTACATTACAGGTCTCAGCGATGAGGAGAGAAATAGACTTGAAAATAATTGCAGAGACAAAAAGCAGAAATTTAAACGACTAGTCAAGGAAAGTAAAGATAAAATCAGAATAGAAGAAAAGAAGAAAATACAAAACTACTTTGATAGTATAGTAGATGCTTTAAAATACTATTTCAAAGATTTATTAAGAGGTAAAGATATGGGGCAAAAGAACTGCGACATAGAACATAATGCATCAGAAAACCCAATTGAAAAATTCTGTGTGACTGAGCTTAAAGATATAACTAAGAACTTTAAAAAACGGTAAGGCTGCTGGTGTCGACAGTATTAGCGCTGAAATGCTTAAATACGGTGGCGAGTACAAACCACACAGGTTGTGCGAATTGATAAATTTATGTATCGAAATGGGAGAAGTCCCAGGCGATTGTACAAAAGCGATTATCGTATTAATATACAAAAGAAAGAAAGATAAAAGCAACTGCAATAATTACAGAGGTATCAGCTTATTAAGTACCGCAAGTGAAATATACTCAAAAATACTTATTCGTAGGGTAATGAAAATTACAAAAGAAAAGATGTGGGAAGTCCAAAGCGGTTTTATGCCAGGAAAATCATGAACAGATCAAATATATAGCTTGAGACAGGTCACAGAAAAAAGTTTAGAAGTTTGAAGGAAAGTTTTTTGTGCGTTTGTTGATCTAGAAAAAGCATTTGACAAGGCGGATTGAAGTAAACTTTGATCGATATTATGCAAGGTAATAGGCAAGGATGCCTTACGTACTCATGGCTATTTATCATATTCATGTGTAAGTGTCTAAGAACAGCCCTCTTCGAAGAAGAAGGTGTAGAACTTGAAACAGTGAAGGCAAGTGGGTCAGGAATCAATTAACGTAAATAAACACAAAATCATGGTGTTTGAAGGAAAAAGTGAGGAAACAATGTCTAACATTGTCGTGCATGACGAGAGGTCAGAACAAGTAAGCAGGTTATCGGTAGAGCAGGGTCCATCCTCACAAATAAAAACATATCAAAAAAAGCTAAAATGGACATACATAATTCTATATTTGTACCGACTGCACTATACGGTAGCGAGACATAGACCTGTCAAGAAGAGGACAGCAGTAAAATTAACGCGATTGGCATCAAACCTCTGCGCATAATATGCGGGAAAACACTGATGGAAAAAGCCCGAAACTAGACAATCCTCAAAGAATACGGTACTGTAGAGACACTAGTTGAGACATGGGAAAGAAATCAATTAAGATGGATCGGACATCTTGAAAGAATGAAAGATGAACGACTGACCAAACAATTGTATAAAGGTGAAGTAAATAGCAGATTGCCCAGAGGTAGACCGCCGAAAGAATGGTTAGAATCTGTGAATAAGACATTAATCCGAAGAGACATAAGAAGCCATAGAAACACGAGAGTTTGCATGAAAAATGCATGAACGTTAAGGAAGCTAGAGTAGTATGCCAGGAAGAAAAGTGTGGCGACACATAGTTTGGAAATAATGTGACAATAGAGTTAATGACGCCTGAAACAAAGAACTTGGATACTAATGTATACTAATGTAATATCATTTAGAGAAATGGCTTAATGGTATAAGAGCTCCGGCTCTTGTAGTCAGCCACGTTGCTTTGGGTTAACTCCCCAATGCAACGAATTACGCGGTTACGACACCAGTATCGCGCAGTGCCACCCACAATGGGCCTTTATCGGATGGAGGCCATGGTTTAGTTGCGAGTCGCAATAGGACCGAACCGAGGCGACGAACAGGCAATGGCCCCGGACAAACGCGAGGGATCAAGGCCGTTCAGCGAGAAAAATAATTTATTGGCGCTTAAGAAACAACATTGGAATTTTTTGTGAATTCCAACAATTTTTTGTTTGTTATAAAAATTTATAATATACTAACGTGGATTGCTGGAGCTTTCGGCATGGCCGTCGACATTCCCCATCATTCCCATATTCTGCGTATGGTCCCCGAACAACTCATCAGGATCGACCAATGATGTATGTTCACTTTGCATACCAACACCTCCACCTGTAACATTTAACATACAGATTTTTATTGAAGAATTCTTTTATCGAACCCAAAAACTTGAAGTCGGCAAGCTCAAAACCCCAATCGTACCACGTTTCAGAAAAACGTGTACAAATTTAACCATTTTTGCCGTTATATTGGATCTGGGATTTGAAGTTGTAACGCTTGACATACAATTCGAAATCAGTGACTCCGAAAATCCCCCTTGTACAAAGTTTTATACAGATGCGGCGCGAAATCAAATTTTTGGCACTTTTATTGGTATGCCTGATGGATGCAGGAATATTTCAAAGATTATTTTTTAGGTGGCTTTGAAATCTACAAGGAAAGATGCCTACAAGAATAACTGAAGGTGTAACAAACCTGAGAACGCCTTTGTTGATAAAAATGCTTAAAATTTGTATAGTGTATTCTAAATACATAAGCGAAGATTACAAGCAAATCACTTCGTTCAAAAAAGTAATATGTTTATTGTTATTCAATAATTTCGATGCTCCGGTATCGGCCTTTGCTACTAAGTGACAAAGCAGCAGCGGCAAAACAACGAAAAACTCTCCAGGCAGCGGGAGAGTTTTTTTTCTTTAACTCACTGCCATTTCCACAATTTTCGACCGATTTTTTCCCCTCCAAACTTTCTCAATGTTTAGTGAATAACTTTCTCGCAATAAGCTATTTCAACTAGCATTTTTTCGTTGAGCTTACCACTGGTGGAAGTTGGCGAAAAGTTGGTTTTGGTTTGGAATTAATTTGTTAATGAAAAACAAAAAACGCATAGCATTTTTTCAACAAAGTGCATTGCTTGCAGTCATCGATTATGTATTTAGATCACACCATAAAAACTTTAGGAATTTTTATAATTAAGCGGCCGTATAATCGCGAGTTGTGTCTTATAAAACATTGATTTTCGATCGGAAAATTTTGTAAGTTTTTAAGGTTTATCTTGAGTAATGAATGTAGATTAATAAATTTTGATAAGAAAAATTCGGAGCGATTTTTCCGAGTGGACATCAATTTCACAAGTTTTCATAAATTCCCACAAACACCAGAAATTTTCATCAATTTTCATCAATTTCTATGAATTTTAGAGATTATTGCTACAGTTACTGCGTATGTGTCCAGCAGAACTCTTATTGAAAGTTACCGGTAATTCACTTCACATTTCCAGCCGTAATTGCTCTTGAAATTCACAAAAGCTTCAACAAATTTTTATAAATTATCATAAATTTCGGACAATTTTGCAAACTTCAATAAATTCCCACAAATGTTATGAATTTTCATAAATTAAAAAAAAATTTTACATTTTTCTTCACATGTTTTTCGGGCTTACGTTGAAAGCGGGGAAAGCTAAAACATTTTTGTGCAGAGAAAAAAGATGCGCAATTAAATTTTCTATAAGAATATGTACTTTTGTAAGTTAAAATTCGAAATTTTTTTTGTTCTGAATCACAACAATCTTTTCTAAGTTCAAGAAATCAATATGTACTTACTTGTATGATCATTGAATTGAAAGGGGAAGCCTACTGCTAACCTATGCAGCTCAAGCTGATGCCTTCGCTGAGCTGCAATATAGGGATTTTTATTAGAGAATTTTTTCAGCATTCCCCAAACATTTGCTATTATTCTAAAAGATAGCCCAAATTTAATCCCAAAGTCAGTCAAAAATGCTTACAATGTTTACAAGCAAATGCATGTCGCTAAACGCTCACTTTGCAGGGGGCTAATAAAATATCTTACATCACACCTATCGGTAAAGACATGCCTATAACCCTACTTGTGATGTAATATACTATTTATCTGTCCATGTAAAAGATTTGATTTAGAAATTGAATTGAAACAAGTTTGAGTTTGCTTGAATCAAACAAATAGGTATCTCAGTTAGTGCTTTGAAATTTCTTCAGCAGCACAAACTGTGTAGATGTGTAGAGTTTAGTTTTTTAGAATATATAATTTTCCGATACGAAACAAAACCGATTGATACGAATCCAAGACTAGAAGGTGAGTATCGTATCAATTTCAATTCCATTCAAATCATTTGAAACCCCAGATAATTTTGATACATATAAATTGTTCAATAGTTTGTTCAATGAGTAAAATTTTTGTTCAGGGAATTCCTGGACAGGTAACGTATGGAATTAATAGGGCACTGGACTACGAGCTATTCAAAGATGATAAAGGATCTTATTCTAAGCGCTTGTACAATGTATTCGAGTAGATCATTTAGATGAGTAATGCTTCCAATATCTAACGAACGCTCTAACGATTCTTGAGTATTTGCAGAGAGAATCAAATATTTTTGAAGATAAAAAGTTCTTAGGGCATTATAAATTGGACATTTAAGTATTATGTTGACTGAATCTTCATATGTCATTTTGTTACACAGGCTGCAGATATGGTTAGCATCGATGATATATGAGAGACCATTAAAATATAGCCTAATTTCAGATTCACGCGTGATTCTTCATTAACTAACAATTCGTACTTTACTGAAACTAGTTTTAAATTAAAGTTACGCTGGGTTAGTTTCCTGAACAACTTATTAGAATTCGAGTTACTTACTCTATCTATAGCTTTGCAAAAAATATTATTTAACCATTTACTGAGAATGTTAGTTTTTACTGCAGACACCACCCCTGGGGTGGCCCACTGTCTGGACCATGCATCTCTCTCGCCTACTGATTCAAGCAAGGATCTCAACTGAGAAGCCCAGTTGAACTCCGTGCTTGAATGACCCTCTTGGTACAACTCACATAGCCTTCTAAAAAATATTTTTGGCAATCTATGTTCTTCCATACTAGCGAGGGAGATCCACCAATTATACGCCCTTGTAAATGCTTTAGAGCTGCTTTAATCAATCCCTGTTTCCGCCCTTATGAAGTGACTGGGATTGTTCCTAGGCCAATAAAACAGGCATTTGAAAAATCTGTCTTGAACAACGTTGATATCCTTCAAGTATCTCAGACCCCAGATTTCTGCCCCGTACAGAGCAGTAGCATCCAAAATTCCACTCAAAAGAGTACTAATCGCATCCCATGAGTAAACTTTACTTTTATTTAGGATAGCGCACACTCTGTACGCAGCGAGAGAAGCTTTCTGAATAAAGTGGTCCTTGGCTTTTTTGAATTTGCCAGAAGCTGAAAAGGGAACCCCAAGATAAGTACAGGCGTTGACGAGTTCAAGCGTGTCGGTATTATTCCATTTGAGAGGCCTTAATTTTTTTAATTTACCAGATTTACGAAAATGAACTATTTTCGTATTTTTTTAATTAAGCTGCAGACCATTGATCGCACAGTATTCTTCTAGGATTCTTAGTTTGTCCCTAACATCATGCCATGATGTAGCTAAAATTACAATGTCGTCCGCAAACAGGAGCATAATCAAGAATCGAGCAGCGGACATTCTCACTCCCCTGGCCCTCTTCGTAATAAAGAATTCAATTATATTAGTTATATACATAATGGAAGAAAGTGGACTGAGACAGTCACCCTGCGAGACCCCCTGCGTCACTTCGACTCTCTCTGAGTAAGAGCTACCACATTTGACCTTCAAGTTGGCGTTTCCATACAGAGAACGCAGAATTCTTATAGATTTTTCACTAATGCTCAGGGCATGAACTTTGTTCCAAAGTTTCTCGTGACTGACCTTTTGAAAAAGTCGTTGTTTAAACCATTAGGACCCGCAGCTTTGTTCAGCTTACATTGTGACAGGACTAGTTGCAATTCCACCAATGAAAAATCGGTATCAAGCACAGGATAGAGCACTGAAATATAATTATAGTCTGATACAAATCGGAGTGGGAAGAGGTGTCGGTAAAAATCAGACCACTCGCTAGTACTTATTATATTTATATATTCCGGCTTAGTGTCAAAAGTTCTCGCTGTTTGCCAAAACTCCCTGTTGTTTTTAACATTCGATAGTTTTAGAAGATTTTGCTTGAAATTCGCTTCCTTGGTTTCTTTAATTTTCAATCTATATGGATAGCGAGCTCTCAATTAGTAGTTTAATGAATTGGATAAAGTTTCGAATAGTAAATACCTCCGAAAAATATGAAACTGCGTATACTTATGTATTTTGACTCGCTCATCACGAAAATGATAGTAAAAATGTCCCCAAATTTTACTTTCATAGTGAAAACCATGAAAAACCTATACAAATCATGATTTCTTGGGCTTACCTCAGTGAATATTGAAAATTCACAGAAAAGCTTCGAAAAATAGTTGTACATATTTCAAAAACATATATTTTATATGAGATACATTTTCACTCTGCGACTGATAGTTTTCGAAAAAAACGACGATGAATATGAAAAAACACAGAAATACATTCCTGGAAGGCTAAATACGCGCTCGTGGAATGGATAGGAGAAGCGAAACTGTTTGAAAAGGGTAAAGGTTTGAGCAACGTAATTTATGTGAAGAGTTATAGGGGTGCCCCTCCCCCGTGAGGAGTTGGGAAGGATAAGATATATGACCTACATTATTTCTGTGAACATTCACAGGAGTGCCGCCCCCCCCCCCCACGTGACGTTAGAAAAGGTTAAGGATTTGACCAGCATTATTTATGGGACTAATTACTGTATTTCTGTGATTTTTCATATTTATTGTCATTTTTCTCGAAAAATATGAGTCGCAGAGTGAAAATGCATTCGACATCAATTATGTGATTTTAGAAGATCAAAAATTTTTGTTTGAAGTATTTTTGTAAATTTGCAGTAATCACTCATATAGACGCAAGAAACTGTGATTTGTATGGGGCTTTCATGGTTTTCACCATGAAAATAAAAATTGCGGGTATTTTCACTATCATTTTCGTAATCGGCGAGTCAAAATACATCAATCGGAGGTATGTACTATTCGGATCTGCATCCAATGAATTTTCAGAGAGAATGCGCGAATATTGTTATATACCTTGCAGGCGAGCTTCTTAAGATTAGCGCACTGCGAGTTAAGCCAAGAATTTCCATGATTACCAGATTTAAGAGTTGGAGCAGGGTTCCTGTGGATCCGAATACCTGCCTCCTGCGTGGCTACCTTTATTGCTTGTATTAAATTATGGTATAATTCTTCTTTATTATTATTATTTATGCAAATATGTCAACGCTCTGATGATACATTAAAGAAGGTCTCTCCACCTTCTTCTTTCCATTTTATAAATGTGATGCGATCTGAAGAAAGACCCCTAAGCGGCCAAACGTAAATTTTAGAGGAGAAGCAGGAGAAGTGGCTACGCGACGGGCCGATAGGACTCTCCCGAATGACAATGTTCAAACGCTTGTACTGAATAAATTATTAATGATGGATTTTTTTTCACTCTACCATCTTAAAGAGCAAGTTCGAATCTACGTTAAACATTAAAAATCAGAGGATCGATTTCTGGCCGCTTAGGGGTCTTTCTTCAGATCGCGTCACAAATGTTGATACTGGAATAGAATCAATTGCTTTCTTATAAGTAGATTCATCAAAACAAGGTTGGATTAGTTTTTTAAGTCAATTGTTATAAGAAGGTGGTTAGATAGGATTAATAACGGCCATACCACGCTGGAAACACCAGTTCCCGTTAGATCACTGAAGTTAAGCAGTGTTGGGCGCGGTTAGTACTTGGATGGGTGACCGTTCAGGAATAATACTACTCCGTTGCTGTTGGCGGTCGTGGGTGTGGTGAGCCCACACTTGTAGTTATTTACTACAAGAAACTATCCACCTAGAGAAACACTACCGGAATCGGGTAGTGTCACGCGTACCCTTAAAGGCTCGCCGAAAGGGAAAATGGCTTAATGGTATAGAATAGGTTAGGAACCCTAAAATCTTTTACCAAATTCAGGCAACTGGTGCCGATGGTCAATAGTGCTGCGTCCAGTACCCGCGAAATATGTAACATGAGCGGGGTTGTCAGAGAGGGAACGACCATTGCAAAGAATTAAGTTAAGAGACTCACGTAATTCTACTACTTTTTTCCCCTCCTATTTAATTTAAGATCGAGAGAGTCCCTCTCTGGCAAAAAATTTGTATTCAGTAAAATTTCCTCGTCCACGCAATTTAGAGAGGTAACGCGAGCATTAAAATCGCCCAATAGTATAGCATTGGAATTCGACGAAGAATCGCTGTCAAGTGAGCATACAACATTCTGTAATGGTTCAACACAAAACTCAGTGTCCGCAAACATCGAGGTAATGTCACGCATTTATTCAACAACCAAGTTTCACCCAGGCAGATCACGGAATAATTGGTCATACATTTCATTTGACTTTCATCTAAACTGAACAGGTTGCTAAAGCCACTCATATCCCAGTAGCATGCTCTGAATGGCTCACTAACAGATTTCACAACACTTTGATTATTGATAAGTCACTCCGAGGGATGGTTAGGAGCTTGGCTAAAAGATCTAGTAGCAGCGCACTTAGTCACGAAATTTTCCATGTTGCCATTCTCTGAAGGGGCTTTCTTCCTTTTGCTGAACAAATCCTGCTTCCTAGATGTATCCGGAGTTCTTGTTTATAAACTTCGACCACCCAATATTCAGCAGCTGTGAATCGGCATTGGTACTAGGTGAACCTGTTGTGTTATTATTCACCGTTTGAAAAGACCCATCGTTGCTCATATTTGTCGCGGAATGCTTGCTGCGCTTGACTATTTCTTCCTGACTTATATTGTTCAAGTCCTCTAGAGTGTAGATGATGTCATTAATGCGTAAACCTGATTCGGTAATGCGGGAATTGAGACCAAGTTTCCTATATTTAGAAGCCGCTTGTCCTAATGTCTTGCACTTTTGGACAGATTCCGGGTCCAAATCGTGTTCCACAAAAATATTCGTAGCTCTAAAGTTGGTGCGATTCATGCAGCTTAGCTCATTCACCACTTCTGAAGAAAGAGACACTAGAACTAACCTTTTTTATCGACTTTGTACTGCCCTAGGCGCCTGGCGCCATCGAATGATTCAATTCCAAACGACAGGTCCAATTTTGACTGGATCAAATTTCTCGCCTTATTTATCAGACATAAGGAGGTTTCTTTTGGATCATCTTGCATGCCAAAAAACAATGAATTGTTTTTTTTTGCGCTCGTCTAGCAGGTGGGTCTGCTTAGATAATTGTAGCTTGAGGTCGGCATTCTCTACTTGCATTGCACTAACCCTTGCATCACAGTTCTGAATCTTCGTAGATAACACACCAACAATGTTTCTTTTCATGACGTTGATTTTCGTCGATAGTTTTTTTTCGAGAAAACTTAAGAGAGCTTCAATTTGTGACAGAGAAGCCATTTTTGAAGCTGAGTAAGATACAGCACAGTAATTAAAGCACACTCTTAATAATAATTCATACGCTTTCTCATTGTGATAGGTTATTTGCTTTTTGCGGGGGGGGGGGGGCATTTCAGCACATTCCATAGGCGTCACTTTTTTCTAGATACGCCATTGCTGCTAGTCAAGGAATGTAAAATTAAAATCAAAACAGAAGAAGAGAAAAAAATACAAAACTACATTGAAGGAAGCAAAAAACTGTTTTCTTCATACCTCGGCGGAAAGTACGTATCTTCGGCATCAATTTCAAGGCAGAAAGCCTAAGATTTGTGCATTTGTAAGATTACACGCACGCCCTCTGCAACAGTGGGAACAAAAAATTTTATCGTGCTAATAATTATTGATTCTAATTGCAAGAATTATTTGTAAATAAGAATAAATGGGTGTTATTCAATATGAAGGGAGGTGCAAGTACAGAGTTAGTAAACATGAGAAACAGCAAGCGTGGAATGCTATATGATACAAACAGGATACTACACGCCTTGAGAGAATCTTTTAAGGAATTATTGGGATATGAAGCTATAGGACACCACAACTGCGATATAAAACACGATGCGTTAGAAAAACCAATTGAGCGAGTCTGTGCCTCTGAGGTTAAGGATATACGTAATTAAGAAGTTTAAAAATGGTAAGGCTGCTGGTGCTGGTTTAGCGTGAGTCTTCTTGCCTCTCACGATGGGTAATTGTTTAACGTGAGTCCCCTTGCCTCTCACGATGGGGGGCTTGTTTAGCGTGAGTCTTCTTGCCACCCACAATAGGGTGCTTATTTAGCGTGAGTTCCCTTGCCTCTCATGATTGGGTGCTTGTTTAGCGTGAGTCTTCTTGCCTCTCATGATGGGGTGCTTGTTTAGCGTGAGTCTCCTTGCTTCTCACGATGGGGTGCTTGTTTAGCGTGAGTCCCCTTGCCTCTCATGATGGGGTGCTTGTTTAGCGTGAGTCTTCTTGCCTCTCACGATGGGGTGCTTGTTTAGCGTGAGTCCCCTTTCCTCTCATAATGGGGTGCTTGTTTAGCGTGAGTCTTCTTGCCTCTCACGATGGGGTGCTTGTTTAGAGTGAGTCCCCTTTCCTCTCATGATGGGGTGCTTGATTAGCGTGAGTCCCCTTGCCTCTCACGATGGGGTGCTTGTTTAGCGTGAGTCCCCTTGCCTGTCATGATGGGGTGCTTGTTTAGCCTGAGTCCCCTTGCCTCTCATGATGGGGTGCTTGTTTAGCGTGAGTCTTCTTGCCTCTCACGACAGGGTAATTGTTTAACGTGAGTCCCCTTGCCTCTCACGATGGCGTGCTTGTTTAGCGTGAGTTTTCTTGCCTCTCACGACAGGGTAATTGTTTAACGTGAGTCGCCTTGCCTCTCACGATGGGGTGCTTGTTTAGCGTGAGTCTTCTTGCCTCTCACGATGGAGTGCTTATTTAGCGTGAGTCCCCTTGCCTCTCATGATGGGTGCTTGTTTAGCGTGAGTAAATGTACTTTTAAAATTTTTGAGTACATATGTTGGTGTGAAAGACTTTTTCAACATTAATTCCTACACTTTTTTGAAATTCTAAATAGACTTATTTATACGTCACGATGAATTAAGCTTTTATTTACACCTGCGATTTTAAGTTACTTTTTCTAGTAATTTCACAAAACAAACAGAATTGTAACAACTCATAAGAATATTCAAATACATACTGGCTTCATATTTTCGCCAGCAAACCCAGAAGCTCCATTTCCACAAACCCGAAAACCTCACATGCTACAACACCAATTTGTCAATTAGTATTATATTTGAGGTTTGTGGGTTCGGGGTTTGTGGGTTTAGAGCTTGTGGGTTTGGGGTTTGGGGTTCGTGGGTTTAGGGGTTATGGGTTTGGGACCGAAATGTATACAGAAAATCGAGAGTTTCAGTGTAAGTGGAAAAATGATTAGGATTATGGTCTCGTTTTATGCCAACGCCGGTCTAAGGGTCAAATGTGGTGATTCCTACTCGGAAACAGTCGACGTGATTCAAAGGGTTCTACAGGGTAATAGCTTCAGTCCTCTCCTCTTCATTCTTTTTGTGGCTGATATAGTGGACTTTTTTGTAAAAAAAGGTATGAGGGGAGTGTGGCTGAATGCGTTTAGATCTCTAGTTATGCTTCTGTTCGCGGACGATATAGTTATTTTTGCTACCTCTTGGCATGACGCTCGCGACAAATTAAAAGTTCTAGAGGAGTATTGTGATCAGAATGGCCTTCAGCTAAATCCAAAAAAAAACAAAGATCGTCCCTTTTCGCAAGGCCGGTAAGCTGAAAAAACTTCGCCCACTTAGGTGGAAAGATTCATCCATTCTTGAGTTTGTTAACACCTACACGTACCTCGGAACCCCGTTCTCGTCAACGGGTAAATTTAAAGTTGCCAAAGACCATTTCGTCAGGAAAGGGTCGAAAGCAATTTACAGAGTGTGCAGTATTCTGAATAAGTGTAAAAATAATTCATGGGAAGCCATTGTCGTGCTCTTGAGCTCAATTATCGAGGCCACTTTATTGTACGGTGCTGAAGTATGGTCTATGCGTTATCTTGACGATCTTAACGTTGTACAAAACACATTTTTTAAACAATTATTCTACTGGCCCAGAAATACCCCTGCGCACTTTATCCGAGTGGAAACGGGATTAGATCAGGTGAGCGTCAGAGCGTTCGAACGTGCCTATAATTGGTGGATTTCTCTAACAAATATGAACGACGACAGGTTGCCTAGGATTTGTCTAAGGAGCCTCTTCGAGTTGGACCAGGCTAGTGCCGCAAGTATAGAATTTAATTAGGCTTCGCAATTTAAGTCCATACTCGAATCTATCGGCGAACTTGATACATGGAATCGGCAATGGAGTCACCCTCATGTGGATACGGTAGAAAAGTCAAACATATTAAGTAAGTGGGCAAATAATATGTTTAGCACTGCTATTGATCGTGTGACCAAATCCAACTATAACAGCCAATTTAGAAACATAAGTCAATTAAACCTTACTGAACATTATCTATATTTTAACTGTAATATGGGTAAAAAGCGGGTGGTTAGTCAATTGAGACTTTCAGACTCCACCAAGATCAGACTATATTTTAGTGGTTCGGCATATGTGATTGATTCAAATCAAATTTGCAGTCTGTGTAACTTGATGGAGTTTGAGGATCTTTCGCATTTCCTACTCCATTGCCCTATCCATAAAGAATTCAGAGCACACTACATTAAAAAATACCTAGAAGGGTCAAGTACTGACATAGAGTCTGTCGAGCGCCTTTTAATTCCACGAAATATTGACCACCTGAATGACATTTTTAACTACATTGTACAAGCGCTGAGAGTTAGATCTTTTATTATTAATGAGTAAGAGTCTGAAATTAGTACACTGACCTTTTTTATGTACATTGATCTGTTGCGTCGCGTGCAAACATTTTATTTATTTACTTCTTGTAGATTTTAAAGTTATAATTTAGGATTATTCTGATACGAGCGTAAACTCGAGACCCCTTGTAAAAGCCAGCGGGCACATTACAAGGAGCTAAAATTAAGTGGAATTGCGCAGACTTGCTTTTTAGTGTGAATCATATCTTATTTTAGTTATTTTATGTGCTATTTCTTTTGTATCTCATTTCTGAATTTGTTTAATAAATCTTATCTATCTATCTATCTATCTATCTATCTATCTATCTATCTATCTATCTAT
>CAKNXH010000328.1:96181-116637 GCA_932178445.1 Andricus quercusramuli | reverse complement strand
TATCTATCTATCTATCTATCTATCTATCTATCTATCTATCTATCTATATCTATCTATCTATCTATCTATCTATCTATCTAGACTGTAACAATAAACCAGTAAAGTCGTTAAGTAATTAACCTTAAATAAATTAATATAGAAAAACTAAGGTTATAATATGTATATCTATATATACATATATGAGTCCATGTATATAGCGAGCAGCGGTACTGCTCGTTACAATGTTTTTTCGAGAAAAATATATAAGACTTAAATTGTATAACGGGAAATTCTGTACAACTATAGTTATATACGCCTTTATCCAGAAACGGCCCTATTTTGAAATATGAGCTACGGAAGTACAACTCACTCCCTACTCTGAGGGTTGATTACTCAGAAAGTATGACCTGCAGAGGAAAAATTCATATGAGCATTATTATTGTAAAGTGTAAGAACTATTTGTCTGTGGAAAATCATTTTTTTCCGAAGCACCGTTTTCAAAATAAACGCCAAAAGTAATTCTTTCGGGGTATTTTTTGCTTGATTTGAAGGTGGTTTCACCCTTCATTTCGCGTTCAGCTCATTTCATGTAATCTACCAATATCATATAAAATATGTAAGGCAAATATTAATAATTTATTTGGATTTTTTTATCAATGGAAGAAAATTGGCCGCCATTTTGAAATTTTACCCTTTAATTTATAATCAGCAGCAAAAGGTTTCATTAAAATCGGTGGAACGCCGCCGGTTTTCCAAGTTTAAACCTTCCTTGACTCCTCTAGTAGGTTCGAATGTCCTCACCTCTGGCCAAATGTTCAGGCAAATGAGAGTACTTCTAATAAAGTAGCATGCAGCCGCGAGTTATCACTGGTTGTGATTCAATTCATGCAGTGATTTGAAGCCCATCATAGTAAAAGAAAAATTTTCACAGGCCTATACACAATGACGTGGAGTCGTCTGACGGTAGATGTAATCATGCTAAGGGACTTACATAATGCTTCGGCAGCGAGGATGACCCGTGTATAGACCACTGTTTCACCGGAGTTTCGAAAATAAAAGTCATAGTACAATAGATTGCAGGGCAGAAATATACTTTAAAGGCAAATAACCCCTAATAACCCTAATAACCATTTGTCCGTTGTGAACAAATGGACAAACAAATGAAAAATCTACTTTCACCATTTCTTTCAGAATTTAGTTATGAATTATTAGAAAAAAGAAAACTAAGTGCCATAAGATTTAATAAAAATCAATACACTGAGTGACACATACGACTCCTGCCATGCGTCCGAAATACGTATTAATACAAAGAACAACTGGTAGGTATTTTAACATTCGAATGATTTTTAGTAGTGCAGTCCTGAAATTCATTTGTGCTCGCAGAAGTGTGTGCGCGAACACTTAGGAAAAATGTCGATTAAAGCGAGTATCTGGGTAGTTTGGATAGTGTATATTTAAGTTTTTCGTGAAAAGTTTTCACTTAAATAACACAAAGATATTTAAAAAATTGTTGATATCCAGAAATTACAAAAAGCCAGTGTTAATCGATGCCTGCTTGATTCTATGTGTTGGAAATGTACGTTGTTTGTGAAAAGTTTTTCATGTGCTAAAGCTGAGACAAATTTCAAAGAAAGCATTGCATTGGAGGTAAAGAACAGTTCAAGCTTTTACGGGAAATAAATTTCCTTATCTTCTTTTGATCATATTCATCGTATTTTATAAGTAGGATATATTGTAATTTCCAAAAATATTAAGTGGAGGTTTGACGGGATGTCACCAATATTAGTGTCTTGAATTAGCCTAAGAATTTCATTTTACTCGCATAGGGCGGTTGACTCTCAACCAAGCCAGTAACTGGAAGTCATATTTCAATCATCAGTTGACATCCAACCGGCGAATGATCCTTTTGGTTACATTTCAAAATCAAGGTACATGTTTTTACTGAAATTCAGATTCTTGTATTGCTTTGTATATTGATGATACGAATGCCTGCTTTTGGTTTGAACTAAGTTCCGTAGCAGACGAAGCTATACTTGTATCAGTGGATTTTTTGTTCTCTTTGCCAGACAACGCTTATTATTACGTTCCTTCCTAAGGTTTTTAATTTCAACTGTGATGGAGGGAGCTGAATTTTTATGTTTATGTGGGACGTGCAAAGGCGCAAACTGATTGAGCAATGAAATTAAGTGAGATCACAAAAGATTTAATTTGCTATTAATGTCTTAAATTCTTAGTATTTTTGTTCAGTTTGAGCTTTATTACGGTTTGTGGACATATTCCAGATATATTTGTATTTAATATTGATAAGACCATGATTACGTAGAAATGGAATAGGATTTTGTCCGTACGCATTCAGCTTATCAAGATCATCTACAATCATTAAGTCTATTCGGGAACTGGAATGATCGGTGTGATGGGAGGAATTATCGGCAACAACAGATAACTCAGATGCATGTATCGCAGTTGTTAAATATTTAGTATGATTCAAATCACATCTAAATTAGAATTTAAATCCTCTGTGAGAATAAAATTATTGAAGTTAGGTATATGGGTGAAAATTTTCGATTCGGGTTCCGTGCCAAAACAGGTACTTCGAAGTTTATAACCAAAGCAATCTCCCTCGCCCCTGTGACCTCAATAAAAAGAAATTCAGCAGTGGGATAATTAACGGCCGAGCTGACCTTCTCTGTCTCTACGAAAAAGCGCATAGTTGTCGAATGCGACTACACTTGATGGGTGATTCGAGGTTAGCCATGTCTCTGAGACTGCTATAATATGGTACGCACAAAAGCTCAAAAAATGTCGGAACTCATGAATGTGAGCCAAGAGAGACCGGGAATTCACATGTCCAATACTTAAAGAATCCATAATAAACTGAGAATAAACTTAGTCGCATAACAAGAATAAGCATGAATGTATTTAAAAAATACCCCAGCGTAGAATGCATAGATTATTTATAACGAAAATAGTTGTCAGTATCCAACTCAGTCCAACCTTTACCCTAATAATTCTAATCAATAGGGGATGATAACACTTAAAATGGCGTCTATTCTGAAAAAATGTATATATAAAGATGATTTATTATAATGAATCATCGTGAAAGTATTAAATCTATTAGTATTTGATTCTAAAAATTTATAGTAGAAAGTTCAAAAATTATTCATGATGATATTAATAATATGTAGATAATATTTCATAATAATTATAGTTTCATGACCGAATAATAATTTGTGATAAGTCAATTATTTAACATTCCGTTACTATGAACGGCGTTCTCTCAAATTACGGCAGGTCTGTTTCTGAGGTCCGTAATTTGAAATGAGTCGTAACTACCGATTACGATATGTTTCCGAATTCCAGCATCCCAATTAATACTGTTAAGGGAACGTCCATAAACTACGTAGCCTGTTTTTCTTTTGTTTATAACGTTGTGTCCTTTATCACTTAACGGCAATTGTGTTTTCGTCTTTATTCAAACAAAAGAAGAACAGGCTACGTGGTTTATGGACGTTCCCTAACTGCATTTTCAATATAATTAATTAACATTTTCAAACACTTGTTTGGCAGATATAACAAGCTCATACGAAAATTATTCAAGAAAAACCAAAACAAAAGTTCAGAAAATGAATTAGGATCCGCGGTTCAGGCGAAAAATTCTAACATTTTTTGTCGATTTTCTTGGCCTCCCTTATTTCGCAGTTATATATAGTTAGCAGTGTTCTTCCAAATTGAAGCAATTATAGCCTGAGCCGTTGCGTATGGGTCCAGTAAAATTGTTATTTAAAGTTACCAGTTAAACAGCAAGCGTTCCCATGAATTTCCGTGAGTGCTCATCAATTCTCATGAATTTCCACAAATTTCATAAACTTTTATAAATTTCCAACGTTTGCAGAAAGTTGTTGTTCTTAAAGACGGGATTTTTGGGTTTACTTTGGGAACATGGATGCTGCAACATTCTTGTTTAAATAAAAAAAATGCGCAATTGAATTCCTTGTAGAAATATGTACTTTTGTAAGCTAAAATTCGAAACTTTTTCCAGAGGTCCCCAGGGGCCAACGCCGTTTAGCGAGAACAATAACTTATCGGCGGTAAAGAAGTAGAATTGGAATTTTTTCATGAAATCCAATAATTTTCTGTTTGTTATAAAAATGTATAGTATACTAACATGGACTGCTGGAGCTTTCGGTATCGTCAGGGATCTGTCCCATCATTCTCATATAGTCCTGATGGCCCCCATGCATCAGATTATGATCGACCCGTGATGTGCCTCGACTTTGCCAACCAGCACGTCTATCTGTAAGATATAATATACAGATTTTTATTGAAGAATTTTTTCAACAAACCCCAAAAATTTAAAGTCGGCGAGCCCGAAACCCCAATCGTACCATGTTTCAGATAAACGTGTACAAATTTTACAATTTTTGCCGTTATATTGGATCCGAGATTTGAAGCTTTAACTTTTTACATGCAGTTCGAAATCAGTGACCGAAAAAATCCCCCTTGTACTAAGTTGTATCCAGATGCACCGAGAAATCGAATTCTTGGCACTGTTATTTGTATGCCTCGATGGATGCAGTATTATTTCAAAGATTATTTTTAACTGGCTTTGAAATCTACGCAGATAGGTGTATCCTAAATACATAAGCGAATACTACAAACAAATCACTTTATTCAAAAAAGTAATATGATGATTGTTGTTCAATAATTTCGATGCTCCGGTATCGGCCTTTGCTTCTAAGTAACAAAGCAGCAGCAGCAGCAAAACAACGATAAAACGCTCCAGGCAGCGGCAGAGTTTTTCTTCAACTCACTGCCATTTTCACAATTTTTGACCGATTTTTTTCCCTCCAAACTTTCTCAAAATTTAGTGAAGAACTTTCTCGCAATAAGTTATTTCAAATAGCATTTTTTATTGACCTTATACCGCTGGTCAAAGTTGGCGAAACGTGGTTTTGGTTTGGAATTAATTTGTTAATGAAAAACAAAAAACGCATAACATTTTTTCAGCAAAGTGCATTGCTTGTAATAATCGATTATGTATTTAAGATAAACCGTAAAAACTGTAAGCATTTTTTATAATCAAATGGCCGAATAATCCCGAGTAGTATTTTATAAAACACCGATTTTCGATCGGAAAATGTTGTGAGATTGTATGGTTTATCTTGAGTAATAAATGTCGAATTAAGAAGTTTGATGAGAAAAATTTGTCGCCCGTATCAAGATGAATACGAGAGTTTATTTTCTTTTACATTTCGACCACTTTTTTTCATCGATCGAGTTTTCCGGGTGGAAAAGACTTTGACGCATTTTCGAGTACACCCGCCGCCTCAATTCATACGTCCAGCACCACAGAAATCTAAATTGAAAAAAAAAATTTTTTTTAAACATGTCTTTCGGATTTACTTTGAAAACGGGGAAAGCTTCAACATTTTTTTGCAGAGAAAAAAGATGCGCAATTAAATTTTCTATAAGAATATGTACTTTTGTAAGTTAAAATTCGACATTAGTTTCTGAGATCTCCAACGGCCAACGCCATTCAACAAAAGGAATTTATTGGTGGTTATGAAATGGAATTTTTTTTCCAAGTCACAACAATCTTGTCTAAGTTCAAAAAATTAATATGTACTTACGTTCATTATCATTGTTTTGGTAGCGGAAGGCCGCTTCTTGCATTTGCAGCTCACGCTCATGCCTTCGGTTGGATATGGATGAATGTGGTATTTCCGCATCTGTACAATATAATATAGGGATTTTTATTAGAGAATTTTTTCAGCAAACCCCAAAAATTTGCTAATAATCTAAAAGATAGCCCAAATGTAATTCCAAAGTCAGTTAATACTAACAAGACGAAGGGTCCTAGGTTAGATTCGATGAAAAGTGAATATATTAACTGATAAAGGTTGAAAATATAAGATATGAATCGATCAATTGAAGAAAGGCAAAAAAAGTCTTAAAAATTATTTGTAATTATATTTTTGTTACGTGTGTAGTTTACAAAAAAAAGCCATAAAGCACTTTCTGCCAATTGTCCATTTCCCAGCATTCCTCACGATGTCAAAAAGAGCAAGGCAAAATTTTGTCCCTGTAATGTGTGTATGCTCAACAAAAATTTGCGTTCTTCTATGCATTTTCATATACCAATGCAAAAACAACAAAAACTATATTGTTGAGATTTTTTCAGGCTAATCACAGGTTTATTGGCAAAATAAAATATTGAGCAACGATTTTATCTGCTATTTCAGATCATCAGTTGCATATTTCATTATTTTTAAAACGCATACTTCAAACGCTTGATATCATTTGAAAAAAAAACTTGATCTAGACTTTGTCTATATTTTTTGTATTTTTTCAAAAAATATCCATTATTTACTATTTTTTATAAATTACATTATTCCAACCACTTTTTTCAATTAATGTGGAGAAAATATAGAAGAAGAAAAGAATCCATCGTTGTACTTCGTTTCAGTATTTTTCAACACAAATGTCCGCGATATTGGATCCGTCATTTCGAATTTGTAACTTTCGACGCCAAATTCGAAATCAGTGACACTAAAAACCCCTTATACCAAGCTTCAGAAAAAGACAGCAAAAATTAATAACTTTCGCCACATTCGCCACATATTATATTATTATATTATTATATTATTAGCACGATTAGGGGACCTTTTTCTTTTTAAAAATGACTTAATATGTCAGGTTTTTGAAAATTTGTATGAGCACTGTGAGAAAATCTTTAAAAAAGCACTAGTACTACAGGAATTTCTGTAATCCGAACGAGTTGGAAAAGGGTTAAATACAGAAAATTCCGTAATACTACACAGTACAGACTTTAAAGGGTGTTGAATACACACCGAAATGTTGGTAGGTTTTTGCGAATGTTTTTTTTTATTATAATTGGAAAAATATATAAATAAGAAAATACAAAAAAGCGAGGAAGGGTATGTGAAGGTTGCTTTCTTTTTATTTCTTCTTCTTCTTATTTTTCTTTGATTTATTGTAAAAAATTTTGTTCCTAATTTTTAAATATTAAAATAAATTAAAGCTCAATATATAAAAAATTTTTAACGTATGAAGGATGGCTGTAAATAATTATATAACCTACATTTTGATCGAAAATGGGGTTTTTGCATTAAAAATTCCTAAAAACTTAAATATACATTGTGGTGAAAGGATTTTTTCGACATGTTATTTTGAGCGCGACTAGGGCGCGCGGTTGTTGTATATCGCGCTTCGCGCTCAATAATATATTCTCCTCGCGCTTAGCGCTCGCTAATGTATGTACCTTGCGCTACGCGCTCGGATACTTTTTGCCTCGCACTTTGCGCTCGGCTTTTTTCAATTTTCGCACATCGTGCTCGGCTTAGATGAAAAGAAGAAATTCACTTGCAAACATTGTAAAAAAGACAAAAGTGCTACGTTTTATGTGATTGTTAAATTTGTTTTTATTTTAGATTAAAAAGGAAGTTTATTTATTTAAGGCTCTATCGGCCTTAAGGAAGGCATTCTCATTACAATACCCACACACTTTTTTGAAGTCCAAAGAAAAACGCCTAATTGCTTAAGAAACAGCTTTGGTTCAACTTACTGAAAATTCTATCAAAAAGTCCAAAATTCCGTTTCTGGTCAAACAGTGCTTGTTTTATTCATAGAAAACTATATTTGAATTTCTTTGTATAAAACCAATACCTTCTCATTAGAATGAGAATGTAAAAATTTTATTTTTTGTTTATTTTGTAATGTCATTTTTCACGATTAAAACAAAAACTTCGCGTCCTATAAAAAAATAATTGACAACTTTGTAGATCTTTCTTGGATGGATAATTTTTATTGAATCATCTTTTTTCGTATCTTGCATGGTCTGAAAGCAAAATGGAATTTTCATTTTATTTTTTTATATTTGATGGGATCAAAATTTGAATTTTTGATTTTTAAAGAAAATTCACAAATTTGTTATGATAATCTTGTAGGGCTTGCAAATAGTAACGTTTCTCTTCTCGTGACTTTTTTTCATATCGTGCGTTGCTTGGTTTGAAATGTTGATTTCCGTTCGTTTTTTTTGGATTTTGACAATATGCTATAACTCTGATGTTTTTCTTTTTATCGAATAAAGTCGTGAGGATAAATTGTACAGATTTTTTAGTACAACGAATTGCCGTACATATTTGGAAGCGGGTTGTGAACCGAATTGAACTTTTTTTTAAAATTAAAGCTAATCCAATTCCGCATCAATCGGTCCGGACAGATTTTTAACAAAGTTTTTTATTACATTCTCATCTCAATGAGAAGGAATTGGTTTTATGTGAGAAATGACTTTCGCGGATTCCAGCAAATATTGACGTTTTGAGGCCCCCTGAGTTAGAAGAAATAGTTTTTATGTCGGTCTCTGTTTGCCGTCGTTGTCGTCTGCGAACACGATAACTTTCGACCGAATAATGGGGTTGAATTGCACTTTAGCACACTTTTTAAGGGTTTAAAAAAAAGGGCAATTTCACTAGTAAGCTATTTTGGATAAAAATTGGAAAAGTTAGAGCAGTACAAAAAGTTTAGAGACCCTCTTTTCCAAGAGTTGAAAATTCTATGTATGGCTATTCGTAGAAGTTGGAATGTCGAAGGAATTCATCCCTACGACTTATTTCGATAAAAAGAAAATTATCAGAGTTATATCATTTGCAAGATTAAAAAAAAACGAGAATGAAAATGTTAAGCCAAACAACACACGATGTGAAAAAAGTCAAGAGAAGAACACCATTGCTTTTTGAAAGCCCTCCTAGAGTATATCAAAACAACTTTTTGAATTTTTTTGAAAATTCGAAAATTCTAATTTTGATCACACAAAAATTAATGAAAAATGAAAAATTATATTTTGCGATCAAACTATGCAAGATGCAAAAGAAAATGAATGGGTAAAAGTTGTTTAGGTGAAGAAAAGCTACAAATTTGTTATTCATAATTTTTTCATGGGACGCATAGTTTTTGTTCTACTCGTAAAAAATAACCAAATTTTTAGACGACACAATGTACGAAAAAAAATGAAAGGACATAAGTTGTTCATCATAAAGCTAACTACAAATTTATAATTAATTTTTTTTTTATCGAACCCGTTATTCTGTGACTGTATATATACTGTTATTCAAAGTTACCGGTTAAACAGCAAGCGTTCCCATGAATTCCCGTAAGTGCTCATAAATTCTCATAAATTTCCACAAGTTTCCATAATATATCATTAATTTCCACAAATTTAATAAACTTTTATAAATTTCTAACGTTTACAGAAAGTTGTTTTTTTAAAGACGGGGTTTATGGGTTTACTTTAAGAACATGGAAAGCTACAACATTTTTGTTTAAATAAAACAATGCGCAATTAAATTTCTTATAAAAATATGTACCTTTGTAAGTTAAAATTCGAAACTTTTTTCAGAGGTCCCCAGAAGCCAACGCCGTTCAACGAGAACAATAACTTATTGGCGGTTGAGAAATGAAATTGGAATTTTTTTTTGCATTCCAATAATTTTTTGTTTGTTAAAAAAATGTATAATATACTAACATGAATGGCTAGAACGTTGGGTATGGACGTCGTCATATCCCATCATTCTCACATAGTCCATATTATGTTCCCAGCTAGACTGATGAGGATCGACCCATGATGTATGTTCACTTTGCATACCAACACCTCCACCTGTAAGATATAATATACAGATTTTTATTACAGAATTCTTTTACGAACCCCAAAAATTTGAGGTCGGCGAGCCCAAACCCCCAATCGTACGATGTTTCAGATGAATGTTTATCCTTAACAGTGTTCTTCCAACTTGAAGCAGTATAGCCTGAGCTATTGCGTATGCGTCCAGAAAAACTGTTATTCAAAGTTACCGGTTAAATGAGTACACACAAATTTCCACGAATTTCCAAAAATCATCATTAATTTCCACAAATTTCATAAACTTTTATAAATTTCTAACGAGGACAGAAAGTTGTTTCTTTCAAAGACGGGTTTTTCGGGTTTATTTTGAGAAGAGAGAAAGCTACATCTATTTTGTTCAATTAAAAAAGATACGCAATTAAATTTAATATGATGATATATATTTGTTAAGTTAATATTCGAAACTTGTTTCAAAGGTCTCCAGGGGCCAACGCCGTTCAGCGAAAATAATTTATTGGCGGTTAAGAAATCAAATTTGGATCTTTTTCTGAATCCCGACAAATTTTTGCTATTTAAAAAGAATTATAATATACTAACTTCGACGTGTAGATCCTCCAGGTGGACGTCTAGATTCTTCAGTTCGACTTGAAGATCTAAGTGGATTTCGACTGGGGGTCACTACTCCAGCTTCAAAAGGATTATATACACGATGCTCCAGCTCAGGATCTCTTCTTGTACGCCGCTGCTCGCCTCTAGTTCGAACTCGACCTAGCTGCTGCCACCCATCCATCCCATCTGTAAGGTATAATATAGGGATTTTCTTTGAAAATTTTTTTCAACGAAAACTAAAAATCTGCTATTGGTGCAAAATAAATATAGCCCTAATGTAATCCCAAAGTCAGTTGTTATTAAGAACAACCACGATAAGTGTGCAAATAGGGTCGGATCCAGATAGAGGTTTCGGGGGGAGGGGCTCGATGGCACCCCACGGTGAGCTTCGATTGAGTTTAATTGAAAGGTTCCATAACTGAATATCATCCAATTGGATGTTGTAAAGAGACATTTTCTGAACTCAAAACACTCAAAATTAAAATATAAGGCTTGGCCGTTTTTTATATAAGTCATTTTTTCGTCTTTTTAGTTATAATTTTTAATTATGTTAAATGTAGGTATTACATTAGATTGTTTTTAAAGCTTTGAGTGCATAAATAAATAAAGCAAAAATAGCAATCTATATAAAATATATATGATTTATTTATCTACAATGTACAGTGGAGTGCCGATTCTATTGCGTCCGATTTTGTTGCGCGCCCCTATTACCATTAGCCCAGCTGAGCTCAAGTTCAGGCTCGTAGCTAGGCACTGAACAAGCGAAGCGGGACCCGAAGTTCGTTACCAAGTTATAAAGTCTACCTACGGCCCGGATCTTTTTCCTCCCCTTTGCTATTTTTTGCTTTATATTAATAATTTATTGTATTCAAATCGCTGCGAGATCGGTTTATTCAATCGATAAAACAGACGCACTCTGCTTTATCGACCGCCTGAACCTATTTCAAGCAGAAGAGTTCTTCTGACCGTTGGTCAATTCTCAAAGTGAGCTTAAAAATTACGAGTAGTTATGTCTCTTTCAAAAATCGGAAAAGATCACGCGCGTACTCATGAAGAAAATCGATATGTTATCTGTTTACTGTGCTTAAAGAAAGGTGGACCTATGAACAAAATAACAAGTGCTTTACAAGGAAAAATAGAACTTTTATTCGACAGTTACGATGCAACGAATAGTTGTATACCACTTGTTATATGCAATACGTGTAAAAGTTATTTGTACAAATCTAACATTACATACAATTCAACAGTTCGATTTTTCTCAATATCATATACCAATAAATACACGATCCAAAGTAGCAGATAGGTGTGAATGCGATTTCTGTATAAAAGCAAGAATGAATTGGAACGAAAAGCCGTTACGCCGAAATGTTTCTTCAAACTCAAAAAACAATGAAAATGTCAATAATGAAGTTGTATCAAAGCCTGAGAAACGTTGTTCAAATTTTTTTCGATGATTGGACAAGGAAAGAACCACGTATGTTCAAATTCTAATCAAGTAAAAAATGTTAATAATTGCATACAAAATTCATTCACACCAGCGCAAAAAGAACAACTAACCTCTATGCTATTAAAAGATATGAGTAATAAGAATGCTGATTCAAAGGAGCATTCAAAATCATTATCCTTAAAACAACAAAGAGGAAAAAACCTGAACATTGTTATTGGCGAAAGTAGCAAAAAACAAACTGAGAAAACTCTGTTTAGTATCGCGGATTTTCAAAAAATACAAGAAATTAATAATTTGAGTTTGAATGCTACTTGCAGCATAGCGGCGTCTCTTCGTTCTGCAAAGAAAAATCTCAAGATAATTGAACCAAACCTAAAACGTAAACTTTCAAATAATAATCACTGATTAGATGAATGTTTCAACGTTGAGATACTCAACTTCACAAAAAATTTAGCTAATAATGCATCGAATTTATCACAAACCGTTGTTTATTGTAAAGACTTAAACAAGCTAATAAAATATGTACAAGAAATAAGGAAAACCACAGAAACTCACTTGAAAATTGGAATCGATGGGGGAGGAGGCTTTTTAAAAATTTGTCTTTCGATTCAAGTATTACCTGATATTGATGCAAGCGTATGTGAACGAAAATATACGCGGCAAAGCTATAAAGATGGAATTTCAGCAAAAAAATTCAAAGATACAAGTGTCAAAAAATTATTTATTCTTGTTTCGGCACCTTCAACTCAAGAAAACTACGAAAATGTTAATCAGTTATGGTCTAAATTGAAGCTGAAAACATTCGAAAAAACGGTTGCGACTGATCTAGAGCTTGCGAACATTTTTGCTGGAATTATGACTCATTCAAGCTTGCATCCATGTCTATACTGTTACATTGATAAAAACAATTTACATGAAGTCGGGGAATTGAGAACATATGGCAATATTCTACAAAACTGCATGAAATGGTGTGAATCGGGAAGTAAGAAAAATTAAGCGAAAGAGTTTTATAATTGCGTTCATCCTCCCATCATTGAGACGAAGGAAGATAAAGCATTATTAGATATAATTCCTCCGCTCGAATTACATCTCATGTTATTATTATTATTATAGATTAGCAGTTCGAACTCGAAAGTTCATTGCCTCACTAACCCGAGACCGCCACACATCTCTATCCTGTGCATCCTCCATCCAGTTTAAGTAATCATGTCCTAGTTCTTTTAAATCATCCCTTACAGTTTTCTCCCATCTGTTTCTCGGTCTGCCTAAGGGTCTCTTAGCAATCGGTCTCCCTCTTAAAACTTGCGCCACTGTTCTTTCATTTCCCATTCTTGCTACATGTCCCGCCCATCTTAGTTTACGAGCTTTCATTACTCTATTAATATTTGCTGACCCGTAGAGAGCATGCAGCTCATCATTATGCAGTTTTCTCCATTCGCCGGTCTCTTCGTCCCTTTTTGGACCTTAGATTTTTCTAAGTACTTTATTCTCAAAAACTCTAAACCTATTCTCCTCTCCTTTCGTCAGCGCCTACTTTTCGCACCCGTACATGACGACCGGCATTATTATTGTTTTGTAGATAGATAAACGTTTATTTTTCAGCCTGCTGGCCTTGAAAAACTGACTTGCTTACACATCCATTTTTTACAGAATTTCCTTAAAACTAACCCTTAAAAACTAACATCCATCCATTCCTTATCTCTACGCCGCACGCTCGTATTGCCTTGCCTTCCTCGCTTCGCCTCGCCTCGCTCGCATGTCCCTACTTTTTCGCATTGCCTCACTTGCCAACCTCTGTTTTCGCAGCTAATACCTATTACTTATCTACTATTTACAATATTTACATCTTACTTATATCTACTTTCTCTCCTATTTACAATCTTTCCTTCTCCACTCCTCTTCCTCCTTCCTTCTCTTCATCTCCATCTTACCCACCACTCCCTTCACCCATGCTACTGCCCTTCTTTCCCCCTTTTCATGCAGCAATGCCTCCATGCTTATCTCACTTCTTTCCACCTCCCCGCACTCCTCCAGCCAGTGCTCCACTCTTGCATCCCCCTTTCCGCACAGTTCACACATCCTCTTCTCTCGAGAGAGCCAAAACCTATTGAAACCCTCCATACACCCACACCTCATCCTCGCTATAAGTTCCTGACTTCCTTTCTCTCCTTTCACACACAAATATTGCGCTCTTGCCCTTGGCATAATCCACACATAGTTCCCGTTAAATCTTGACTCTCTTATTCTCTCTTCCCCTTCTGTCTTCTCTCTCTCCATGCTGTTTTGCTTAACCAATTCATAAACTTTCCTTCCTTCCTCGTGCATCCTTCTCACTTCATCCATCTGCAATCCATTCATTCTAAAATACCGTTCCCTCTCCGCCTCCATCTTCCCACCCCCTCCCCTGTTCTCCTTCTCCCACCAACACTCCCTAACCAGCCTACTCCCCCCCTCTTCCAAAAATTTCTCCTCATATTTACACGCCCGGCTCCCTGCTAGAATTCCTACACTCGTTCTCCCCGTCTCCCTCCTGACAATATAATTAGGCGTGTTCCTTGCCAACCCCAGGGTCCACTTTACATACCTCTCCTGCGTTCTATTTACCTCTTCACTTTCCTTCCACCCCCACACCTCTACCCCATACAATAGCACACTCATCACTAGTGAATCAAACAATTTCATTCTCCTTCCAAAGTCATCTGCGAATAACTTCATTCCCAACCCCCACACCTGCCTCATCACCACATTTGCCCTCCTCACTCTCTCTTTTATGTGAACATCCACTCCCCCATTCCTTCGAAACACGAAGCCCAGGTACACAAACTCTTTCACCTCCTGTACCTCCTTTCCCTTCCACTTCCACTCTTTTCCCTTATCCCTTCCCCCTCCTTTTCTGAACACCAAAACCTTGGACTTTTCCGCATTCAGCTCTAACCCCTTTTCATCCAGGTATCTTCTCAACCTCTTCATCATCTCCTTTAAGGCCTCCTCGCTGGTTGTCAGCAACACTATGTCATCTGCATACGCTAGTGACCAAATTCTAACCCCTCCTATCCTTACTCCTCCTACCACCCCGGCCTCCAGCTTACTTTCCATATCCGCAATTAAAATCGCAAAAAGCGTTGGGCTAAGTGGACACCCTTGCCTAAGACCCCTATCCATCCAGAATCCCTCGGAAATCCCCTCCCCTCCTCTTACCTTGTCTTTGGTCTCTTCATATATCTCCCTTACCCTTTCAATTAGGCCTCTCTCTACTCCCCTATCCTCCATTGCCTCCCACAACTTCCCCCTATCCACCGATGGAAATGCGGCTTTGAGATCCACAAAAAACGCGTACACTCTCGACCCCTTCTTCGCTAATTCTCTATCCACCACGTGCTGCATCACGTAGATATGGTCGATAGTACTCCTACCCGCCCTAAATCCCGCCTGCGTCTCCGGCAATATTCCTTTTCCCTCGACATCCTTCCGAAGTCTCTCTGCCACCACCATCGCGTATACCTTATACGCCGTATTCATTAGCGTAATCCCTCTATAATTTTCCTGCCTATCTCTATCCCCTTTCTTATACAGTGGCACTATTAGCCCTTCTCTCCACCCTCCTGGGAATCCCTCGCCCCTCCATACTTTCTTCACTATCTCCTTCAGCCTCTCCCTAACCTCTTGTGTACTAAACAGCCATGCTTCGTTCTCTACCCCATTCAGCCCTGCTGCTTTTGACCTCTTCAACTTCCTTATCTGCTTCTCTATCTCTTCGTCCTTCAACTCCTCCATCTCTGCCTCCCCCGTTCTTCTACTTCCCCCATCCTTCTTCCTTGAATCCGAGCCCTGGAATGATTCTTTGAAAAACTCTCTCCACTCCTCACTCCCTATCTTCTCGCTAACCCCCACCCTACGCTTCCTAAACCTATTTATTATCTTCCAGACGTCCCCTTCTGTCTTAACACTTGCTAACTCCTCTTCCAGATCTTTCTCCTTTTCCTGTTCTTTCTTCTTACACACCAATCTAAACCCCTTCCTCATTTCTACGTACTCTTCCCTTCTCGCATTACCCTCTTTCCACTTCTTGTACTTCCTCTTCACCTTCCTCTTCATCTTTTTACATTCCCTATCCCACCACGGCTTCACCATTCCCTTCTTCTTCTTTCTAAATACCTTCTTTTGCACACAACCTTTCACCTTCTCTTTCAGATCCTCCCATATCTCTTCCACCGACTCCCCTCCAAAGCGTACCTTTCCTAGCTCCTCTTGATACTTCTCCACCGCCTCCCTCGTCCAGGTCACCCTCTCCTCTATCGAGACTTCTTCCCTGCCTTGTCTTCCGCCACCCTCACCTCTTATCCACAGACTCAATGGCTGATGGTCTGATTCCACCCTCCCCTCTACTGCGAATTTTTCCGTCTCCTCCCATCCTTGCATATTCATGACCACATAATCTATCACCGATACCCCCACCTTACTTACATATGTGTATTCTCCCTCTTCGTCCCCATTTGCCATACCATTCGCCACTGCCCACCCTCTATCCTCCATCCAGTCCCTTAGAATCTCCCCCTCCTTATTTATTACATTATCCTTCGATTTCCTCTCGAAGCTCTCCCCTTCCCTGTAAAGTCCCCCTTCGCTCCCCATTCTCGCATTAAAGTCCCCACCCAATACCACCATACCCTCTTCTCTTTCGCCCAGCAGGATTATTATTATTGTTTTGTAGATTCTTACTTTGATGTTTCTAGATAGCAATAGCGATTTTAATAGTATGTTTGCTGCATAATAGCACCCATTGCCAGCGTGCAGCCGCGCGTTGATTTCCATTTTAATCTTATTTTCGCTAGTTATAATAGACCCGAGGTATTTAAACTCGCTAACCCTTTCGAATTTCATATTTCCGGCCATAAGATCCCCGTCTTGATTACTTTGTTCGGATCTGACGACGGCCATATATTTTGTCTTCGATTCGCTAAATTCCAAGCCAATATCTTTGGCTTTTGTGATCAAGATTTCTGCATTTTTAGCTACCGTTTCTTTATCATCCCCTATTAAGTCGAGATCATCCGCATATCCAAGAATTTGTATTATCCCATTGAGGGTAGCACCACCGGTCGGATTCGCCTGCACTTGCCTAACCACGTATTCTAAAACTAAGTTAAAAAGGACGCACGAAAGTGTATCGCCCTGTTTCAGGCCATCGCGGATCGAAAACTCTTCAGATAAACTACCGTTTACGCGTATTCTACCCCTACTGCCACTTAAGCAAATTTCGATAAGTCTAACCAATTTTGTCTAACCAATTTTCTTGTTACACCCAAGAACTCTAGGATCCAGTACATTCGTGCGCGTATAATAGAGTCGTAAGCTTTTTTGAAATCGATAAATAGCTGATGCACTACTTCTTTAAATTCGCATTTTTTTCTAGCAGTTGCCTAATTGTAAACATTTGATCGCTTGTAGATCGGTTTCGGCGGAATCCACACTGGTAATCCCCAATGATTTCCTCGGCAAAAGGAGTCAGTCTACTTAGGATTACATTAGACAGGATGTTGTAGCACGCAGGTACAAGTGAAATTCCCGGATAATTGTTACAGTCAGTTTTATCGCCTTTTTTAAAGATGGGAATAACGATAGAGGTATTCCATTCTTCCGGCATGCGTTCTGTTTTCCAAACTGTGTGTATTAATTTAATAATTTGTCTTGTGAGGCAAGGGCCTCCATTTTTAATCAGTTCTGACGGTGGTCGTCGATGCCCGCGGCTTTGTTATTTTTCAACTTCTTTATAGCCATTTCTATTTCTATATTAGCAGGATCATCAATTAATAGATCAGCAGTGTGGATTTCGCCGAGATTACCTTCAACGGGGGCTTCGCGTACATTTAATAGTTTATCGAAATAGTCTTTCCATAAATTCAGTCTCTCTGTCGCATCGGCTACTAGATTGCCATTTTCGTCCCTCATTACTTCCGTTCTACTTTGAAAGCCTTTCCTTATAAAATTGATTCCCCTGTACATCTCGCGCGGGTTATTCTGTTTATTATGCGTTTCTATTGCTAGTATTTTATTCTTTGCCCACTCCCTTTTCTTGGATCTGTAGAGCCTATTTGTACTTTTACTAATCTCGAGATACTTCTTATGTGTTTGATCGCACTTATTTTGTAAACTAATTAGTCTGGCCTTCCGACGTTTTTCAAATCAGAGTTTGCACTCTTCGTCAAACCATGGGTTGCATTTGGTTACTTTCTTTAAACCTATCGTAAGTTTCGCGGCTGTCTTTACCGCCTTTTTTATATTGCTCCCCAGGGTTTCCGGATCCTCCTCGCAATTATTGTTATCGTCTCTCTGTTCTTGGAGAGCGTCAAAGCTGTGAGAAATCTCAACTTGATAATTTGATGTTTCTGTTGCTGTTTTGAACTTATCTATATTGAAACGAACTGTTGGCTCTGTGTGGCTTGTTTTCTTAGTTATCGCTAGCCTAGATCTTATTTTTACTATCACGAGAAAATGGTCTGAATTTAAATCCGCTCCCTTGTACGATCTTATATCGAGAATGTTTGTACGACGTCTTCTGTCAATTAGAACGTGATCAATCTGATTGTGAGTGTTACCATCTGGTGATCTCCAGATGGCCTTATGTATATTTTTATGCTTGAAATATGTGCTTGTGACAACGAGGTTCTTTGAAGCTGCAAAGTTTATTAATCTAGTTCCATTGTCGTTACTGACGTCATGCAAACTTTCTGATCCTATTGTAGGCCTATACATGGGTTCTTTTCCAATTTTCGCGTTGAAATCTCCGAATACTATTTTTGCGTTAAAAGTTGAGAACTTGTCAAAAACCTGCTCGATTGTTTCGTAAAAAAGATCTTTAGTGTCTTCGTCTTTGTCCTCGGTGGGGCAGTGCACATTGATTAATACCTGTTTGCTAAAAATACCATTCAGTACAATGTATGATAACCGATCGTTAATGAATTTCATGTCGATAAGCGCTTGTGAAATTCATTTATTAATAAGAAAACCGGTCCCCAGTGTGTGCCCCTTAGCTCCCCCAAAGTGAAAAGTATAGTTGTCCTTAGAAATTGACACGAAATCGCCCGGCCAGCATGTTTCTTGGAGTGCTATTAAGTCAGTATTGTAATCATTTGCTATCTCAATGAGTTCGCTAAATCCGCCAGTACTTAGGCTACGCGCGTTTAGAGTTCCCACCCTTAGATCTTTAACAGTAGTTTTTTGTTTTTGCAAGTTAGCCATGGTAGTTTCAGGATAATCCGCACGTTAAGATCCTATTCCGATCGTAGGTGAGTCCACTGTCCCAGGAGTGATAACCCCCTACCTCCCTAGGTCTGAGTATGGGAGCTTTCCGACTCTGACAAGGACCATGGCAACTTGTCGTCAGACACATTACAGTTTCATCCTCGTATCCTAACGTCCCCCTGCAAGGCAGCGCGCCTATACTGGCATCAGTACCCCTTTGGCCCTATACAGGCAAATCATTCCACACATCCCTTGCGGGCAGTGTCATCGCTGCGGTGTCCAATGGGCAGCAGGATTTTTCCCTTACAAGATTTTTAGTTTTGGTTCGAGTAGTGTTTCTAGGTGGATACACGCTGCACCTCGGCCTGCCAGGACCCACCCATTGCGTATGAACGTGCACGGGTGGGTCCTCCCAAGCCATCGTCATCGTGTTTTCTACCAGTGCTAGTCAGTGCTAGGCCAACATCTTAGGCTGGGCTCACCACACCCACGACTGGTTTCTATCGGCTGTCCGCGGCTGCTTATTCTTGTATTCGCAGCTAACCTGAGGGGCTGTTCAGCCTAACGGGCCGTTCCTCTATCCGCAACCCGAGGACGCGCTGCGTACTGGTGACAGTGACCCACCAAGCAGTTACATCTCATGTTAGGAGTTGTAAATACTATGTTTAATCATATGTTAAAAGAGTTTGAAACTGATGCGTTAAAATAGGCAGAAATGTGTCACGTACAAAGAGAAATCACTCACGGTAGCCCTGGTTTCGCAGGTAATTCTTGTAAGATATTGTTAGATAAAATAGATTTATTACGATCGAACGGTAATTTAGGAACATTGAAATATGTCGCTGCTTTCCATAAAATTGACAAAGTTGTCAAAGCTTGTTTTATGTCATCAAACTTGGACTCTAACTATGTGAAATATATCAGAGAATTTAAAACTAGTTATTTAGATTCAAACATCTCAGTCACTCCAAAAGTACATATTGTTTTTTTTCACGTTGAATAATTTTGTACAAAAACGAATCGAGGATTAGGCTTTTATGGATAACAAGCAGTAGAATCAGCTCATTCCGATTTTGCCTTGGTTTGGAACAAGTACAAAGTTGATGTCAAAAATCCAAATTATGGAAATCGACTGTTGCGAGCAATTTGTGAATATAACTCGCGTCATATTTAATTTCAGTGCAATTCAAAGAATATTCATACCTCTCAATATTAGAAAAATTTTCTTTGATAACATATGAACATTAAAACATTCTTTGATTAAATTCTTCATCCTAGAATTTGCTTATTGTATTCGAAAACTTTCAAGTTACGCAAATAACTGCAAATGTAAATCATTATCTAAGAAAAAATTGTTATAATTTTATTGTTTATTTATATTTCATATAGTTTATTTTATGAATTTGTATTGAAACGTAATTACTCTTATGAAAATAAGAAGTGTGAAATAATTAATAAATTCAAGATAAATAGAAAGTTAATAATTATAAATTATATTTGTTGACTAATACCAAAACCATCAATCCTCTCAAAAGACTG
>CAKNXH010000328.1:13551-69200 GCA_932178445.1 Andricus quercusramuli | reverse complement strand
GAACAGACGGGAAGGATTAGTAGAAAAGGTGGAATTTTCCTGAATCCACTTAACTCGCCGTTCAAGGCGCTGTTTCGCTGTTGAAAGAGATCTTATTTTTGCGTCCAGGGCTGCTTGATGTTCGACAATTTACACTTGTTCAGGGTGCGATTTGCTTTCCTGAAGTTTTGAGCAAGTGCCTTAACTTTTGGAGTAAACTTCTTATTTGATGTTATGTAGCTAATCACACACTGAACATTTGATGCATGCCGTCTCGCCGTTTCAATTTTCAACTGAAGCTGTGCAATACGCTCGCGAGTCTTAGTCAGACGTACTGAAGTATCGTTACTTTCATTGTCGCTAAGCAGAGAGACCGCCTTCTCGTAAACTACACAGTTCATATTCCAGAGATCAACATCTGCGGGGAGAAAATCGGAGAGAGCAGTATTAGCTTCAGCTAATTTGTCCATTCTGAGAAAGACTTTTTGGTGGATAGATCTACTACTTCTCATGTTGACATTATTGGCTATCTGCAGAGGTGGTCTTGCTAGAACGGCTGGAATGTTGACTGGAGGATGTTGCTTTTCTTCTGGTTGAGCTTTATATCCGTTTTTTCGCAACAAGGATACCCGATCTCTTGAATACTGAGGCGTTTTATGAGCATATTCGGGGTGCATATTGACCCAACGGTCATGTAACCTCTGCATGAATCCTCTTCGCGCCGATGAGCTTCTTTGCCAACAGGTAAGGATATCCCTCCTGAGTTGGTCCAACCATTTAAATCGATGTTCTCGCGTTTTCCCGGGGTCATAGCCTTCTCGTTGCCTCGGTACGTTCCTACTGCCACTCCCAACTGGATCATGACCGCCATTCGAGAGAGGCTTATTGTGGGTGCAAACACTACACGATACTGGTGCTGTCAGCGCATAATTTGTTGCATTGGGGAGTTAACCCAAAGCAACGTTGCTGACTGCAGGAGCCGGAGCTCTTCGGCGATGGGGTCGCCACTCCCTGCGCCACATGGTTCTCGTACCGGGAATCAAACCCGAGCCTTCTGTGTGAAAGCCAGGTATTATTATGTAGTTTATTAGTATTATTACTATTTAATTTTATTAGTATTATCACTCATGTACTTTTAAATTGTAATAATCATGGAGAAAGCAACAAAAAAATTATTGACAAAAAGAACTTTTACCATGATCATTAAAATTTAGGACCAGAGCCACCTTCCTCAGTGCTTTTTATTTAGTATCTCAAATTGTCAACTCGATGTGGCGTGAGACAAACACAACTTCAGGAATGCACACGAACATACACATACACAAAACTAGATGTGAATTCGAATTCGAGTGTTTCCACTTTGTTTGTATTTATAATTATATGGTGCTCATTTCACGAGCACTTTGCTTCCCGCTAGAAAATATATTTGCTTTCTTATAGAGGAAGCATTAAATATTTTCATCAATAATAAACAAACCAAAGTCCTCACTCTTATCAATTGAGAAACAGAAATTTACGTAAAATACCATATTACAAAAAGTACAAAATAATACAGAAAATTGCTTAAATACAAGGAAAAATGAGCCAAATCAAATTTTGTATTCAAAATGATAGTTTTTCGAGCTGGAAAAGTGAAGGGAAGAGTTCTGTCGCACCCTATCCCTTTCGCAGCTTCATGATTCCACTACAAAAATTGTCAGAATTACTCTATTTGAAAATTTATGATCAAAAAGTATTTTCTATTCATGTGTCAACTTTGAATTATGTCGATGAAGAACGTTTTTCTGTTCGAAACAGATTATTCAAATATTATGAAGGAGAATAACTTCCCTAATCTTCAATAAAGTGTATTAATATTATAGATCAATCGATTTACCAGGAATCAAGGAATCTTTTCCGTCCTTGCATCAATTTCGAATGTGCAATGAATATTTTTAGAAATCCTTCGGTCAGATTCAAGATATTAGTAAGGAAAATAATCTCTTCAAATTTCATGAATTTATCTGCAACCGTTTTCTAGTTATTGTGTTTACAAAAAAGCGTGACACGCACACACACCCGGCCAATTGCTCAGATTCTTAGAAAATTGTAATTGACACTTTTAAATTACGGATGGTTTAATTAAATGAAATAAAATTTTTTGGAAAATTTTTTGTCAAAAAGTAAAAGTCGAATAAGAAAAATGAGGAGCTTACTTTCAAAAGGGCATATACGCACTTATGTTCTTTGTTGGGAAATCGAGGAAAACGTTTTACAGCATTTATAAAAGAATTGGGTTTTCTGGGTTCCTACGTTGTTTTGGTCCTAGGCCACGTACCAAATTACCAGAAGTTTGCATTCTCATTATCTCGTTATCTCATTAACTCATTATCTTATTTTCCAGAGACTGGATGATTGCTCTTTTGGTGGCAAAGCAAATGTTCAACTCACTTTTAATATGGGATAGAAAGTTTTTTTAGAGGAAACTGATACATTGGTTGATAGGGGTTATCCTAGAGATATGATTAACGCAAAAAAACCAAAAGTTTTGAAAAGTGGATTTATGCCCTTTTGAAAGTAATCTCCTCATACTGTGTTTATCACAGTCATCTGTAGTGTACGCAAGTTGGTCACAGAAGGCGATTACAGCCGCTATCATTGTTCACTCCCAGAAAACTCCGGGTGATGCGGCACGTGTTCAGCAATGCTGCCTTCTGAATTAGATGTAGCACCTCGCATGAACGTTCCTAGTGGAGGAAATCATGACCGGGTGGACGGTGACCTTGTTCACTTCAGCTATTGTTATGAGAAGTTGTAGGCTCCGGAAGCTTCGATCATGATTCCTTAAAGAAACCAATCCCAAAGCTACTGGAACGTGTACGTCATCCGCTTCTGCTCCTTCTATCCTAGAAGGTCAGCAAGAGCGGGAAATTTACGCGTGAGAACATCGGGCAACACTGTTCCTTGGAGTCAGATCTCTAGCCGCGGATGACCTTACGCGGCAGACAAGACAGTTGGAGATGAAGGTTTCACCTCTGGATACTTTTTTAGAGCTACCAATCTTTGTAGAATTTAAGAGGAACAGTGTTGACGGACCAGATGGAGTGATCCCAGAAGAACAGCCTTTTGCATCCGGTTCGCGATTAAATGAGCCTGACGCTGGCAAGCCGGAATCTTATTGAGTAAATGAAGCTATTGTTATTATTATTATTATTATTATTATTATAAAAATTCCCTTTGCCTAAAAATTTAGGCAAATCTTTAAACTTTAATATACACCTCACGGTTATATTCATTTTAACAGCAATAATTAATAGTCTTCTATTGAAATAATTCAATGATTTCAATTTTTGAATACAAGCCTTTTATGCTACAAGATACATACTAAAAATATTGTTCTGATGCTGATAAAAACAATTAATTATATAACTGAATACAAAAAAATTGTCTCAATGATCAGTACATAATATTGCGACGATGAAATTAAATTTTCATAATTTTATCAAAGTTTGTTCTGTAATGTGGAAGTTTCTAATATCGCGACAACAATTACTTCGTACAATAAGTAATTCGTTAGCTCAGAGATAGACGGTGATGTTTTTCTAGAAGGTTACACGGAAATTCATAACAATATTGTCAACTCTTTGAGACACGTGAAGCAAATATAACTCTGATAACGAAGCATGCAATTCATTATAGATTCTCTAAATTTTGCGTGTATTGTAAATCTTTCCTGTTTTTTTGCCGTCAAAGAGGAAAAAACAGATTGATGAAATTCAAGTATCTCAGAAAAATTGGGTGAGTCCCCACCAAAACACCTTGCGACGTGGAATAATTTAAAAGGGGAGATGAGATAACTACTATATATAATCTCAAATATTTTTACGTAGTTCCTTGTCGAATCTGGACAGAAAAAATGACGGTCGCTGGTACTTTCCTCTTCGCTTTGGCGTTTCACGTCGCTACTATTGGTAAATATATATATAATTCATTATCAATATGTTACTTGATACTTGATTATTTGTATCTGAAATTGGAAAAATTTGAAACTGAATCACAAATTATCCCTATAATTAGGGAAAATCATAGAAAACCCTATGTAAATTGAGAAACATATGCCTGCTTTTTAGTACTCTTCCGCGGTTAAATTATTCAGACATTTCAATTTATTTACTAAATTCTTGAAAATATTATGAATGTTTAATGTTAGTGCTTTTCGCTGGAATGAAGTATTTTTTGAAAAAAGTGTGTTTAATATAAGATAATACAATTTCGAAGAAGAGCTACAATTCTAAAAAAAATTAGGTTGTGTTGCTTCTTCCGCCGGAAATTAGTTTTTGTAAACAAAAATTATTAGATTTTAATGACGCATAATTTGTTATCAATTTTGAGTTACGTAAGCGTTTTGCAGCAACAATTTTTGTTTTATTTAGAAAGACAATTTTCAGGTGTGCCGCCAGGCACTATCAATTTCAATTCCGTTAAGAATATTTTTATCGAAAAAACTAAAAGTAGATATAATCTATTTTTCACAATGTTCACAATTTTCACAATGTTCACAATGTCTGAAAGTTCGAATCTCAACGCTTTTTGAGCGTATCAACAGTGGCCAGACTACTTTATTTTCCTCCCGCTACGTCACATATTCTCTGCCCTAGGCATGAAAGTTAATTCAAGTCCTTCTTCCGATAGATAATCCTATGAGCGAAGACTTTGAGATAGGCAGCCTGATCTATTGCGCATGCGTGCTCTAACATTTTTGAAAATGTTCAATTTTCAAGTTTCAAAATTTTGAAATTTATTGTCCTTTGTTTCTTTATGTCCAAAAATTTAATTATTCTATTTATAATGTCGTTTTTCACGAATGAAACAAAAACTGCGCGTAAAATTAAAAAGTGATCCATAATGAATTTGTTTTTATACCAACTAAAATATTATCAAAATATTTCAAATTTTTACAGTCCTTTGAAACTCAATAAAATACGTTGAAAAATCTGTGAAATTCCATGAAATTTGTTTATATTTCCTGAAATCGTGGAAAATTTATTGCAATACCTAGAGAGCTTTTGAAATCTCGTGAAATCATTGAAGTCTTTGGTGATCTTATTGAATCCGGTAAAATCACTTTTAAGTCTTTTATAATCTTTCAAAATATCGTTAAGCCTTATAGGTCCTACAAAATCCTTCTAAGTCTTCCAATAGGAAATTATTTAGAACCGCATACAGTTTTTTACAAGTCTTGGGAATCGTTATTCTCCTTCGAAAATATTTCAAATCTGTTGAAATTGTTCAAAATACCTTGAAATTTTTTTAGGCTCTGAGATATCCCTTTGAATCTTTTGAAATACCCAAAAATCTTTCAAATTCTCAAAAACCTTTAAAATTACTGTCATCTTCAAAAATCTTATGAAATCCCTCAAAACTTCTTTAAAATATTTGTAAATCTTGGAAATCCTCGAAAAGCCCTTAAGGTCTTTTTGAATATCATGAAATCTTATAAATCCTGTGAGATCCTTTTAAATCTTTCGAAATTAAAGGAATTATGTAAAACCGCATATCGACTGAAATATTTGAAATTATCTTCAAACATTGTAAATCCTATGAAATCCCTTAATTTTTGGTGAAATACTTTACAGTTTATAAAAATAATATAAAAAGGTTAACATTTTTTATATCCATATGGAAGTGCTTTCAAAATGACTTAAAATCATTCCCTAAAAATCCATTGAAATCTTTAAATTTCTAGTAAGTCCCTTGTAATGATTAAAAATATCCTGGAACCTTCTTAATTCTGTATGACATTTTTCAAAACAACTGTCTCCTGGTTCAAAAATGTGACGAGTTTCTTGGAAATTCATGTTTGTATATTGAAAATTATACTATTTGGTTAAATATTTATCTATATCAATGAAAATTCAATTATTTTGTTGTAAATTTAACATTTTCGTTAAAATTTCAAGAGTTTTGTTAAATTCATCTTTTTTTTCTGTCGAAAATTTAACAGTTGTTTAGAAAATTAATTTTTTCTTGGCTTTGAAATTTAGCTATTCCGTTGAAGAGATAACTGGTTTTTTATTAACGTTTAATCTTTTTTTTATTGAAAATTCGACAGTTTTGTTGAAAATGCGATATATTCCGACTAGAAATCTTAGAAATTCGAGGCGTTGCATATTGAATTCAATATGGTATCACACATTAATTTTATTTATAAAAATGTATTCCCCTATTATTCTGCTATTTTCGTAAAAGATCACCTTATTTTACCTTTTTCAAAGAACTTTGGATTGTGAAGTCTGATATTTATTAAAAACATTGTTGCGATTATTATAAAAGGAATTTATTGTATAATTGAATCAAAAGCGAAAGAAATGCAATAAGCAGTACATAATATTGAAAAATATAATCAAATTTTTATAACTTTATGAAAGTTTTCTCCGTAATGTAGCAGTTTCTGCTGTCGTAGCAATAATTACTTGGTACAAATAATTCATAAGATTAAAGATAAACAATGAGGTATTTTTACAAGGTTCCACGGCAATTTATAACAGTATTCTCAACTTTCCGCGACACGTGAAGTAAATAGAACTGGTACTTTAAGATTCACTAAATTAGCCTCAAAAACATCTTACGACATTTATTAATTCACAAAGACAAGCGAGATAGCGGCTGATCATAATAATGAAAAAGTAATATCTTGTACAAAAGTGAATATCGTCAAGAAATAGACAGGACAGATTGGAATGGACTTTGGATTGGACAAGTGTGCCAAAATTCATTTGAAGAAAGGAAAGATTATTGGCGTTCCCAATGACCCTAAGCTTGTGGATACATCTTGACACTGGAGTGACCTATACATTTCCTATTTTCTGAAATCTTTAGTTTTGGTTTGACTTTTTAGATATGGATAGAGAATAAGAGATCCAGAAAAAAGAATCACTTTTTGAGTAGTATTGTATTGTTTTAAGTGAATCATTTCTGCACTTTTCCCAACGTTTAAAAAAAATTAATTCAAACAAAAAGCTATCTCACATCAGAGACAATAACAAAGAATGGAATAATTAGAAGAAGCTGGGAGGACTAGGTCCGTCAATGAATTACAAAAGTTTTGTTTTGAATTACAATAAGCATTTAATTGAAAAGCGAGAAAGAAAAATTTGATATTGTAAATGCACATATTTTAATATCAGCCCCCCCCCTTTCTATCCTGGAGATTCCCTGGAGATTCCCTCGGGAATCCCTGATATCCATGTAGAAAATTTAAAGCATATTTCGAATATCTGTTTTATTTCTGAAAAATATATTCACAAGAAAGAAAGAGATTGTTGAAAATACGATTCTCTCTGACGTTTATTTATTATTTGTCCATAACTAAAAACAACAGCAAAGTTGAACATTCCAGAAAAAAAAGTAACTTTCTAGCGCTTATTTAAGAGAAGATAGTTATAAACAATACTAAATTGATTAAAGAGCTTTTTTTGTTAAACTTGCATTAATTATTAATACACTGAGTGAATTGATGAAAAGTCAAAAAATAAATACAAAAGTGGATAAAAAGTAAGAAATTACACAAAAAAACGGCAACTATACAGCATCAATATAGGGGAAGATAGTTATAAACAACAATTATTGGTTTGAGCGATTAGGCTTGTTAGATTTTATTCATTATCACCTCACTCTAAGAACATTATTCAAATGGGATAATAATAATAATAATAACACAGCCCCACAAAAAAAATTAAATTTCATATCCCTGAACCAGACCCCTTACATCCCTATGTATTTCTTATCGCTGAATCCGAATCCGAGGTCAAAAAAATTCATATAACCCCAACATTTTTAGCTAGAGCCAAAAAACACCCCTAGAATAGGGTGACAATGAGACTAAGCAATGAGCAGAGTTCTTGCATCTTAATCAATCGAATTATACAAATTTTCAAGTGTATAGTGCATAAAATTGATTTGAAACACCCCTCCCCACCTACTCCAACTACCTCCTAACCCAGCTAACCCCTAAAACCACCTCTATCAAACGACAAGCAAGGCTAACCCACCCACGCCTGGGAATAGCGAGTTTAGTCACCTATTTTTTTGAAATAATTACATTCAACACCACAAGCGTGCTAACCCACGTACTCCCTAACTCACCTAACCCCTAGAATCGAATCCTACCAAACCACAGGCAGACTAACCCACCTCACCTACCCCTGGGAACAGCGAGTTTAGTCGCCTATTTTTTTCAAATAATTAAATTCGACACCACAAGCGTGTTAACCCACGTCCTTAGAACTCAGGGGTAGTTTCTTTCAACTCTTTAGGGGTAGCTTATTAGTATGACGTTTGACCCAGGATACTTACCGTCCAGCGCCGATTTTCATGAACCTTAACGCAGGGGTAGAGTTTCGACTAAACTCACTGTTCCCAGGCGTAGGTGTGTTAGCCTGCCTGTGGTTTGGTAGGATTGGTTTCTAGGGTAGGTGAGTTAAAGGGTAGGTGGGTTAGCACGCTTGTCGTGTCGAATGTAATTATTTCAAAAAAATAGGTGACATAACTCGCTGTTCCCAGGGGTAGGCGGGTTAGCCTGCCTGTGGTTTGGTAGGATTCGTTTCTAGGGGTTAGGTGAGTTAGGGAGTACGTGGGGTAGGTGGGGAGGGGTGTTCTAAATCAATTTTATGCGCTATACACTTGAAAATTTGTATAATTCGATTGATGAGGATGCAACAACTATGCTCGTTGCTTAATCTCATTTTCACCTCATTCGAGGGGTGTTTTTTGGCTCTAGCTGAAAAATTTTGGGGCTGTATGAATTTTTTTCACCTCGGATTCGCATTCAGCGGTGAAAAATACATAGGGATGCAAGGGGTCTGGTTCAGGGATATGAAATTTAATTTTTTTTTGCGGGGCTGTGTGATTATTTTTGTTCACATTGATTAAATATTACCTCAGTCTAATTGAAAATTGGACCGAAAGTGGAAAATTTTTGAAAAAACTGCAATTTTTTAGCATTATTCTGAGGGAATATTATTAAGAATAATAATACATTGCTCAAATAATCATGTCTATCAACATTAATGAAGTATTATCTATTTAAAGTGGAAAATTAGGCAAAAAGTGGAAAATTTGTGAAAAACCTGCGACTTTATATATACTATTCTAAGAGAAAATTGCTAAAAACAATAATGAATTGTTTAAACAACCTATGTAAACATCCAGTTATCAGAATAAAGTAGTATTTCATGAATTAGAAACAATTTGCATTAAAAAACCTGAAAAATCATAATTAGCGCTCTGTGACAAAAATTACAAAATCGCGAACCAAAATTCTCTTGAGGGGGGCATCCCATGTAACGGTATCAAAAAATTGATTTTTTTGTTTTTGCATAAATCCAATCTAGACAATGTATAGAATACACTGGTAAAGTAATTTTCCGAAATTGTAAGTCGTTGAAAAGTTACAGCAGCAAAAAGTTAAAGTTTTTAGAGGGCGCGGCCGACTGCTCGACGGGGCGGAAAACAAGAGCTATTGTGTACCTTCAGATTTCTACCAAAGGCCGATTCTATTCGCACGCAGATATACGCACTCATATTGAGAGGGGCACTGCTGGCCTCATATTCTGAAAGTCAAATTGAATGTAACGGTTCCTTAGTTTTGGCTTTACAGTCAGCGGCGTGACAGCTATAACACCCGAACTTTCAAACGCGTTTTTCTCGAGACTAATTTTTCAAACTGGCGGCCATGATTTATGAAAAACGGATCAATCGACTGCTTTCAAATTTTAATGGTACATTCAGCACACGTAGGGCTATCGCCGGAACTAGGATTTTTATAAAATATTAAACCTTTTTTTTTTAATAAAAAAATATTCGCAAAAAATCATTTTGAAGCTCTGTGTTTTTCAAGTTCGCTACAAAAAATTTCGAAAAAACCTTTTTAAAAAAGGGTGTCAAACAGGATGACGCCCTTAAAAATTCAATTCTGAATATTTCTAAGAAAATAACTTAAAAATCGGTAGAGAAATACTACCTGCGGCCGATCATGAACAGTAAATTCTTATTCTAAACCATTGTGATCGGTACGAGCGCACCGATCGATTCAAGACGAGTGCGCGTGCGGCATTAAAAAATCGCTCGTATCTTTCAAATAGAGAGAACCATTTGGCTCAAATTATGTCAAAGTTTTCTTTGAACATAAAGGAACAAGTTCGCTGCTGGAAGTTTTCCGTCCGCGAAAATATAGGAAGAAATGCTCTTTTTAAAACATGAGGGGTCATTTGAGGATGTGACAAGCCTACTAACGGCAGGTTTTGCCTCGTCATTTTTTCGAAAATACGGTCTTCTCTGGGCATCACTTTCACAGTCAATCCTCGTAATTAGTGGGCCACAAAATCGATGCATGGCCTTCAAACAAATAGTTTATCTCTTATAAATCAATCACGTGTTGCCAACTGACCTCAGGTTCTGTCAGCTGAATACCTGTCAAACAGACTTGTGTTAAGGAAAGTTACTTCAGATTATATTCACGCAAAGAAGTTTTGATTCTTATATTCCGGACTTTAAACACAATTTTCGTCAAAGCTATACATGTTGTTGCTGAAATCGTAAGACTATATTGATGTATTTCTGCTCAGGTGTCACATATCTGCTACGTATGATTGTTTAGAAGAAGATAATGTACATAAATAGTTCTTCAATAAATTCAATCATCAATTAATAAACCCAATAATGAATAAATCCTCATACAGGTGTGTTTATTACTGAAAAAATTATGGTACAAACAAAACTTACAACTTTATTATTGGAAACAAAAATACAAAAGAATCCCAACGCAATTGCTGAACTCTCTAGAGAATATCTTATTATTCCAGCTACTTCAGCACCTTTAGGAAAATTATTTTCCTCTGCAAGCAACATAATCACGAAAAAAAGGAATTATATTTAAACTTAAACTATTTTAATCCTCCTTTCTTGTATATATTAAGTAACTACAAGTTTTGTTTTCATGAAAAACTTTTTTCCGCTTTTTCAGTTTGCCCTGATCCTGATCCTCCTTATACAGTAGTTCGAATGGAAAGAGATGCACTTCGTGGTGTTGCAGTGTCTTACGAAACTCGAGACATAAAACAAAGGGGTGACATATCAGCAACAGGATATACGCGTTATCCACTGCAACTTGATTTTTTATATGTAGTAAAACAGGGTGAAAGAATCATTGGACACACCGAACTCCCCGAACTTGAACTTCTTCCAATATATCATTTTTTTTCAAATCGCCGTGAGTATCTGGCTGCTACAATGAATCTCGCACATCCGGCCCGTGGTCTGCAAGAATTGCAACCTGAAGAAGAAAGGACTTCAGGTTTCTACGAAGAATTGACACTCGAAGAAAAAAGGACTTTAGGTTTCTACGAAAAATTGCCAGACAACACTCATCTCGTCAATCGTCCAGAAAGACCACCACCCCACATAATCGTCTACTTGAGAGGATCTCAAGTGCATCATGCTACCATGAATGGAGTATACTTTCACTGGCGTCAGTGGTGAGTCGAGCGTTCACTTCTGAATACTCAAACTAAATCAAAGTACATAAAACTCCATTATATATGTATTTTTTTCAATTCAATGGGTCATTGTTTCCAAAATATCAAAGTTTGAGTATTTACGCCTCAGCGTAAGATTTGAACAGATCAATTTTAACAAATCTGTTTGATCTCTCCTGGTAAAATACAATTTCATTTGTGCTTTAAAGTCGAATCAAAATCTTATACGGTGGGCTGAAATCAATAAACGAGATTAAAAATAACATTCAGGCCGTAATTCGGGACCGATTTTTGATTTTTTCATCCAGGAAAATTTACAATTCAATTTTTATGAGATCTGTGAGCTTTTTGCTTGTTTAAGATTGTACTTCAATGCAAACAGCGAAGAAGATGGTGGATTTTTCAATGTTCTTTCTCACTTTCTTTAAAAAAATGGTTCATGCTCTGCATTGTTTCAATTTGATACACATCGGTGTGTGGGAGAAAAAAATGTGTTGACTCGTGAACTTGATGTATTTTAACTATAGTGTGATTTTGGATACATTTTATTTGACGGAAACTATTTTAATGCAAAGATAAATTTTTGTACATTTTCATTACTTATTATAAATAATATTTATATATATATATATAACGTTTGAACCATTGATACTTACCAGAGAAAAAAATTTCCTCATTGTAAATTGCGTCCCTACGAGAAATCATGTACTGAATTTGTTACAGAATTAATAAAATCCACGGATGATAGCCATCACTGTGTACCCAGATGTTTGGAACAATTTAATTGTATTTAATTTACCTAACCCTAAAGAAAACAACGAACATCAACATTCTCGAAAAAAATTATTTGAATTTTTTCAAATTCAGTAAATGAGTCATTTTGTTTAAATAGAATTGAATAAGAATTTGTGAAATAAAAATTAGCCAAGTATCTCAATTTTTTATTGATTCAAAAGAATTTTCATGTTTGAAAAATAGCTTGTTACGCGTGCTTATAACATGTTTTTTTATTTCCATTGCCTACTTGTCCAATTGGAATGTGTACTTGAATTTGTAAGTACCATACAATAAAATTACTGATGGTAAATAAATAAAGCTACATTGGTTTTCATACAATTTTAATTAAGTAAAATTCAAATTTAAATCAGCTCTAAATAATCTCTAAATAAACAAGTAAGGTTAGGCACGCCTTTACACAGGGGGGGGGGGGGGGGGGTCATTGTTCGCAGGACGAATAGTAACACCATGGCTGGAGGCTGGAGGCCATGGTTTTTGTGGTCGTCCTCGCCAACAGTGAATTCCACCTGAAGACCTTTGTAACGCTACGAGTGATGTACAGTATTTTTATTTGAAATCAGTATGTTATGAGACTATAGGGCCCCCTGGAAAGTGAGCGTTAGATTGGCCTTCACTAAAATGGTGCGAGAAAGTCCTATTAAGTGAATGTTTTTTGATAGTGATGATGATGAGTGTCCGATCATTCTCCATATTTATCCTTTGATTTTTTGGGTAGTAAATCTTGCTCTGCTTCTTTCAATTCATGTTTTAGGTTCAGCCTTATAGTTTGGTTGTTGCGTTCATAACAGTGAGTGTAGGAAAATTTATAATTACATCACTTCATGACGTAATTGGAGATAATTGAAGATTTCACAGATTCTACTGTGTTTCGGTGCGAGGTAGAGTTTCGTATATATATATATATAAAATTTGAAAAAGGGTTAAACTACTACCGCAGGGTCCCACTGAGAGCAACTGCCATATAAAAAATGTCAACAGCCCCCAGTAGAACCGCGTTAAATCACACTTATGGCCAAGTCTCACAAACGTGAAATGGGTCGCCACAGGGCACGACGAAATCACAACGACAGGCCGGCAAAACCCTTGTGTGTCTTGAGGACACGAAGTGTCCCAAGGATGACAGCTTTCTGCATCCAACTCTTGGCATATATTTGGCACGCGGGTATGGCTTCAAGGTTACGAAGCAGTGATAGTTTTGCACCTCCGAGCGCACGTATCACAAGAACAATTTTTTGTACCGAATATTTTCGGTACAGTCGTTGCAGCTCTTGATAAGGTCTTGATACTTTCAAGGTCTTGATACCTTCCTTCTTTTTCTTTCTGCTTTGCAGTGATATTGTGTCCGGACGGAGCCGAGAATTCGATCACGAATATAGTTCGTTTCTGGAAGTCTTGAAGAACAATGTCAGGCCTCGAGTTAGCAACGGAGACTGCTGCCCGAAAATCGTAGTTCCAGAAAATCTGGTACTTCTCGTTTCGGACAATTGACTCTATATCCCTTGGAGCGTTCAGCAGGGCAGGGTCGCGACCAGCAACGTAAGAGCGACAAAGATGGTAATAAAGCACTCTTAGGGCCGCATTATGTCTATAGATATACGACGTTCCTGCGTTTTTTTTCGCTCTGCAAATATACTCTTCTTTGAAATAAAAGTATGGCTACAAAGCAAAAAAGTGTTTACTTTTGATCATTTTTTCGTCAAACAAAGAGTTCAAATTCTAACCTAAAAATTAAGTCGCTTAATTTGACGCAGAAGCTATATTAAAGTTAGACGCTGTTCCGTTCTTCGAGCTTAAATCTACCTTGGAAAATGAGTGAAGCTACAGAACAAAACATTAAATAAGTATAATATTTTGTTAATAAAATAAAAAGTTTGATTTTAAGGTTAGCGTTTGGATTTGTGTATTTTTATTTTTGATAATTTTCTATGTATATTTTCAGGAATACATGTTAAAGAAGGAAATTCTGTTGACGAAAATTCGGCCCACGACGTGCTTGAAAATAACGAAGAACTCGTAGAGACTAATAGACATGGAAGCGATGAAAGTGAAACTTTATTTGAGGTAATCGTAGATGAATCTTTCAAGCAGTGCCTATGAGAGTTCTAGTGATTATTCAGACAGTTCAGGAGCAGAAGATAATTATGGATTTGAGCAAGAAATAGTCCAGATTCGAGAGTGGGCAATTGAAAACAAAATATTGAAAACACATTTGGATAGATTACTTGCAATTTTAAGAGCTCGACTTTTGCCCACCTTGCTTAAATCGTCGAAAACTTTTTTTGGAACAAACGATGCATTGTATGATATAGGTGATATGGAAGATGGCGAAGGAAATGTGGCACAGTTTGTATATTTCGGCATTGCAAACGCACTTAAGGAATGAGTTAACAAAAAGTTGCATGTAGATAAACTAATCGAGTTGCAAATTCACGTTGATGGGCTACCTTTGACGGACTCTAGATCCCAACAATTTTGGCCTATTTTGGGCAAAGTTTACGTGAAGTCTGATTTTTATCAACCCCTCGAGATAGCTGTATTCCACGGAAACGCGAAGCCCAAGAATCCAGGAATATATCTGGATTAACTGGTGAAGGAATTGAATTTATTGCAAGAAGACGGAATTGTGCTTTCTGGTACATACTTTGATGTTCGTCACAAATTTGCGATTGCTGACACGCCATGCCAGCTCGAGCTTCCTTGAAAAATACTATAGGACACAGTGGTCTAGTTGCGTGTGAAAGATGCACGGTTAGTGGTGTAATGCATTTTTTATCCTGGATTTCATGCACCTTTGCTGTCAGGAAATAATGAAGAAACTCATCGAGTACTGTGTTTCAGGGAATCTAAATTTTGAGCTGAGTTCTAGGAATAAAACAGAAGTTCCGAGTCACCTTTTGCATATTAAATCACAAATACCTTGTGAATTTCAAAGGAAAACTAGTAAATTAGCATCCATTTCGAAGTGGAAAGCAACACAACTTAGATTCTTTTTATTATATTGCGGTCCAATAGTTTTGAATGGTATCCTAAGAGAAGAATTGTACGACCACTTTTTATTATTTCACGTTGCTTGTAGAATCTTATGCTCAGATGTTATTTGCCTGAAATATACGAAGCAAGCAAAACAGTACTTAAAACGTTTCTTCATAGCCATGAAGGACTCCTATGGTAATAAATCGCAAGTTCTAAACGTACATCATGTAATTCATTTAGCTGATGACGTTGCATTTATGAAATGTAACCTAAGCATTATAACAGCTTTCCCGTTTAAGAATTTGCTAGGTGAAATTCGTAACTATCTTCGTACACCATATCGTCCTATAACACAATTGTGTCGAAGGCTTTTTGAAGAAAGATTTTTGCGAAAACGAAAACCACATTTACCACCTCTTGTGGAAATTATGAAGGTGTCTCGCGTGGGAGCAGTAAAAAAAATTAAGTACAATGCTTTCACAATCACTACTGCTTCTCCTGATAATATTGTGATTTTGGATAACGATACTATTATTGAAGTTCGAAAAATTATTGGAAACTCTGAATCCCCTGAACTATTGCAGGTGGAAGGTATAATTTGGGAGAAAAAGAAACCTGTATATGAATATCCTTGCGATTCGAGTAAATTGCAAATGTAGGAACTAAAAAGTAAACTGACAAATCAAACTTCAACTCGTCTAGTAACTCAAATTAAGAATAAGATGTTACGAATGTCACTCGTAAAAGAAAATGGCACAGAAAGATCTTTCGTCGCTGGCATGTTTCACTAAATCACTGAATATCATTGTACATTATGCATATTGTACACACTAACTATCAAATATTAAAAATAGGAACAACTGAATCATCCACTACTACGCTTATTTGTTATATGGTTTACGTTTTCTACATTATTAGGAAAAAGCTGAAAATATATTTTGTAAAGAATGTTGCAAATGAATTATAACTTGTTTCTAACATTTTTTTTTCTTCACCGAATCTTTGAAGAGAAATGCATTTACATTTCAAACACAAAAGTCGCGTTTGGACTTACAAACTCTATCTTATGGAAACAAAAAAATTGTGAAATAAGGCTAATATGAAAAATTAAAAAAATTATTGTTAAATATATTCTTAGTGTTTCAGAAGAAAAAACACATTACCCTTTCTTAGATATTACCTTGTTTTCATAACGCCTTGCCGGAAACTCTAACACAAGAATAGCAAGACCAGAGACGGACTAGCTCATGACCAGAGCCTGAATAGCTCCCGCCTGAAAATTTTGACAAAAAAATAGGTCAACCGGTTCCCGTACGCGACTTAGTCAAGAAAAGGCCTGACCAGCCCCTGAACAACCATCGATCAACCTTCGACTGGAATTTGGACAAAAAAACCCAACTAGTCCCCGGCCAGTCCCCGATTATGTACTTTGTGAAAATTAATAACCCGAGTAGCCCCCGACTAGTGCCCCACTTGAAATAGGGCCAAATAGGGTTATTTCTACACGGTGTATCTTAATCACAGCACCTTTCTTAATGGAGGTCGCGACTTTCTAATCTCTATGTTGCACGTTTAAACAGATCATTGAGTTTTTTATTCGTATTCGATACAAAAGCCTAGTACATTTAAACAAAATAACGATTGAGAACAATGAATTCAAATCAGAATTATAAAACTACTTATTTTACGAAACTTATGTCTCTTAATCACAGCACATTTCTTATTACCAGACTGAGAAAAAAATTCTCGGGAACCTATAAATATACTATTAAATCAATAGGCGCCTTTGAAAAGCAAATCTTTTATTGGTTCAAATGAATATTCAGTAAAATAAGAATTACTCACTTTGTTTGAATTGTGACAAAAAGTCTACACTATACTATATATATATACTATGCTATATAGATTTGAATCTATAAAATATCTGCTTTTGAACGAATATGATTAATTTCATAGTATATTTCTTGATTCCTGAGTATTTTCTTCTCAGTTTACGAATTTCAGTTGCAAGAATTATCCATATGAAAAATCTTCTGCGAGATTAGCTTTCAATTCCCTTTTTCGTTCAGCGATATATGTGGTTATATACGCTTGTATTTCTAACCTGTCTGTTAGATCTGAAAAACCCTGTAGTTCCTTGCTAAGCCACAATCCCCACTGATCACACTGATTCAATGGAGGTCGCGTGTTTCGAATCTCTTTATTGCACATTTTTTCCAAAATGGTTCTCTCCACATGATTCACAGACTTTTCACTTCCTTTTCCTTTCTACAAAAACAATATCAACAATTATATTATTTTCCCATGAACAGCTATGTTCTATCTGTGATTTTTAAATTAAAAATAACATACGTGATACTACTCCTTTGCCCGACTGATTCTGAAAGCCCGATTCTTCTAGCTGCGAGTCATCATTTTCGGATACTTTTTGTCCAATAGTGGGTTCCTTCGGCTTGGGTGGAGGAAAATTCGAAATTGTACTAAAATTTAAAAAAAATATTTATACAGGGTATTCGGCAAGTTGTCTTCTTGAATGAAACCACAAATACTAGAGCAAAAAGTAGGTGGGAAACTACAATCACAAAATGTTGCGAAATGCGTAGTTTTCAATCTACAGAACAACAAACTTGATCAATCTGAAGCATGATTTCGACTTCCGAGAATTCATGTCACTCTTGCAGTGGATCACGGATTCTAGGCGTTCTAATTCGCGCTTCCGATGAGTCTACTTTGTTGCTTTGTAGTTTAAAAACAACGAATTTAAGAACATTTTGCAACCGTAGTTTCTGACTAAGTTTTTGCTATAGGATTTGTGGTTTCCTTTGACAAGACAACTCGTCTAACACCCTGCATATGATGCATTTACTAAATTTTATTATTATATAAATTAGTGTTCAAATACTTTGCACTTGCCTTCCAGGAGACATTGTATCTTTCAAGAACTGATAATATTTATCGTGTGGCCAAATTTTCTTTTTCGCGCTTGCGGATTCACTGCGTGCCATCACATTCCGCCGGATGAATGTTGCTTTCAAACTTGAGAATTGCTGACGAACTATTTGAGGAGTCCAACCTATATTCATGTTTTCATTCAAAAACTTTTCAGAACGTTAACAGTAAATTCATTACAATCAGTTATATAAATTGAGTTAAATTATATATTTTTACCTGGGAAGTGACTAGCAGTCTTCTTCCATGCAGTGGATGTTGAGTAGTGGTTCTTTTCTCCAAATCGCAAACGATAATTCCAGAGACATGGATTCTCCTTTCCTTTGTTCCCCAGCCTTCTAACTGCAGAATATGAGTTCCTCTGAGGAAAATTAATAATCGATGTAAGTACTGGAGGTACGTTCTTGTTCTTCTCCAACACCTATAAGATACAAATAAAAATATTAGACAACAAACATTGAAAAAGAGTAATGGGTGTTGGATTTGAATTCTGTTTTTAAAACCCATTACCTATAACCATATAGAGCGAAAAATGCAAATCATTTAAAATTTTGGGAATGTTTTGAAATCTTTGAAATCTGTTGCACCCTTTTTGAAGTCTTTGAATTTCTTCAATTTAATTCAATTCTTTAGCAATTCTAATAAGTTTTTTGAAATATTTGTGAAATCTTTCTGTAATATTGTTTAATTTTATGAAATCACTGAAGTAATTGATATCTTTGTGGAATCTTTTCAGTAGTTTTTTATTAATATATAAAATAATTAAAATATTTTGGAATCTTTCAGAAAAAATTTGGAATCGTTTAAAATAAAAAAAAAAGTTAATTAGCCATTAATTAATAAAAATATTAGTGATTAATAATTATTATTAATTGAATATTAAAAATTATTAATAAATTTTCCGATATCTAAAGCCGGAAACACTGATCCTAATTGTATACAGAGTTCGCTGAAATGTATTCAATTCAAGTTTGATAACGTGAATGAATAACTGATAGGTATTTCAAAGCTTCTGTAAAATATTTTTGAAACGTTTTGAAATATTTGTAAACTCTCTTAAATTTTTCTTTGTGAAATCTTTTGTATTCGTTGAAATAATTGAATTATTCTGAATCTTCCAAAATGTTTTGAAACGCTTTTAAAATTCTTTCCAAACTTTGAAATCTTTGGAATGTAGTGCAAAATATTTGAAATCCTTTACATCTTTTGAAAGTTTTAAAATCTTTACGAAATTGTTGTCAAATCTTTGAAATCTGGTGTGCACGCCTTTTTTAAATCTTTAAAATCTTTGTAAAATGTTCAAAATGCTTCTGTATATTTCAAAATCTATTTCTGAAACTAAATTAACATCGACATTTTCAACTAAAAAATATATTTAAAAAAATTAATAGCAGGTCGAACTCGAAAGTCCATTGCCTCACTACCCGATTCGGGTATTGTTTTTGGGTGGATATATACTACCAGTGTGGATCCACCACACCCACGACGGGCCAACAGCACGCAGCATTCCCGAACGGTCACCCATCCAAGTACTAAACGCGCCCAACACTGCTCAACTTCAGTGATCTTACGAGAACTGATGTTTTCAGCGTGGTATCGCCGTTGGAAACAACGTTTTTTCAACTAATAATATTCGTAATTTGTAAGTTGAACATCACAAAAAATGTATACTGTAACATTATATATTCGTGGAAGAAAAATTGAACATTTAAAGAATTATTCGTAATATTAGAATCAAATTAAAGCTTCTCGTGAAAAATTCAAGGAGAGTTCCAGGTTTTCATGTCGCTGGACACCCTGGATAAGTGAAGTTATAATATCAACATTTAAGGTTACAATCGCAACTCTAAGTTTTACGCACCGCTCTACCTTCTTCGGCTAAATTATCTTGAGAGTGTACCTGATTTTTCGATACACATTTTCTGTTCTTTATAGGCAAATTAGTTACTGACGTGACGAGTGCAGATTCTTTACTGAACAACTACAAGAAATATAAAAATATTAGACATACTAGACAACAATAAACATTTTAAAATATTATGGGTGTTTGATTTCCATTCTAAATTCCAATTCAATCTCTGCATTTCACTCAATCATTATGATATTTATAGGTACCTCCTCGTTATGTAGCGATCCTCTTTTTAAAAATAGAACCACGAATATATGGATTTCATTTTCTACGTTCTCAGGAAAGAACTCCGATTCCTTCATTCTGATGATATTGCCGTCTATGGTCGAAGATTGAATATCAACATCATCAATGAAAAACTGTTGAACAATAATAGCAGGCTTTTCTTATTGCGCTCTATTAATTAAGTGTCCAGGGGCCAACGCCATTCCGTAAGAAAAATTATGTTCGGTTCCCAAAGCGAAAACGCCCAATTGGCATTAAACCGCACTCACCTACTAGTATTATTAACGAAGCAGTTGAATTTTCAACCCCAAAGTATGGTTTTTCTACAAAAAAGTTAATTTTCTAGCGAAAAGTTGAATTTTTTAAGAAATACATAATTTAATACTTGGTGTACTACTGTACTGGGTAGTGGGTCTGGCAAAGATAAAGCATCTCGAATCCGTTTCAGTCGTGTTTAGATATAGAGAACGCCTTTTGGAAAAAATAAAACCTCGCTTTTGTGCTAGCATTTTTATTGAGGCTCATTCTGAAGTACAGAATCGTCATCAAAGTTAAAGATGACAAAAAGAAGTGTTACGGCCTTTCAGGCCGATATAGAGAACCACTGTAAGGCATCAATTTATCGACTGTGCCATCTCTCGATTTTCCATCCGGAAAATTGAGAGGTGGTCTACGTGATGAATTGCTGTCTTCCAGTGTTTACATCGACGAGCTTGCTAACACCCTCCGATGACTCATGCCTGTCATCGCTGCTTTCTCTTCTCGCACCTTCAAAATTCGGGTCTTCGAAATCCTTTAAAGTCACGTAGCCGAGGCGGGACCACCAACTGGCCAGAGTCTCTTTTTTTCCCTCCCATGCGCGCAAATCTCTGTTCCTTTCTTTCGCTCTCTCCTCTTCTCTCTATCTTCCGACTTTCTCCAGCCAGGAAACTCAACCAGCCACGATGTTTGGCGTCAATAACAATTAAATTAAAGATCTTTTATGCATGAAAATGACATTAAAATAGTGAAGTAAAAATTAACTCAGAAGTATAATTAACAAAGAGCCAGCGAGAGGACGGCATTAACTTCTTACTAAATTAAGAGGGAAAATAAGTTCATCTTCCCATTGTGTTAAACATATTAATCAGGGCGGCTTTTCCAGATTCCGATTAATTAATAAACACGAAAGCTGAATTTCTGTTTTTCAGGACTTTTATAAATTTATTAAGTTGTAAACAACTTAATTAAGTTATGTAGAAATAAACAAGAAACGGGAAATAAACTTTCGGTTTAGTTAGAATAGGAAAAATCAATTATTTTAATTACCTTTTATAATTTTCCAGCTGGTAAAATTGATGAATTGATATATGTGAAATATAGTAATATTGATATATGTGAAAATATGTACATATATATCAATGCCTGTATATTTTTAAATTATAAGATTATTCCATTTACTTAGTCACTTTATGAAGCAGCTACGTTTTCTTTCTTCAGGTTTGATTCTCTTTAGTAATTTAAATTTAATCATATTAAGCTTACTCAGGATTTATGAAAATTACAAATTTTCAATTTTTTTATATTATTATTAATTAATTAAAAAACCGATAATTCCGTAAAGGCATTCTAGTGGACCTAGCTCCATGCCGTTTGCGGGAAAGCGAAGCTAGGTTAGATCTAGGAAACATATTTAAATATCATGCATGTTAAATAATAATTACTATTTTTAATGTTTAATTAAAAATGTAGCATTTTAGATTAAAATGGCGCGAGCGCGCAAGGTAGCAACAGGGAGCACGGAAGACGGTGTCCCCACCGTCCTGAAATAAATGAGTTGGCAATTTAAAAAGAAAATATCAAGTGTTTTCTCTCTCTGCAACCTATACCTAGGAAGTGACAGGCATCCTTCCTCTCGAACTTTCACCATAACTCGTGTTAGTGTTCCGGTTTCGATAGTGAACTGCGGTGCATCGAGTCATAACGTGATCATCCCGTTTCTTTTATTTCGTGTCCGGGCTACAACTGACCTCCGCGTTGAGTTTACTGTAGTATACCTTGCGCATGGTGTCAGGCCTTTTGGCCGAGTCCCGTGCTCTGGGTTCCGCGATCCGGTCACGTGTTAGTGAAAATAAGTGTTCCAATCGTGCGTTCTTTCAGTAAATTCATTTTGTTTATTAACCGTGTTTAAATTCCGTTTTCCTTATTCGTGTTCGGGTTTAACTTAAATAGCCGCGTTCTTTCTTTTCTATTAGTGTACCTTGCGAAAGCTGTCAAGCCCTTCTGGCTGAGTCCCGTGCTCTGGGTCCCGCCACCGCCTGGGTATTCCGCGATCGTTCCGTAAACCTAGCGCACGGCGTCAGGCCTTCTGCCGAGTTCCGTGCTCTGGGTTCCGCGATCCGCTTTGGGGCTAAAATAATCAGTCGATAAATAATTAACTTTATTATACCTTGCGCACGGCGTCAGGTATTGCCAACTCCCGTTGCTCTGGGTCCGTAAACCATTTGTCGCGTCGGGTTTTCTTCCATCGGTTGTAAATTTTAATTAAATAAAGGTCCGAGACCTACACATGTCGAGAGGAGGCACTAAACGTAAACGTCCCTGCCTCCACGCTCGCCTCCGTCGGCTCCAGCGAGCTCGGGAGGAATCCGTCCCGGCCCCTGTTCCGGAAACGCCCGCGCCGGAACCTGCACCTCTCGCAACCCCTCCGGGGACACTTTTGGATGTGATTCCAGGACGGTCCGAAACCGTCGATCCTCGCCGACCAGGATAAACCGGAGAAGCTCTTTCTTCACGAGCTCTGCGACTCCCCTCGTTCTTCGGGGAGACCCGTACGTTTATCCCGTCGCCGCGTGTCTACTCGATAATTGGGGTCGATCTCGAACGTTTTCAGCCCGCTGCATCATCTACGCCGTTACATCCAAGATACCAATCCATCCCGAACGAAGTACCCTTGCCGAGCGGCCTAGTTGCTCCTCCTGCTGAAGATCTATCGCTACCGTCTACTCTCTTCGCGAAAGTCGCCACTTCAGCCTCGAATCCAGGAAACCCTCTTTCTTCGGGTCCTATTGATTTCTCGAAGAGGTACGACTCAGCAGTGCCCCTGCGATCTTCAGGAGGTCTGCCTCCTACTCCAGGAAAGGTTTGGTACGCCAGCACCCTCCCCGCGTTACAGGACCCTGCCATTCCGGGCCCCTCCGTGCTGCCCACACTTACCGACCTACCGGAGGTCTACGACTTTCTTGTGCCTACTACCCCGAGAGGATCTCTTCTTCCGACACCGGATACGTGGTGCCAAATTAGTACGCGTTCCGCTACCCCGGAAATAATTGATCAAACGAGCTCTAGTGATGGAGATACTATCTTTTTTGCCGTCGACGGTTCACCCGAATCTTTTTCTCCATCTTTATTAAACTCACCGCCGCCCAAACGGGTCAAACTATCGAAGGATTCAACCTCCGCGTGTCGTGATCTCGACTTTTAACCTTCTTCCTTCTTTGCCTCTCATCGCCTCTGCCCATGGACGGCCTCACATCTTGGCAAGCGTTTACTCGTCCACAGGGGGCTAAGCGAGTATACATACCCCTGTCCACCAGCCAACGAGACTAGCCTCGGCCAATGGCCCGCTTGGACGCTTTTCTCGAGGATAGAAGACAGAGTCAGCGCCTTCACCCCACCGGCCGGACTAGCTCCTCTGCACCCAGGGAGTAATAAGGAACCGAACTCAGGCCAACGCTCCTTCTCACCCCCCTTCCTCTCTACTTTTTCCTTGCTGAGTACCGGCAACTCTCGGGCTGATCTTCTTTCGCTCGCTTCGCTAACGAGCTGAAAAACCCCCCCCCCCCCCCCCGCGCACTTATCAAGCCAACCTCTTATTCCGTGGCAGACATCAGGAGGTATCATATATTAGATAACGAATGTGAAAAGGCAATATGGACGATAAAATTACTATTATTATTATTACTATGTTAAAATTCTCTAAAAATTGTTATAATACATTTTAGCTGTGAATATTTTTTTTTTCACAAACTGAGATTTTTTCAAGCTGACGTAACATCAGTTATGTGACATTTGCACACATTTATTTCTACGCAAACGGTTGGCATGACATTTGAAATTGTACTCAACATTTCTTTGACGGCATTTTCATCTTTATCAATACAATATCGCATTGCAATTACAATAGATAAATTCCTGCCTTGAAGCAGAATCTAAACTTGGAGCAAAACGAAGATTTACTTTGTTTGTAAAAATAAAAAGCTGTTAGAGTCTGTCCGTAAAAACTCAGTTCTATAGTACAATGTCCCTAACCGCATTTTGCATCCCAAATTTAATAATATATGTTGTCATCCACGTATTCAGTGTCAAACGCCGCACCAGAAAATGTGTCCCTGTGGATGATTCTGCGTTCTTGGTGTACAGGAATATCATGATATACAGTGTTGACCGGCAGCTCAAAGCCTAAACCGTAGGCATTAAATCGAACAGGTTGCACTATGCTCTCATGAGTGGCTCGAGGGCGTCCGAGTTCCGGTGTAGCCTCACGTTTCCCTCCGCCTCTTCAAAAATTATAATGTATTGAATAAAAAAATTTGTTCGGGCTGGCACGTCCAATGATTCTAGTATCCCTTACTATGACATATAGGACTTCATGTTCATCCAGTAGATAATAGTTTTTTCCGCGAATTTTTTGTCCTTGAACGTTTAGTGTACGAGTTTCGCATGGGATTAGAACACCAGGAAGTTGTTCTGCCGTCATTTTGTATACATTATAAGGAGGATCAGAAATTTCGACCCGTGGGCAAACTGAAAAGTCAGAAAAAAGTTTTTGATAGAAATCAATCTTTTACTTATTCAATATGCACTGGAAAGGAAATTTCGAAAAGTTCAAGTTGAAATATAATTTTTTTGGCATCACTATGTTCGTGGCAGAGGAAAATACCGAATAAAAACTAATAATAAGATATTTCCTAGCGAGTTATGAAATTGCGTTGGGATTCTTTTGTATTTTTGTTTGCAAGAATAATGTTGTAAGTTTTGTTCCTACTATAAATTTTTCAATAATAAATACACCTATTCGAGCATTAATTTATTTTTAGGTTTATTAATGATTGGTGATTGCATTTTTTGAAAAACTATTCAATGTAAGAATCAAAACTTCTTTGCGTTAATATCATCTGATACATGTATCTGTTTTCAAAATAGTGCCTTCAGATTGTTTGAAAAAGTTCAGAAAAATAGGCATTTTTAAAAATCACAATGAATCAGTGGAGTCAAAATTAATTATACAGAATCATAGTCTTTATGCCATACTTTTCAACAGAGTTCTGTTTTCGAGTTTTAACATATTTTTCTGTTGTGTATTTCCCTCATTTTCTATAGAAAATTGAAATTATTCAGCAAGCTTTGTGAAAACGCTTCAATTTGAAAATAAGGATGAACTTGAGTCCATGAAGAAGTTTATTTGAATTTTATAGCATTTTCTGTTGAACGAAAATATTTTATTGACTCTAAAGTTTAGTAAAACATTACTGATTCGATTAGTCAAGATATTTCCTGATTCAATAGAATTATGGAAATCTAATTATATTGTCCCAATATTATCTACTGATTATTGCACACTAATTTTTTATTTAATTATATAATTGATTGCTTTAATTATGATCGGAACTAAGTATTTAATGAATATCAGACTTCAGAGTGGCTCGAAATCCTGCGTTAAGGCCGCGACGATGAATTTTTTTATTAATTGAGATTGCAAGGAGCGCAAAACTAGTTTAACAACAACAAAAACTGTAGGTGAGGAAATCTTTTGGGGCCAAGAAAACGAAAATACCCTTAACGAGAAAATCCGTGAAAATCACCCTGATTAGTTGTGCCTATTGAGACAGGTCTTGAAATTTTTCTTTGGAAACTAAACAACATATCAAAAAATATTAGAAAAATTGTGGATGAGCAAAACTTTTGGGGCAAAAAAACAAACACCCTTAACGAAAAAAATCGCCCCAAAAGTTTTCCTCATCTACCATTTTTTTTATTGTTCGATATGTTGTTTAGGGTGTTAGGATGTTATTCGCAGCCTATATTTGCTGCTTTTGATCCATTTTTTAAAAATATTCTTCTCCAATAATACAACTACTGAATCTCGTATTTGAAGAGAAAAATTAAAAAATAGATGGAAAAGGGGAAGGGCTAGGTTTTAAAAGCTTCCTTTTTCAAAATCTTGAAAAATCTATATTTTTTTGTGCATTTTTCGAAATCTTCTATTTTTAATGCTTTTAATTTGAAGTTTATGAATTTTAGTTTTTTCTCTTTGAAGTCTTAATTTGTTCATTTTAATCATAAGTAAAAAAGAGTTTCAGACATGTGTATCAAATGTCTGGCAGATGCAAAAAGAATTACAGAGTTTTTTATCGACGCATTTCTGAATTCCATGAAAATATGAAGGGAAAACATACAGGATTTTCAAAATGCTAAAAAAATAGCAAAAAATCATTTGTCGAACAAATCAAGAAGCTTCGCTATAAACTTTTAGTAGATATCAAATATATTTTGATATTCATCCAGCTTCACTTTTCAGTTTCACCAAAATTCGATATTGGTAAGATCATTTTAAGAAGTACGAATTAATTTAAAAAGGAGATTCACATCGTTTTATTGATGGAAAAAATTGCAGGTCATTTCTCAGGTGTTTCCTATGGTTCGCAAACATGGTTAGGATCATTGAAATTGAAAAAAACCTTGCAAATTCAATGTTAGTCCTTTTTTCAGAATTCTTTTTTAAATTTAAAATCTTAGATTCCTCAAATTGAATTGCATTAAAATTCCAATATTTTTGTTTTCAAATATGAAACGTTCTTCAATTTGAATATATCTTCGTCTGATTATTTAAAATAGTTATTGATCATCAGAATATAGTTAAATTTGACAAATGATTTTTCTACAGAAATTTTACAGAAATTCGTAATGTTATCAGTTAACTGTGTCATCTTTCTACTTCAAACATTGTAGATTAGCTTTTTATAAGAGTGGAAAGTATATTACGACGCACAACAAAAATCCAGATTATATGAGAATAATTTAACATATAAATTAATTTAAATTTTCTGTTCCATTTTTTCGTTTCAATTTCATCAAGAATTAAATTTTCAACTAACTAGGAGATATTTTCAACCAAACATGGAATAGTTATAGTAGTTACAAAAATTAATTTTCACTCAAAAAGTGAATTAAAAAAATATATGTAATTTTCAATCAAATAGTTTAATTTTTCAACAAAGAGGCGATCTTGGAACAAAGAAATGAATTCTCATCAAAAGAGTTGAATTTTCCAGCAAGAAAGATTTTTATGTCAAGAAAGAAAGAATGTCAACCGATGCAATGAACTAAAAAAGTCAAGAGGACGGATTTTCCGCCATTTTTTTGAAAATTGTTTAAACAACTACAAAACAGCATCTGTTTTCAATTAATCGTATCAAAATGTTAATTTATCTCACACTTCATACCAAAACTCTGGTTTTGAATTTCAAAGACGATATAAAATCCTAAATTAATTAATTTATTTACGTGTTTACTTATTTGCTCCTTATTCCTGATAGGAGAAAATCTTATATTCAAATCAAAGTTACAGATCACTGTCAGCCAATTCGAACTAAAATTGAATGTGATCAAAATTCTGTGAAAACTAATGTAGCACTTGTTGTACTTTTTTTGATAGAAATAAATCTTTCAGTTATTTATTATACACTAGAAAGAAGGATTTTGGAAGTTTCAGTCAAAATATAATTTCTTTTGACCGGGATTGTGTTGCTCGCAGAGTAAAATACTTAATCTGAAGGTGCTGAAGTAGCGTGAAGAATATAAAATATTTTCTAGCGAGTTGTGCAATTGCGTTGGTATTTTCTTGGAGGTTTCTTTCTATCAATAAATGTGTGAGTCTTTGTCAGATTGAGGAGGATATAAGTAATTCTAAAGGGATTCTAAAGGCCCTTAATAAGGTATTTTAATCAATCTTCCAGGATTATTAACGATTTAATAGAAGTTCAAATAGACAAAAGGCGTTACTGATTGTCCCTGAGACATTTTTCAAGAGTCGTCAACCCTGGAGACGACACATTAGCTGATATTTGAAGGGACTAAAGAAATCCAAAAGGTATTTCATCACATTCAATGTCAAATAAATAAAAACACCCCAAGAAATACTCATAAATACACAAGCCCTGATATTCCACAAAACCCGAATGAAAAATTATCATTAGACTTAATGAGCCCATACAAAGAAAAAAACCCTCCTTGAAGATATATCAACCAGCTCAGTAATTCAAGCATAACGATTCCATTCTTTCTTGAAATTAATCTTTTTTAGTTGGGAATTCAACTATTTCCTTGAAAATGTATCCTTCTTGATCGCAAAAGAAGAATAATGCTCAATATTAATTGACTTTGATTATTTCAATGAATTTCGCTAATTATAAAATAATTTTAATATTAAAGGTCTGATGAAATGAAAAAATAGAATAACACTGAAACTAGAACTCTTTTGAATTTCTAACTTATAAATTGAAGCTTAAGAAATTTGTAATTCAATCATTTTTCTCTCAAACACTGGATAATTTACACGTATAAAATGAAAGTTTCGAATATATTTAAGTTGGAAAATTCTCGGTCAGAAGCCGCTAAACTACAAAATCAAAAATTTATAATTTTCTAAATTCAGTAGTTCAAAAATTCCTGGTTGAAAAGTATGAATTTAAGCTATTATTTTCAGTGCTCTAAATGAAAGAATAAATCACTGCATTTTTATGTGTTTAAAAATATAATATTTTATGCCATTTAAAGTTCGAAACATTAAAAATTAGGCGATTAAAAATTTTGGTTTGAATAAACATATGTTAAATTACGAGTAAAACTATTGTTATTTAAAGTCGTAAAGTATATAATATACAATTTAAAACTGATTATTCAGAATGTATTATTATTTGAATAATTAATTCATTAATTTAAGGTTGTTTAAAAATGGAAAGTGGTTTTTAATGTCGAAATTGTACATTTATATTTGTTTGATTACAAAGGCTTTTGAAATGAAGCATTTCAATTTTCGACGTTATCATGTTTAAATTTTTCAATTTCAAACAAGTTTTGAAAAAATTGTCTTATTAAATTGATTATTGTCAAATTTCAACTTCTGAGACTGCAATTCAACTTTAAAAATCTATATTCAATCATATTTACCGTTGATGAATTTGAAACGCATTTTCATTAAACTTTTTGAACAGGGTAGGGAGAAGAAACACCTTATTACTATTTTATGCGGAGTTCATTTATTTGAGTATGTACACATAATTTTCAAGAGCTATATCTACATTTCCAGAAAAATTTGAAGCTGACGAATGGAAGGAACATAACTTTTCTATTCAGAATAAAGGTGTATGAACAGCCCTAATGATTTCATTGGTGTATTGGCGATTTGATAATTTTGCAAGTGGCGGTGTAATTTTTGTTGCAGGTCATCTCCACCCAGAAAGCAGGTCATAAGAACCAGATATTTATTTCTGTCGGAAACCCGAGGTGTACCAACGGGAATCGTACTCTTTGAAGATGTCCAAGTTCGGATTGTTGACGTCAGTATCAGGTGTACTTTGATCTTGTCGAATGAGTTCAATGTAATACACATGCATAGTGCCTGGTATTGTAACAAACAGGTAATGGCCTTGTGTTGGAAGTGGCTCAGCGAAGGTCCAATGCTGGAAATTTCCTTCGGTTACATATTTGGAATCATCTACTTCTATGTCAACTGTTGAAGTTGGAATGCTTTCAAATTCGTGATTAAAAGGAATAGACTTCCATCCGTGTACCCCGGCCCCGGTGAGCTGACCATGGAGATCTAAAGTGTATTGACGAATAAGGCCACCATGCAGACGAACGCAAGCCTGATAGCTTTCAAAGATATCTCGCGTTTGCAGTTTCTTTAACCAATAGGGATCCTGGTTGTGATTCAAGAACTCGCCAGAGAACATAACGTTGTTTGTGAAGTACAAGTTAACGTGTCCAGTTTTGGTGGCAGCCCCTAATTTGTGGGGAAAAAATTTATATCTATCAATTTTTTGTAGAGTAGTAAAGTTAAGGATTGACTAATTTTGATCAATCAAGAATTTCTTGAATTTTGTTCCTCGACCTCAACTCGTGATACGGCCTTTTAAAGTTGTAGGCAATGCCTGGAATTCATTGACATTGTATCAAAAACACATTTTATTGATCGGAATTTACTAATTATTTCTCAAGTTTTTCCAATTTAGTGGAATTGTCTATAAAAATTGCTCCTGAAAATTACACATGTTCAGGCATTTTTTGGGACTTGTCAAACACCCGTAACGATTTTGTAGGTTTCCCCGGCTTAAAGAAAAAATAAAATTTTGGTTATGATATGAGTTAAAGTCAAGGTACAAAATTGTTCAATTTATCAAATTTTTGAAGAAAAAGTATCACGTTATATATCCTGCTCGAAAAGTCAGAAATATCTATACTAAGAGTCATTTGACCCTTGATTTAATATTTTGTAGTGTTTGAGGCTTTGAATTTCAATTGGGTAAATTTTTGAAGGTTTGAAATTTTGTTACAATGTTGAAGGTTTTATTTTGAAATAAAGTATAATTTTGATGCTTTCAGATTAAATCAGACTGAAATCATAAAAATTCCAATAAGTGGCACAATTATTGTGTCAAAACTTTAAATATTAGTTCGAAAGTAGAAAATATAATTTTTTAGGCTGTAAAATTTGATGATATTTCTTAATATCTCTTTATCGTGCAATAAAGGTAGTTCAGATATCTGGAATCCTTGTAAATGGAATATTTAAATAAGATGCTTCATAGTAAACATGTTTCAAAACACACAGGCACACACACATATGTATTAATTGTTATAAAGATTAATTGTTATATTATATTACACTTTCAATCGTTAGACAGGAAACCCACAATTGTGAGGAGTAGAACAGAAGGCATTATCTTCATTCTTTCTAATTGTCACAATGACCGATAAAGAAGAAAATAAACTGATTATTGAAGAATTTCGACGGCTACTTAAACTAACTTTTACGAAATCTGATTGCCGGAATTGATTTAATCTTCAAAACAAATGACATGAAAAGAGAAAGCTTGTTGATCTCAAACCTCAAAATTTTCGCTATTTGCTGGATCTAATACCCTTGGCGCCTTCAGAATACATGAAGATAACAACACGTGTAAAAACAGAATTCGAATCAATTTCCGTATTTTCGTCTGCTTCATGTTCAAAACTTTAAACAATGATAATACTGGTGACGTAACAGCGTAAGTCGTTGCATTGGGGAGTTAGCCCAAAGAAATATGGCTGACTGCAAGAGCCGGAGCTCTCGGGAGATGGGGTCGCCACATTCCTATGCACATCAATATTCTCGGTTGAGATCCTCATAAGTGTCTTCGGCTTCAGGCCCTAGCTTTTCCCTTTGGCTCTCCTACAGATCCATAGAGTTTCTATTAGCTTTTCGCACTTGATTTCCAGGTTCTCGTTCCATGACAGCTTCTCATCCAGGGCGGCTTCTAGATATTTAGCTCGTTCTCTGATTTCCAGTTGATGTCCTCCCAATTTCAGTGTACTCGTGGTTCCCCACTCACATTACCTGGTAAATACAAGGGCGTCTGCCTTACTCAAATTGACCGATAATCCAGTCTTCTTGCACCAAGTATCTACAATCTCCAGTGCTTGCTGCATTACTCCGAAGAGCACATCCAGATGCTGGCCGCGCACGATAATCTATATATCGTCCGTGTAGCCTATAACGTGGTAGGTCTGATTCGTGAGTAGAGGAAGAATTTCATCCACTACCAAGCACCACAGCAGGGGCGATAAGACGCCTCCCTGTGGATACCCCATGTAAACGGTTTCACATAAAGTGGTATCACCCTTCGTCGTTGTTAGGTTCTTGTTTCCCAACATGTGGTAGGTCCATTCCACGACTGCTGTAGGCACACCACTTGCCAGGATGTCCGCCCTAGTCACCTCCCTGGAGGTGTAGTTGAAGGCTCCTTCGATGTCAATAAAGTTTCCAATCGCGAGACATGTCTGCTTTAGTTGTCCTTCGATCAGACTTACTGCTCCGGATAGGGTCGTCTCGGTCGAGTGACCAGCCCTATAGGCGTGTTGCTCCTTGTAAAGTGGCCCACTGGACAAAAGCTTGTCACAAATATATCTATCCTCAAGTCTATGCACTGTTTTTAGTGGGAAAGATGTAAGGCTGGTGGGACGGAAATCATTGGATAAAGTATAACCAATCCTGCCTGCTTTTGGAATGAAGACTACACTCGTACCTCTCCATGCCGTTGGGACATACCCCAGCGTCAGACTATCCCTAGCAAGTCGCACGAGCGGTCCTATGATGATCTCTCCCGCCCTCTGTAAGAGGACTGGGTAAATGCCATCCGGACCAGGAGACTTGTAAGGACTGAAAGACTACAGGGCCCACCTGACCATGGAGGGTCAGGTGCTAATTGGTTCAGGTACGTTATTCCGAAAACGCGTTCCCCTAACCATGAAGGATCTTTGTAATTTACAAGATTTGTGATGTGGAACTTTAAGGACCGTTTTTCTAACACGAAGCTGAGAATAAGCAGATAAAGTCACATGTGGGGTAAAATTTCCCAAGTGTCCCCGCCTAAAATTTAGTTGTCGCCTATCTTATTCAAACTCCTGCAGATTGTAGTTCTAGTGAACCTCTTTAAATTCTATAAAGGGGGCGCACCTAGTATAACGGGTTGTCAAGATACAGGGGCCCGAATTTTCAACGATTCACCCCGACTGCTAAACTTCAATTGTACATAACTCCTGTTAAAGTTATCCAATTCAACTTTTTTATGAGGGTTTTGAAAAGGTATTTTATCAAGGTTTACAACAAAAATAATCGTTGAACGATACAAAAATTATTTCACCTTGATTTTCCATTTTAAAAAACATTTTCGTGATTTTCTCCCAATGCGGCATTTTTGATATTTTTTTAGTTAGGCTAGAAAAAAAGCTTGATTCTTTCTCTTGAAAAACACTCCAGAACGAAAATGGGATGGCAAGTATTGGTTGAGATGCAGAAGGTCATAAGAGCGCGGGTGCCCCGCGCCAACGAGCCACGGAGATTCTAGGCGTGCTGTAGTGACTCAGTTGTTCTAATAATTGATAAAAATGATTTTCCAGTTAACATGTAACGAATATTTTATTTTACCCTCACTTTCATGTAGCTGGAGAACGATTTACATATTTTCTTAATTAAAATTTTCAAATGGTTCCATTTTAGGAAAACGATAGTTCATAATAAAATCATTCACGATTTTGGTGGACGGTTCTGCTTATCTGTTACATTTCGAGATGCTTTTTAATAAGTCCTCTTGCTTCCCACGTTTTGGTGAGTTTTTTTGGTGTTAATCTCTTTGTCTTTAACAATTTTTGACGTGAGTCTCCTTGCCTTTCACATTTTGGGGGCAATTTGAAAAGACTCGCCGCACGTGCAAGTCTCCACGCGTCGTCTCAGAATCCGAATTTGACTGCTGATGCTCTATATCACTGGGCTAAAAAAAACTTGCCTGAAACGGTAGTATTTTTCATCTCCAAAGAAAATCATGCCGCCACTGCTGAAAACCTTAAAACTCGATTCGACTCTGCAAAGACTGTGCTGGGCACACAAAAATACCATTCCTTTGTACCCTCTTTAGAATCGACTCTAATTTTGAAAAAGTATTCGTCATCTCCACAGTATGACATTTTCCCGAAGAGAAAAATCGCAAAGAGATCGCGAAGAGAAGAGCAAAGTGAACGTGAAGCTGAATAAAAAATCACTTTTTAAGTAACACAGTGAGAGGCAAGGGGACTCACACCCGAAAAGCATCCCAAAACGTGAGAGGCGAGGGGATTCACTAAAAAAAGCACTCCGAAATGTGATAGGCAAGGAGACTCACGTCAAAAATGGTTGCAGGCAAAGAGATTAACACCGAAAAAACTCTCCAAAACTTGTGAAGCAAGACGACTTATTAAAAACCATCTCGAAATGTAACAGATAAGCAGAACCGTCCACCAAAATCGTTAATGATTCTATTATTAACTATGGTTTTCCTACAATGGAACTATTTGTAAATTTTAATTAAGAAAATATATAAATCGTTCTCCAGCTACATGAAAGTAAGGATAAAATGAAATATTCGTTAAATGTTAACTGAAAAATCATTTTTATCAATTATTAGAACAACTGAGTCACTACAGCGCGCCTAGAAACTCCGTGTCTGGTTAGCGCGGGGCACCCGCGCTCTTATGACCTTCTACAACTCAACCAATACTTACCATCCCATTTTCGTTCTGGAGTGTTTTCCAAGAGAAAAAATCAAGCTTTTTTTCTAGCCTAACTAAAAAAATATCAAAAATGCCGCATTGGGAGAAAATCACAAAAATGTTTTTTAAAATGGAAAATCAAGGTGAAATAATTTTTTTATCGTTCAACGATTATCTTTGTTGTAAACCTTGCTAAAATACCTTTCCAAAACCCTCATATAAAAGTTGAATTGGATAACTTTAACAGGAGTTATGTACAATTGAAGGTTAGCAGTCGGGGTGAATCGTTGAAAATTCGGGCCCTTGTATCTTGACAACCCGCTATACTAGGTGGGCCCCTTTTACAGAATTTAAAGAGGTCCACTAGCACTACAATCTGGCGGAGTTTAAATAAGATAGGCGCCAACAAAATTTTAGGTGGGGACACTTGGGAAATTTTACCCCATGTCTGTTTTTAAAAAAATCTAGAAGATATTGAGGGGTTCTGTTATGAAAAAGACAAGACTTTTGATAAGAAGAATCCCTGCTTTTGCTCTTTCCAGGAGAGGGTTTGGTTTAGGATGTACCATAAATCCTTCACCGAGTCAAATAAGGCAATGTTAAGGTCATTAAAGTTAAGCTTAGGAAAGGTCGCTAACGTAGCAGTGGACGACGAAGAGAACTGTACAATAATAATTGCTTCAATTTTCGAAGGGTTCGGCTTTTACCTATTGTTAAGTGCCCATTGATTCACTATGTTAATATCCTTCTAAGGCCTCGCATGCTGTGGCTGAGCCTAAGCTAGCCGCACAGCGGGATTCCTGCGAATCCGACCTTGTTGCCGAAGCCGCATGTTTGATCTCCAACATGCGACGACTGCACCCGCATATCAGCACAGTTTCATCGTCTGCAGTAGGTTGTTGCAAGCCCTGGCAGAAAGACTATAATTATTATTTAATTTCCTTGAAATGTGTCATCTTTCTTTCTTGAAAATACAACGGTTGAAAAATAATCTTTTTTTGTCGATAATACGACAATTAGGTTGGGAAATCGTCTTTTTGGATCAATTTTGAGTTATACTGAGTGGAGGCGCACCAGCAAAACTCGTCGCGGTCCACTGTGACAACCGCACAGTGCTTCAGGAATGGATTTTCCCGAAAGGATGAAGCTGCAGGTCGCAATTCTCAACCAATTCACGTCTTGTTTCTTTTTAAATTACTTAGTAGAAAATTCCTAACGAAGGTAAGGTTGCCGATTTTTTACTTCGTTTATTTAAAACACATTGTATTATTAAAGATATCAGAAAAAATGGCAAAATCGTAATATTGTATTTTTAATGGATTAAACACAATGCAATTGGATTATACTTAGAAATTAAAAAAATGAATAGATTGAGAATTGCGAGACTGAACCAGTGTGAACTGCCGCGATGGAATGAGACGGAAGATGGTGGGCGTTTAAATATTGATAATATAAATATAATTCGATACTATTTAATTCTCTTTTATTATCTCATAAGAATTTTAATGAACAAATATTCATGTTTAACATTTCTAAGTGTGAATTAATGCCTTTTCGAAATAAATTTCTGAAAATTGTCATATTAGAGAGCTAATGTGTACCTAACAAATAATTTAAAATTTTGTCAGGTAGCTTGGTCCGAAATCGACCGGTGGTCCCATACCGACCTCCACATGTTTCTCAGTCATTATGCTGCCACCCAAACTGTTGGTGGTAGGATTTGAAAGCTCTTACAGAACAGACAATTTAAAAGTTGCGAGCTATATTTTTCTTTCATTTTATTTTATGGTTACGCGACGTTTTGTGTTTCGACAGCAGTTCAATGCATGTTTTAGCTGCATGGAAGTTCAGTTTCCTGTGTTTTATTGTGTCTTTGAATTCGGAAGGCAGGTTGTTTTGATTGTTCATGACCCATACTTGAACACGCGCTATAAAACTTCAATCACTTTCATTGTTGTGAGTGAACGGCAAATCATTGTTTGGAAAAAGTTGTGGTGGTCCGAAACCGACCCCTATATTTCTGTGCACCAAAGATTTTCTAGCGTGTTTTTGATGGTCCAACTTTGATTCAACGGCTTCTAGCGGTAATTAAACATGTTTTGTTAAGAAATGGGACGATCGTTCAAACATAAAACTCCAAAACGAGATCCGCGAATTCTGTGACGCGCAGTTGCTGCGATTGCATTCTCATAAAAAAGGCCCTCAAATGTTTTTAAATAAAATGAAAAACCATTCCCCAATCGTATTTTTTCCCCTACAAGTTGTAAAAGAAATGCCAATTCGGTCTTTTCCCTTGATTCACAGCAAAAAAATAGAGGGTCGGTTTCGGACCACGATTTTCGAGAACGACCAAAGTGCAGACTTTCACTACGATCTCGATATCTCACAACAAACAGTTCCCGAAAACCTCGTCAAGCTGCTCAAAACTTAGAATAAGGTTTACCTTAAAGAGTCTACAAAGAGTCAAAAAAGATGCATAATTAAATGTCTTATAAAAATATGTACTTTTGTAAGTTAAAATTCGAAACTTCTTTCGGAGGTCCCCATGGCCAACGCCATTCAGCAAGAACATTAACTTATTGGCGGTTAAGCAATTAAAACCGATTTTTTTTGTGAATTCCAATATAATTTTTTGATTATTAAAAAAATTTATAATATACTAACATAAATGGCTAGAACTTTCGGCAGAAACCTCGAGATGTCCCATCATTCTTGTAGGGTCCATATGGTCCCCGATCAACAGATTATGACCACTTTGCATACCAACACCTCCACCTGTAAGATATAATATACAGATTTTTATTGAAGAATTCTTTCAACGAACCCCAAAAATTTGAAATCTGCGTGCCCGAAACCCCAGTCGTACCATGTTCCGAATAATCGTGACCAAATTTAACAATTTTTGCCGTTATATTGAATCTACCATTTGAAACTGTAATTTTCGACATACAGTTCGAAATCAGTGACTACAAAAATCCCGCTTGTACAAAATTTTATACAGATGCAGCGAGAAGTCAAATTTTTGGCACTTTTATTGGTATGCCTCGATGGATGCAGTATTATTTCAAAGATTTTTTTTAGGTGGCTTTGAACTCCACGCCGATGGATGCCTACGAGAATAGCTGGAGGTTCAACAAACCTAAGAACGCCGTTTTTTGATGAAAATGTTTGAAATTTGTATGGTGTATTCTAAATAAATAAGCGATGACTACAAACAAATCAACATTTATTGTTATTTAATAATTTTGATGCTCCGGTATCAGCCTTTGTTACTAATAAGTAATAAAGCAGCAGCGGCAAAACAAAGACAAAACTCTCCAGGCAGCGGCAGAGTTTGTTGACTTCAACTCACTGCTATTTCCACAATTTTTGGACCGATTTTTTTCTTTTGAAATTTTCTCAAAGTTTAGTGAATAACTTTCCTGCAGCAAGTTATTTCAGCTAGCATTTTTTCGTTGACTTTACCGCTGGTTGAAGTTGGCGAAATGTGGTTTTCGTTTGTAATTAATTTCATAATGAAGAACAATAAACATATATATTATATTTATTAAAAAAAAATCATAAAAACTTTAAGCATTTTCATAATCGAACGGCCGAATAATCGCGAGTTGTATTTTATAAAACATCAATTTTCGATCGGAAAATTTTGTAAGCTTTTATGGTTTATCTTCAATAATAAATTTCAAATTATATAGTTTGATAAGAAAAATTCGAAGCGATTTTTCTGAGTGGACAATACTTCCACGCATTTTCGCGTGCATCCGTCACCTCAATGCATACGTCCAGCTGAACGGTTACCGATTTTATCAAAAGTTACCGGTAAATTACCATAAAAATATCAATTAAAAAAAAATGTCTATAAGTTTGATATATTTCCACCAATTTCACAAATCTTCATCAATTTTCACAAAAAAAAAACATACATTTTCATCAATTTTCATAAATTTCTATGAATTTTAGAAATTATAGCTACAGCTACTGCATATGCGTTCAGCAGAACTGTCATTACAAGTTACAGGTGATTCACTTCACATTTCCACCCGTAATTGCTTATAAAATTCCCAAAAGCTTCAACAAATTTTTAAAAATTATCAGAAATTTCGGTGAATTTCGCAAACTCCAATAAATTTTCACGAATTTGATCAATTTTCATAAATTTTTAAAATTTGCAGAAATTGTTTCACACTTGTTTTTCGGGTTTACTTCGAAAACGGGGAAAGCTACAACATTATTGTGCAGATTAAAAATATGCGTAATTAAACTTTCTATAAGAATATGTAGTGTTGTAGGTTAAAAGTCAACACTTGTTTCTAAGGTCTCCAATATTATTCAGTAACAACAATTTATTCACTGGTTTAAAATAAAATTTTGTTTACTCTAAATCTCAACAATTTTTTCTAAGTTCAAAAAATTAATATGTACTCACTTGTATGCGCATTGTTCTGATGGCCAGTGCCTAGTGCTTGTAGTTGCATCTGAAGCTGCTGCAATTGCATCTGCTGAGATGCAAAGTCTGTTTGTGGCATAACCGCATCTGTACAATATAATATAGGGATTTTTATTAGAGAATTTTTTCAGCGAACCCCAAAAATTTACTATTAACCTGAAAGACAGCACAAATGTAATCCCAAAGTCAGTTGATACTAACAAAACCGAGGGTCATGATTCCGATGAAGTAAATATGTTTTGAGAATCTAGACACCCTGAGTTATTTATTTTTAAAGTATTATGTTATTTCGACTTCTTATTGCTTATTGAAAAATATACAAACATGAAACTTGGAATGTTATTTGTAGTTTAGGTTTCATGAAAAGTTAATATATTAGCTGATAAAGGTTGAAAATGTAAGATTTTTCCTTATGCGTCTTCAATATGAACCAATCAATTAAGAAAGGTGAAAAAGTATTAAAAATTATTTGTTATTATATTTTTGTCACGTTTGTAATTTACAAAAAAAATCCCCTGAGCACTTTCTGCTCATTGTCCATTTTCCGGCATTCTTCAGGATGTCGAAAAGAGCTAGGCAAAATTCGGTCCTTTTAATATGTGTATGTTCAACAAGAACTTGCGCCATTCTATGCATTCTCATATACCAATGCAAAAACAACGGAAAGTGAAGACAATTTTTTTCCCAGAAGAAATGGTAAGATTTTGAAATTCATAATTAAAATATAAAACACTCGGACGTGAATATTTATATAACATCCATAAGAATTATTTAGAAGAGACAATTAATTTATAAATTTGAAAAATTGATCCATTTCAGTATGTTTTCTAATTGAGCTTTCTGCAAACGCGGTTGACTTCGCAAAAAATACATTTTTCAGATTTTCTTAGGCTAATCACAGGTCCATTGACAAAATAATATATTGTGCAAAAATTGTATCTGCTATTTCAGATCATCAATTGCATATTTCATTATTTTTGAAAAGCATACTTCGAAGGCTTGATATCATTTGAAAAAAATGGACCCATACCCTCATCTATAATTTTTGTATTCTTTCCAAAAATATCCATCATTCACTTTTTTTTTTAAAACTACATTATTCCAACCACTTTTTTCAATTAATGTGGTGGAAATATCGAGAAAGAAAACAAATCAGAAAAGTCCATCGTCCATCGAATTTGTAACCTTTGACGCCAAATTTGATTCTTCAAAAAATTCTAAATATCTTTTAAGATATTCCGAATTTTAAAATGTTAAAAACTTTTTCTCCAAATTCATTAGAAAAAAGGAATTATTTCAAATTTTTCTAGCAAGCTGAAGAAAATTTATCATTTTCTTTGAAACCTTCAAAAACGCTTGAAAAGCTCCTCAATGTTTTGTTCGCTATCTTCAAAAATGTACCTTTTGTTGAAACTTTATTGAAATCTTTTTTCAGGTTTTAAATTATTCTTGAATCATTTAAAAACTTCTAAATAACTCTTAAACTTCCACCAATTATAAGATAAATAAATAAACTAATTCACTAATATTTTTCAGAAAAATTATTATTATTATTCCTATTAGTGATTTCTTTCCAAACAATTAATGAATCGTAAGTCTAACAGTACTTCAGCAAAATAAAAAGTATATAAAATACGCTTACTAGTATTTTTAGATCACACGATTGTATATTTACATAAAATAGTTTTTATGTAAAATAGAAGTTGAGGAATATCTTTGCGCCTTTTAATCAACAAACAAAAAGTAAGAGCATTTATTTAAATGAAAACTGTCGCTTAAATTAAACAAACTTTATTGAAAACCACCATGTTATGAGCTTATTACGCTGATCAACAAGAGAATCCGTAATTATCAGCAATTACGTGACAAAGTGTTATGAATGTAAATCGTCATACACTCAAAATCATGGAAAATGAGAATGTAAAAACCAAAATCCCACTCTCAACATGAATGAATAACTGAAAGAAGGAGAGCAAGATTTAGTACCCCAAAAATCTGAGGATAAATATGAGATGGCCTTTGAGAAATTTGACAGGTGGAAAAAACAAAACAGAAGAATGTTCAGTTAGCGATCATGATCATTATCACAGAACGTTCACTCCGTAGGACGTTTTTGCACAATTTTGGTAAAAGCTCACTTTTCAGGGGGCTAATAAAATATCTCAATTCACTGGTAGCAGTAAAGACGTGCCTACAACCCTACTTGTGATTTAATATACTATTTATCTGTCCAAGGAAAGGATTTGATCTAAAAATTGCATTGAAACAATTCTGAGTTTGTCTGAATCAAACAAATAGGTACCTCAGTAAGTGCTTTAAAATTTCTTCAGCAGTGCAGACTGTGTAGAGGTGTAGAGGCCGGACGGCCAGCCTTACTTTCTCTTCTGTTTTGAACGAGTTAAATCCCATCTGGTCATTTTGTCCCGGAATTCCGATACGATACCGATACGAGACAAAACCGATTGCTACGAATCCGAGACTGGTAGGTGAGTACCGTAACAATTCCAATGCAATTCAACCCAATTCATTAAAAAGCCCAGATAATTTTGATACATATCGATTGTAAAATAGTTTGTTCAATGAGTAACATTTTTGTTCAAGAAATTCGTGGACAGTGAACGTATGGAATTTTGTCGTACAATTTCATAAAGAATATATTACAACTTTGTAGTATGCCAATGGCTCTTCACAAAGGAATTCGATGCTAGAGTATAAAAATAAAAGCTTAAAAAGTCACCTCAAAATTAACTAAGTAATCTAGCGAGGGACATCCACCAATTATACGCCCTTGTAAATGATTCAAAGCTGCTTTGATCGATCCCTGTTTTCGCCCTTATGAAGTGAGTGGAAGTGTTCCTTGGCCTATAAAATAGGCGTTTAACATTGAAGGTACAGTATTGTTCTAGGATTTTAAGTTTGTCCTTAACAACATGCCATGACGTAGCAAAAATTACAATATCGTCCGCAAACAGGAGTATAAGCAGAGATCAAGCAGCGGAAATTCTCACTCCCCTGGCCCTCTTCCTAATAAATAATTCAACTATGTCAATTATATACATAATGAAAGAAAGTGGACTGAGACTGTCACCCTGCGGGACCCCCTGCGTTGCTTCGACTCTCTCTGAGTAAGAGCTACCACATTTGACCTTCAAGTTGGCGTTTCCATACAGAGAACGCAGAATTCTTATAGATTTTTCACTAACGCCCAGGACATAAAGCTTGTTCCAAAGTTTCTCGTGACTGACGGAATCGAATGCTCGTTTGAAATCCACGCAAATAACAAATAGGGGATCTTTTTTACCAGAACTGAAATGCATACCCTGCACCGAATAAGAATTGAATGCGTGGTCTCTACAGCCCCTACTTTCTCTAAAGCCGGCTTGTCCCTATGGGAGTGTGTTACATGTGTTAGCCCACACCGACAATCTCGATGACAGCAACGTTGTAAATAACTTTGTTATTAAATTAATAAGAGCAATACCTCTATAATTAAGGGGGTCCCTCTTATCAACCGCTTTATGTAACATAAACATGTCAATTTCATACCATTGAACAGGAACCCTCTCATTATTTAAAACTTTATTGAAAATGATAAGCAAATAATGCCCCCATTCCGGAGTCAACCTTTTGAAAAAGTCGTTGTTTAAACCATTAGGACCCGCATATTTGTTCAGTTCACAATGTGACAGAACTTGTTGCACTTCCGTCAATGAAAAATCGGTATCAAGCACATGATCGAGCAATGAAATATAATTACAGTCTGATACAAATCGGGGTGGGAAGAGGTATTCACTTCCTTTGTTTCTTCAATTTTCAATCTATATGAATTGCGACCTCTCAGATAGTAATTTAATGAATTTTCAGAGAGGCTGCACGAATATTATTTATGTACCTTGCAGGCAAGCTCCTTAAGATTAGCGCACTGTGAGTTGAACCAAGAATTTCCATGATCGCCAGATTTGAGAGTTTGAGCAGAGTTCCTATGGATCAGCAAAGAATGAAGTTACAAGACTCGATTTATTCCACTAGTTTTCTTCCCCGCCTATTTAATTTAAGATCGAGAGATTCCCTCTCCGGCACAAAATATGTATTCAGTAAAATTTCGTTGTCCACGCAATTTGCAGAGGCAACATCCTATAATAAGTCAACACAAACCTCAGTGTCCGCAGCTGGTGAAAAATGAAAGTTCCCTATATAGAGTGTTAAGTTACCCTTAAAGAATAGCTTAATAAATAGCCATATGTTGCTGACTTCCGATTGGCAGTGTGAGTAGGCTAAACTATTTTTAACTAGAGTAACCAGACCTTCACAACCTCGGCCCTTGCTTCTCTCTTTTATAGCACGGCTATAATAATCATAGAACTCACTTAGAAATCGAGGTAATGTCGCGCATTTATTTACCAACCAAGTTTCACCCAGGCAGATAACGGAATAAGTGGACAAGCATTTCATTTGACTTTCATTTAAACTGAACAGGTTGCTAAAGCCACTTATATTCCAGTAGCATGCTCTGAATGGCTTATCAACAGATTTCACAACACTTTGAATAATGATAAGTAATGGTTTTGATGGCTTGGCTAGAAGATGTAGTAGCAGCACGCTTAGTCACGAAATCTTCCAAGTTCAATTCTCTTAAGGGGCTATCTTCCTTTTTCTTTACAAATCCTGCTTCCTACATGTATCTGCGGTCACCGGCGCCCCAATTCGCATCGTTTGAGATGAATCAGACCTCTGATCGTTTGACACAGCAGCTGTGTTTTTGTTTATTAACTTCGACAACCCAATATTCACCAGCTGCGAATCAGCATTGGTAGAAGGTGAACCAGCTGTGTTATTATTTACCGTTTGAAGAGACCCATCGTTGCTCATATTCGTCGCTGAAGGCTTGCTGCGCTTGACTATTTCTTCCTGACTTATATTGTCCTAATGCCTTGAGATTTTGGACAGATTCTGGGTCTACTTAGATGATTGTAGCTTGAGGTCGGCGTTCTCCATTTCCATTTCACTAATCCTTGCATCACAGTTCTGAATCCTTGTAGAGAACTTATCAACAATGTCTCTTTCCGCGACGCTGATTTTCGTCGATAGTTTTTCTTCAAGGGAACTTAAAAGAGCTTTAATTTGTGACACAGAAGCGATTTTTGAAGCTGAGTAAGATATAGCACAGTAATTGAAGCACGCTCTTAACAACAATTCATACGCTTTTTCATTGTGATAGGTTACTTGCTTTTTGCGCGGGGGGAGGGGGGAGCAATTTCAGTACTTGCCATAGGCGTCATTCTTCCTACATACGCCACTGATGCTAGTCAAGGAAAGTAAAATTAAAATCAAAACAGAAGAAGAGAAAAACAATGCAAATCTACGTTGAAGGAAGCAAAAAACTGTTTTCTTCATACCTCGGCCGAAAGTACGTATCTTTGGCATCAATTTTAAGGCAGAAAGCCTAAGATTTGTGCATTGGTAAGACTACACGCTCGCCCTCTGCAGCAGCGGGAGCAAAAAATTCTATCGTGCACACCGATCAGTGATGCCAGTGTGGGCGTCTTGAACTACTGCACTTGCGTTAGGGTCGCGCGCTGGTTGGCAACAGTTGGCGCGGAGTTTAAAATGGGTATCATTCACAATTTCTTTTATTAAGATAGACAGTTTATATAAAATGCACAAAAATACATATACAATGTATAGCTTTTGATTAACGTTGAGAACAGATTGTATAACACATATATTTCCTAACTAATAGTTAACTTTCATTGAATTCCAAAAACAAATGTAGATTTCACAGACAAAATTTCAGTAAATACAATTTATATACATTCTTCATGTGTCTTTCAGTATTTTGATGTGACTTTTCATATGTAGTTGATGCCTGCCACCGACCAGCAGAACAATGTTAGGAAACATGAGAAACTGCAAGCGTGAAATGCTATATGATATAAACAGGATACTACACGCTTTTTTGTCGATAATACAACAATTAGGTTGGAAAATCGTATTTTTGGATCAATTTTTGTCGGAGTTTCAATAATTTTTTGTTTGTTAAAAAAATGTTTATTAAACTAACATGAATGGCTAGAAGTTTCGGTATAACCGACGACAATTACCATCATTCTCATATGGTCCATGTGGTCCCTGATCAGCAAATTAGGATCGACCCGTATTGTACGTTCACTTTGCATACCAACACCTCTACGTGTAATATATAATATGCAGATTTTCATTAGAGAATTTTTTCAACGAACCCCAAAAGTTTGAAATCGGCGAGCCCGAACCCACGATCGTACCCATGTTTCAGATAAACGTGAACAAATTTAACAATTTCTGCCGTTATATTGAATCTACCATTTGAAGTTCTAACTTTGGCATACAGTTCGAAATCAGTGACTCCAAAAATCGCCCTTGTACAAAGTTTTATGCATATGCAGCGAGAAATTCAATTTTTGGCACTTTTATATGTATGCCTCGTTTGATGCAGTATTATTTCAAAGATTATTCTTAAGTGGCTTTAAAATCTACGCGGATAGGTGCCTACGAGAATAGCTGGAGGTTCAACAAACTGAGGACGCCGTTTCTTGATAAAAATGCTTGAAATTTGTATGGTGTATTCAAAATACATAAACGAAGACTACAAGCAAATCACTCTGTTCAAAAAAGTACTATGCTCATTGTTGTTCAATAATTTCGATGCCCCGGTATCGAACATTGTTACTGAGTAACAAAGCAGCAGCGGCAAACCAACGACAAAACGCTCCAGGCAGCGGCAGAGTTTTTTGACTTTAACTAACTGCCATTTCCACAATTTTGAACCAATTTGTTTCTTTTTGAACTTCAAGCATTTTTGTAATCAAACGGCCGAATAATCGCGAGTTGTATTTTATGAAACATGGATTTTCGACTGCATCCGCCACCTTAATTCATACGTCCAGCACCATGAAAATCTCAAATCAAAAAATTGGTTGTTTTTTTTAACACGTCTTTCGGATTTACTTTGAAAACGGGGAAAGCTACAACATTTTTGCGCAGAGAAGAAAGATGCGCAATGAAATTTTACATAAGAATAAGTACTTTTGTAAGTTAAAATTCCAAACTTCTTTCTAAGGCCTCCAGCGGCCAACGCCATTCAGCAAAAACAATTTATTGGCGGTTATGAAATTGAGTTTTTTTTCTAAATCACAACAATCTTTTCTAAGTTCGAAAAATTGATATGTACTTACGTTCATGATAATTATGTTGATAGGGGAAGTGCATTGCTTGCGTTTGCCACTCAAACTGTTGCAATGCCCTTTGCTGAGCTTCTCCAATGCCGGGATGTGACGTACCCGCATCTGTACAATATAATATAGGGTTTTTATCAGAGAATGTTTTCAGCGAACCCCAAAAATTTGCTATCATTCTAAAAGATAACCCAAATGTAACCCCAAAATCAGTTCATACTAAAAAAACCAAGGGTCAAAATTCCGATGCAGTAAATATATTTTGAAAATCGAGACGCCCTGAATTATTTACTTTTAGAGTTTTATGTTATTTTGACTTTTTATTGCTTATTGGCGAATGTGCAAACAAAAAACTTGGAATGTTATTTCTAGGTTAGATTTGATGAAAAGTGAATATATTAACTGATGAAGGTCGAAAATATGAGATTTTTTCTTATGCTTCTTCAATAGGAACTGATCAATTGAAGAAAGGTAGAAAAAGTCTTATATGTAAATACATTGCCGAGCGCAAAATGGGAGATCTAAGAGATGCGCACCCCAGGCAGATTTTTTGGTAAATTTATTAACAAAAATGGAAAAAAAAATTTCTAAGAGTACCAGTTTTCCAAACATGCTAAGATTCAATCCAAAATACCTACAATCAATGAAGCGACTATCCAAAAAAGTTGTCCATTAGCTCAGAAATCGTTGAAAAATTTATTGAATGTATTATAACTATACAAATAAGTGAGTGAAAATGGATTAATGGGAATTGGCAGTGATTCGTGAATTAATTTGTACTAAATTTGAACAATTTAGAGACAAAAAACGTTTTTTAATTGAATTAATGAAATATAATAAATAAATTGTTACTTCATAAACAATTATCCACAGCAGGTAGTTATGTTGAAATAAATCAAGTTTTTTCCAAAAAATTTTTAAAGAATTTTTTGCAATTTTTTCGCTAGTTTATTTTTTGCTAGTTCAAAAGAAATATAATATACTAACGTCGACGTCTAGATCCTTCAGCTCGACTTCTAGATGCTTCAGATCGACGTCTAGATCCTTCAGCTCGACTACTAGATCCTCTAGATCGACGTCTAGATCCTTCAGTTTGATCTTGAGGTGTAAGGTGCGCTCGACTGGTCACCATTCCTCTTTCAATAGCATCACCGGCATGAGGCTGAGGATTTTGATCTTGTTCTGTATGCTGTTGCTCGCTTCTAGTTCGAATTGGATTTAACCACTAATCATCCATTCCATCTGTAAGATGTAATATAGGGATTCTTATTGAAGAATTTCTTCAACGAACCCTAAAAATCTGCTATTTTTCCAAAATAAATATAGCCCTAATGTCTATCTAGATACCTTAAATTAGTTATTTGTAGAGTATTATGTTATTTCGACTTCTTATGTGTGTTTATGCGACATCGTAGAGTACCGTAATGTTGTACATCACGATACAGCGGAAGATCACTCTTCACATTACATTCCGCTGTATCGTAATGAACAACATTACGGTACTCTAAGCTGACGCAAAATAAATTGTAACATTGTAACGTTTAATAACAGTTCTGCTGGGCGCATGTGAGATAGCTTGGGCTTTAATTTCTCAACATGGACATTAGGGGTATATGTTAGTGTTACGGATTGTTCTCAGGCAGTTTAATTTGTTATTTTTAGTGAGTTCAAAACTAGCTCAGAGCTTCGGTATACGTTTTCTCGTACCTATTCAATATCTTTTCCTGGTTTTTCTTGGGTCAGGGTTGATTTTTCAAAATAATTTTTGAGTGTTTTGGGCAGCCCAAAATTAGCCCAAAATTCAGATATGCTTACATTCAGACTGAGTGCGCAAGTTATTTCAAGGGTAATTCTTGGGAGACAGGCGTTTCTGTTTGAATATTGATTTCTGCAGTTTTCGACATTTCCCCCAAAAAGCCAAAAATTTTGGCGCTGTTGATTTTTTCATATATTTTCAAATTTTCTGTAATGGAGGCTGCCAGCACCTCTACCCAAAAAAATCTGGTTTTTTAGAAAAATAAAAGAGTCCAAAAATCAAGAGTGGTGTCCATAAAGAGCCCAAAAAAGCCCGGAATTCTGATAAGCTTACAATTACTTTAGGTGCATATTTTAAGGGTAGTTTTCAGGAGATACGGATTGTTTTTTGTGAAAGAAATTTTGCAATGTTCGAGAGTTCAAAAGAGCCCGAAATTCTTCTGCTGCTTGTTTTTTATTTTTTTTTTTTAATTTTATGTTGTGCAGCTTAGTTAATTCTTCACTTATTCTTATGTTAACAGAAAATGCAGATAAATTAATGTGATTTATATATATGAAAACTTTTCTGTACACTACGATTATGATTTTTGATCTGAAAATTTGTATTTTCTTTCTACTTTGGGTATCAAGCGATAATAAGCGATGGAGATTATTATCTTTACTTTACAAGTATGGGAATCATATAGGAAAGACTTTAAAGGTTTTTCCTTATTTGAATTGAGCGAAAGGTTACAACAATGGGAAACATACCAAAGCAGATATTCGACTAGAGAATGCGATTGCGTAAATTGTCATCTCTGTTGAAACAATGAGAAGGCATTATTGTGAAATTTGTACATGTGCTACGATATAAAAAAATGTTAAAGAACGAAAAAAGTTTCATTTTGAACACCCTAAAAGATTATCACAACAACTTTTTGAATTTTTTAGAAAAAAAAACAGTGTGTGGCAGTTAGGCCACACGGCAGATGTGAAACTTTGATGGATTAACTTTAAAATTTTTCGTGAGGAATCATCATCAGTTTTTAGATCACATATTAAGAGACTGCAAAAAAAGAGAGAAATATTATTACTATTATTATATTATTTTATAATATTAGAATTATTATTTTGTATCATATTGTATCATAACGTATGCTATTTTATCATATCACATTATATTGCATCGCATAATGTAATGGTGTATTATATTGTATCGTGCTGTATCGTATTGCATCATATTGTATGATACTGTATTATATTTCATAATACTGCATCATATTGTGTCATATAGCGTGATAGTGTATCATATTGTATCATGCTGTACCGTATTGAATTATATGGCATCATATTGTATGAAACTTTATCCTATAGTGTGATAGTGTATCATACTGTATCATAATGCGCCATATTGTTTCATGTTGTACCGTATTGTATCAGGTTGTATCACATTGTAACGCACTGTATGATACTGAAATATATTGTATAATACTGTATAATATTGTGTGATAGTATATCATATTGTATCATGATGTATCATATTGCATCATACTACATGGTACTGTGTAAGATTGCGTCATATAGTGTGATAGTATATCATATTGTATCATGCTTGTAACATTGGTCAATTTATGGTTGGCATGGATCGCACGGAAAATGTATTTAATTTATTTCGATTACGTGATTTTATCCTTAACTGCAAACTCTTCCATATAAAATTCTGCTTTTGCACCCTGAAATTGAAATTGTCCCAAAAAGAGATTGTTAATTGAGTTTATTTTTAATAGATTTGTCGCAAATTAAACATCTTTCATGAATAATTTTGGGTTCATGAAAGTGGTAGTTTAAATTGCTTTTAATGGAGCCTGTTCAACAGCTCGCGTCCAATAACACAGACTGGATTGAGCGTTGGGAGGACATTAAAAGTAGCCCTTACCTCCCTATTTTGAAAAATTACCCTTAATGAAACCCTGGGAATTAGGACAAGGTTACCATTTGGATCAGTGTTTGTAACGATGCTTTTTAGGATACGCAAGTTTTGGAAGCGGAAGTAGTTGGCAGCTAAGAATTCACTCGATATGAAGTTTTCAGGAGATCTTGGTTCAACAAGTGCCAAGGATTCAATGTGATTTATCGCGACCCCGTTTATGTCCATATTTTAATCCATAAATTAACCAATTGTCTATTAAAAATTCGTTGAAATGGTGGGCTCACTCGAGCGCGAATAGGAGTTGCGAACGCTATTTCGCTAGATGTTCCGACTTTTTATTTTATAACCCTAAATTTTCCTTACATTTTCTTAAATTCTACGAATTTTTATTTTATTTTCCTATACAGTTCCAGGAGCTTTTAAATGACAAGAAAATCGTTCAGTTCTTAGTCACTTTTTTTTGAATGAAGCTTCATTTGAGCCCAGCTTTGTGCAATGTGGGACTTAAATTTCACTTTATTCTCCTAGTCCTTTATTTTATTCTTGACTTATCACTTGTTTGCAAATCATTAGGAAATTAATTGAGATTTTTGAAAAAAGAATTCTAAACAAATTTTGGCTTATTGTTCAGCTCATTCCAATTTTGTCTCGTTAAAGTTCGACACTTAAATGTCAGGCGGTCTAATTTCCAGGACTTAGCCTGGTTGAGAAGTCCACCATGACATGTCAGTAATCAAACTTTCTTAACAAAATTGGAAACTTTAGAAAATACCCGATTCCACAATGGGAGGATTGTTCACTTATTTCCTTCCTTTTAGGAGCGTCGATTTTCAATTTCCAGGTCTGATCCTGGTTGATAGAAAGTCGTTTGCTCCGGCAGGTTATAAGAAAACCTCCCCACGTCGTGAGATTGGGTAAGCCAGAATTTATTATTAATTGTGAGCAGAACTAATAATGAGCGATACGTATAATTTTATTTAAAGAAACCTGGATATATCTCCTGGATATATTTGTTGAGTCAGCGAATGTCGAGGCGAGGGTGTTCGCAAGCGTCGAGCTTGTTCTGTTTCCAGCTAGTCTGGCAGGATTTCAGAGAACTCCGTTCTCCAACCCGGTTAAATTGCAAGTGTCATTCGTTCGCGCCGTATCAAACGAGTGGTCCCCTGTATGCTTGGTCCCGCTAGTCTCCCTACTCCTGGGGGTCCGGTTGCGCACGCGTTTATCGAGTTTCCCGCTTGTCGGCTGACAGATATTTGTTGACGAGCATTTCGTGTTCCTATCCTTATTTTCCTTATAGCTGTCGCTTTTCTTCTTATCGCACACAGCTGATGGCGCGAATTTGTCAATATTTCTCTAGTCAGCTGACTTATATTTGTTGACGAGCATTTCCTGTTTCTGTCCTTATTTTCCTTATCGCTGTCGCTTTTCTTCTTATCGCTCACAGCTGATGGCGCGAATTTGTCAATATTTCCCTAGTCAGCTGACTTATATTTATTTTCTTCCATCAGCTGGCGCGGTGACGAGTTGAACCGTCTCGTAATATTGTATCGTACTGCACCATATCGCAACATATCGTATGATACTGTATCATTTTGTATCGTATTGCATCAGCTTGTGTCACTTTGTATTATACACTCCACGCTCCCTTATACGACGAGCTCGGGACCAAAAACATTCCCTTATACGACGGCGCAAGGGGAACCCGTCTAACCCCTTCCACCAACAAGCTCAAGGGGTCGTGCGCATACGCGTGAATCCTGTGTCAGTTAGAGCTGGCTCCATAGCTCCATGAATATAGCTTTGTTTGCGAATGTAAACATTGTCAGATTGTCAAATTTTGTAGAATTTTAGGTTCATGACATTTTTAAGATAACCCCTTATAAAAATTTGAAATAAAAGTGTTCCACTTCAAAATTCATAACTAGGTAATCTTAAAAGCACTATACGAAAATATTGTATTCATATATACGCGCGAGACTATTTGCTTCCCGCGCGAACTTTGAGCGGAGGAGTGGGGATGAAGGAGAAAGAATTTCCCGTCGTATAGGGGAGCGGCAACTGGTCGTATAATAGAGCGGTCGTATAAGGGAATGTCGTATAAGGGAGCGCGGAGTGTACTGTATTATATCATATTGTATGATACTGTACCATATAGTCTGCTAGTGTATAATATTGTATCATATCGTGCCATATTGTACCGTATTACATCATACAGGATAATAATGCATCATATTCCATCATATTATATGATATTGCGTCACACGTATGGTAATATACTATATTGTATATTGTATAATATTGTATTATATTACATTATATGGTATTGTATAGTGTGATAGTGTATTATATTGTAACATAAAGTATCATGTTGTATCTGTTAATAATTTATTTGATGTTGTAATTCTTGTTTGAGCGACCTTCAAGGATTCATTGTTAGTAAAATGGTTTTCGCCCAGTGCTCTTTCTCCTTGAGGGTCTCTCTCTCTCTGTTCTTTGAGTTTCAGGCTCCTTCCCTTTAGTAGGAGTGGGGAGTCGGGTGGTGATGTGAAGCTCCCCTGTTGAGACTTGTACCCCCTTCTTTCTGGCTTTTCAGTATTCATCTAGGTGTAGACGAGTGTGGCCGGTTGCGTGTGTTGCGTTGACTCGGGGTCAAGTGTTTCTTGTGGACGGTTCGGACAATTAATGGAGTTAAAGTTAAAGTTAACGTCACCTTCAGTGGTTGAGTGTTTTGTTTTGTGATTTCCCGACTCGATCGACTCCTGGTGTTGTGGGGAGTGCCGAGTCGGACGACGTATCACCTCCGGTTGCGTCAGGATCGATCGTTCGGTGAACGATCGTGGTCGTAGCTTCCGGAGGTTACATCTGTTCTAATTTTCTACAAAAACCCAAAACCTTTTTTGGGTTCAACAGGAGTGCTTGCTGGGATCCGGCTTCCAGTGAAACTCTTAGTTTTTGGATAAGTTCGACAACAGGTATTTGGAGGTGTTTTCAGAACCATGGTGATACATGTTCAGGGATCTGGTTCGTCGACTGTGACACGATTCAATGTGATCCTTTCGCTACCCCACGCCAGTCCGTCATTAAATGACTAACAGTATCATATCACATCATTATTCACGATACTGTATCATAATGTATCATAATGTACCGCATTGTATCATATTGTATCATATTTCATCATATTGTATGATACTGTATCATATTGTATCGTATAGTGTGCTATTGTATCACATCACATGATGTGGTGTATCATGTTGTATCATACTGTATCATATTGTGTATCGTATTACATCATGTTTTATGATAATGTATCATATTTCATCATATTATATTGTGTCACATTGTCTGGTAATATACCATGATGTATATTGTATAATATTGTATTAAATTACATGATATTGTATTATATTGTATCAAAAAGTATCAAGTTGTATCCAATTACATCATACTTTATGATACTGTATCATATTGTATCGTGTGGTGTGATAGTGTATCGTATTGTATCATACTGTATCATATTGTGCCATATTGTATCGTATCAGATCATATTGGATGACAATGCATTATATTTCATCATATTATATGATATTGTGTCACATTGTGTGATAATGTATGATATTGTATCATACTGTACCATATTGTGCCGTATTGTATCATGTTGTAACGTATTGCATCATACAGTATGATACTGTACCTTTTCCGTCATATATGATATTGTATCACATTGTATATAATAGTGTGTTATATCGTATGATATTGTATCATATTGTGTGATATTGTATCATGTTGTAAGATTCACTGTAATATAGTATGATAATATATGAAAATGTATCATACCGTATCATAATACATTATATTGTATCATAATTAAGAAAGTACAGTGACTAGCGCGCGGTGAGAGGGGACCAGAGGTGACTGCCAAGTTGGTGGGGCCCAAGTATAGAGGAGAGCGCGATTTTTCGGTCAAACTATTGTACAAGATACGAAAAAGATGATCAGACCAAAATTGTGTATTTAAAGAAGATCTACAATTTTGTTAGGAATTACTTTTCGATAGGATGCGTAGTTTTGGTTTCATTCGTGAAAAACTGTACTAAAAATAGAATAATTGCATTTTTAAACGAACGACGCAAGATATGAAAAAAATAAAGGAACAAAATTTGTTTACCCAAAAACGAGCTACCAATTTTTTAAAAATCATTTTTGATAGCATGCGTAGTCTTTGTTCTAATCATGAAAAATAACATTAATAATGAAAAAATTAAATTTTTGGTAGAACGATGCAAGGTACAAAAAAAATGAATCAACAAAAAGTGTGCATTCAAAAAAGATCTAAAAATTTGTTAAGGATTCATTATTGATGAGACGCGTGGTTTTTTTCTTGAGGATCAAACTATTTCGTCGAAAATTCATCTTTTCTAGTGGAATTCATCTAGTTTTAGATTAAAATTGAAGTATTTTTTGGTTGAGATATCAACTTTTATGTTTTCTTTGAGAATTTATCTTTTTTGGTTTGAACTTCTGCTACTTACAAGAAAGGTATCCCAGGTGTCCGTCGCCGATTTGAATCTCCCTGATATATGTTGTAGTACTCGAAACTCTAAGCGACGTGTATTTTTTTATCGGCGGAAAAACACTTTAAGATGGTCAAACAGCCCCTCAAAGATAGGGGTCGCAAGTGTCGATTGTATGGTTTTGTGTAGAAAAAAAAATTGATTTCGACCAAACCTACTGGAAAAGTTTCCTCGTACTGGTAGATGAACAACGTAATCCCCCCCCCCCCAAAATTAAGGGGGTGAACCACCCCTCAATATTTGGAAATGTGCTGAAAATTGCTAAATTCACAGAAAAAGATCTGAAAAAACATATTTTGCACTTGAGACAAAAATAAAGTTGACGTGTTTCGCCAAAAAAATGTGTAGAAAGATCAATGGGGGTAGCTACCCCTAAACTCTTTTTATTTTGTGCCCATGATAATATATACTTTTCATATGCAAAAGAATTTGGGAAATTATTTTTATAACGAAGGAAGTAAAATAGAGTCCATCCCAAATGAATAAAAAAATTGGGCAAGGGTAAACCAAGCCCCAATTATGTAGAAAATTACAAAATAATTCTAAAATCGAGAAAAAAAATCCGAACAAAATACAAAAAGGGTCTTAACGTATCGAAGGTATATATTATCATAGACACCATCTCAAAAGTGTTTAGGGGTAGCTACCCCCTTTAAGTTTTTTAATTTTTTTTTTTTTTGCGAAAAACGTCAACTTTATTTTTGTCCCAAGTGCAAAATATATATTTTTAAAAATTTTCTCCTATGAATTTAGCAATTTTCAGCACATTTCAAAATATTGAGGGGTGGTTTACCCCTGCGTAATTTTTTTATTCACGATGGATGGACTCTATTTTACTTCCTTCGTTATAAAAATAATTTCCCAATTTTTTTTGCGTATGAAAAGTATAGATTATCATAGACACAAAATAAAAAAATTTTAAGGGTAGCTACCCCTATTAATTTTTTTACAAATTTTTGTTGGCGAAACACGTCAACTTTATTTTCGTCTCAAGTGCAAAATATGTTACTTCAGATCGTTTCCTGTGAATTTAGCAATTTTCAGCACAACTTTAAAAATATTTAGGGGTGGTTCACCCCCTT
>CAKNXH010000328.1:0-13451 GCA_932178445.1 Andricus quercusramuli | reverse complement strand
ATCAATTTTGTTTTTATACACAAAACTATACAATCGACACTTGCGACCACTATCTTTGAGGGGCTGTTTTACCCCCTTGAAGTGTTTCTCCGCCGTTGAAAAAAATACGTGTTGCTTAGTTTTTCGAGCACTACAACATATATCAGGGAGAATCAAATCGGCGACGAAAACCTGGGATACCTTCATAGTTAGTAGAAAGTGAAACTCCTTTGTTGGAAATTAATGTTTTTGGTTGATGATTCATCATTTTAGGTAAAAATCCTCTTTAACTATTTTTGGTTACACTAAAAATTCAATTATTCCATGTTTTGTTGAAAATGTATCTTCTTCAGTTCAAACTTAATTTATTTGGTTCAAAATTTCTCTATTTTGTTGAAAATTAAACTTTTTTGGTATAAAATTAATATTTTTTAATGATTTTAATGTTTTTTGCCTACTTTGTCTAAAATCAATATTCATTGAATATTGATCATTAATTTTTCGAGTTTTGAAAAAAATCTCTCTAGCTCCGCTGAGATTTGATCACCAGATCAAAACTCAAAAAATTAATTATCAATATTGAATGAATATTGATTTTAGACCAAGTAGACAAAAAACATTAACATCATATAAAATTAATATTTCACTCGTCAACGACCTTAACATCAAAATTATTAAAATTAATATTGATGGTTGAAAATAAATGTCATTGGATGAAAATTTAACTATTAGGTTGAAAATTTCTTCAAAATTTCAAATATTTGTTTTATAATTTTGAAAATTTTATTGGAAATTATTCATTTCCGGTAGAAAATTAACCTTCTTGATTGCAAGTTTATCCTTCTGGTTAAAAATTTATCTCTCTGATTGAGAATTGGAAAATGAAAAACAGCATTAAAAATTGAAAAATATAATTTTTCGACAAACGACACAAGCTATGAAAAAAAAAATGAATTGAGAAAAGTAATGTAGTCATGAAAAAAAAGTTTTAGATTCGGAGACGGAAGGAAACAGATGATAAAGAAGAATTTTTGAAACATATGTTGGCATAAATGTTTGGCTATAATGGAGAATTTCTGAGCATTTGGGAAAAATTTTGGTTCAAACCTTATTAATTTTGATTATTTATCTGGAATTTTGAACTTCTCGGTACACATGAATATTATTGATTGTAACATATGTTGGGAAAAATTTTAGTTTAAAATATAATAATTTGAATAAAAATCTTTATTACATAGCATGAAATGAAATTTTTACCAAGCTAGGTTCAAATGTTTCATCCTTATTCTTTACGTGTACCCATAAATTCAATTTGCTCGTAACATGTGGTAGAAAAATTCTACTTCACATTTATTTCCGGTTGTCTCCGTATCTGAATATGTGGCCTCGTTCAGTTTCAAAATAGGTGAATTACATATTTTTCCGCACTCTGAACAACATTTTGGGCGAAATACGTACAATGATAATAAACATATGTTTCAACTGTTATGAATTGAAATTCGTATTCTCTAATATAGTCGATATCTGGATGTAAGATATTTTAATGTATGATTGATGTATTATTATATTATATTCTACTTACGAACAGCATTGTGGAAAAATATTAGCGCGTAGAAGAACAGGAGACACGTAGCAGTTTCCATCTTCGCGGAAGCGAAAACTGCTTTCTGGAGACTTTCTTGAACTTCAACTGCAAAGACCTTAAACTAGCTGTACTTATATAGATACCAGACTCCACATCATATTGACAAATATTATCCCCCCATTTAGGCGATGAAGTGGCGTTTTTTTCTTATATCGAAAATTTATTTACTATTCTTGAAAGTGTTAGATACTCTGGATTTAGACTCGATCTACACGTGCTAATTAATTGGAAAGAAGTGACACATTGCCAACGAATTTACACAAACGTAAAAACTTTTGTCAATATTCATAAAAATTGTTACTTGCGGGTTGTCGTGGACACATGTTGATTCTTTCAAATTCAATCTGAAAATCACAGAATTCAATATGCTTGAAAAATACTTTAAAGACTTTATAAAATCTCTTTGAGATCTTTCAAATTATTCAAAGTATCTTGAAATTCTGTGAAATTTCATAAAAATCCTCTCACTTTTCCTTAATGTTTTTTAGGTTTCTTGAAATTTTTGTCAATCCAATGGAATGTTCTCCTAATTGCTTTAAAAATCTATACAAAATTAAATGAAATCAAATTCTATACCTTATTTTAAGTTTACTCAGAGTCGCTTGAATTTTGATAAAATCACTTGAACTGGTTTGAACTCTTTTTCAAATCGTATGAAATTAGTTGATTCCTTTATTTCTCTGAGTTATTTTGAACCCCCTAAAATTTTTTTAAATCATTCGAATTCTCTTTAATTTCTTAAAATAGATTGAAATCATTGAATTCTATTAAGCGTTTTGAAAATCCTTTGAAATGTTTGGTAATCCCTATGAATTCTTGAAAATCCTGTCAAACATTTTGAACTACAAAGCTTTTGAAATGTGTCTAAACTTGTTTAATTTTCATCAAATGTATTTATTTTGGTCGTTTTCCCTTGAGAATTTTTGAAAGAACTGTAAACATTTTTGAAATTGTTTAAAAATGTAAGATGAAAGAAAACGAAAACATGTTATAAGCAAGCGGAAACATAGGAATTTCAGTTTAGATAGACAATTTATTTTACTTGGATTATTTTACATTGGAAATGTTCGTGAAAGAGGTACGTTAAAATTTCGATATGTCGAATAACAGGGTTTTCAAGTTTGAAACAAGTGTTACAGGACGAGGAATCCTGCCATGCAGCAGCATATGCGTAATCAACAAAATCCGGTAATAATAATAATTTGAAATTCATTGAATGTTTTTCAGTATTTTTAAAACCCTGAAAATTCTCTAAAATTCATGACATCTTGAAATATTATGAAAATTTTTGTATTCTGTTCTAAATACTTTAAAATCATTAAAAATGTCTTGGAACCATTGCAAACGTCTTAGAGTATTTTAAATTAGTGGTGTTTTTTGCTGTTCTTTAAGATTTTGTTAAAGATTGGAAGATTTCAGTCATAGATTTTTTTTTCAAATAAAATTATTGTGAAAATTTGAAATACTTGAAAATATCTGAATTTTCAAGTTGGAGCATTAATATTTTAGCAATGCCTCGTGGTGCATAAAGAGTTTGGTGTCATAAAGAGTATACAGTCAAAAATATTCCAAAGAGTAAATATTAGATGTGCAAAAGCTGCCACAAGAAATAAATATTTGGTTCCTTCTATTGCAAATTGATTTTTAGTTTTTTTTTATTTAATTTTTTTTAACTATCTAATCAGAAAGAAATTTAAATCAGAATAATCATTCTATACTTTGATGCTGTTAGTTTAAGAAATAAAATATCAATGATTTGTCTGTTTCTTTCGAATTTTAAATAATAAAATTCAAAATTTTGAAGATAATAAGGCCGAAAAAGTGGCGCGAGGCTACAGGACCGGAGATCCCTTCATTTTATAAACCATAACTACAGTATTAGCATTTTTCCGGCACAACAAGCAAAATCGTGAAAATAGTCTAGTCATAACTATAGTAATTTTTGTCTAGTTAATAGCAGTAAAATTAATTGAGTGCATCATTTTCAGGACGATTAGACAAATGGTGAAAATAGGCTAGTCGTCCCGAATTTCGGGGTGACTAATATTTTTGGTGATTTTTGTCTAGTTAAAAGGAGAATTTTCATAAAATGCATTATTTTCGGGACGACTAGCCGAATGGTGAAAATAGGATTGTCAATTTTGGTAATTTTTGTGAAGTAAAAACAGTAGAATTAATAAAGTGCATTATTTTCGGGATGACTAGCCAAATGGTGAAAATAGGCTAGTCGCCCCGAATTTAGGGATGACTAGACGCAGCCTTGATTTAAATAAATTCAATGAGAAAGCTATATAACGTTATAAAATTTGATTATTTCCGTAAAGCATTGTGAATTTTTTCTTGTCAACATGTTTCGAGGATATTAGAACTTGAGAAATGTTTCATCACCAAAGAATGAAACAACATCACAGTTTTATTTAAACTATGATAATACAACCAAACTGGAGACGTGTTTCATGTGTGTAATGCGAAGAAAAATAATGCTAATAAAAAGGAGAATACTTCTTCAAGAATGAAAATTTTCCATTATTTGCTATAACAAAAATTAGACCGAATGATGAAAAAATTACCTATACAGCATCTTGAATATTTCAATGAATATTGTTCAAACTTACAAAATAATTGCATGCCTGCAATTTTTTGAACGATGACATTTTTGTTATGTTAATGCAAAACTATCTTCACTTAAATAACTAACATTATTTTTATCTTCTTGAATAATACAAGTGCCAATTTATTTTGTCCTGTTTAATATGTAACATCGTAAAATAAGATGAGACTGGCAAAGCTTTATAATTATTGGAAACCATATAATTTAAACCATATTTTTTAACCACAACAAATTAAAAAAAAAAACATGAATTTAACCCAAGAGAAAAAGAATCTTCAACAAACTAGTTCAGTCTCCAACAAAAAAGAAATGTTCTTGAAGTAAATTGATGAGTCATTATAAAGAAAGTAAAGAGAATATTTAATTTTTATCAAAGAAGGCGGATTTTCAACAAATAACTTGAATTTTCAATTAAAATTTTTAACGAAAAGTGGAATAGTTGTTAATGGGAACAATAATCAAACTCATCAAAAAGTGAAAAATGACACCTTGAATATTTCAGTTTCAAACTGATTAAAATTTGACAAATTTTTCTTAGGTCAAAGAATAAATTCAGTGCTTTTTTCACCACTAAAAATGGAAAAAATTTCAATAATAAGCCTTTGAAAATTGAAAAAGTTTCTCTTCTACTGTGGAGCGGTGGAAATTGAACGAATCAAGATTTAATTGAAAACAGAAAAAATGTGTAGTCAAAGAGAATTGTGATATTAAAACTTTTTGATACTGAAGCCCTTCAAATTATCATTTATTTTCAATGAAGTTGAGTAGCCCAAAAATGAAAATTTTTAAATAATGATTATTGTTTTCAAAATTCAACCATTTCAATTTCAATTGCAAAATTGAAACTTACGAAACAGTAAAATGGGGGATTTTATCATTCAAAATGAGAACTCAGAGCACTAAAATTTTATTAATTCAAAATCAATGAAACATTTCTCAATTTCTGTTATTCACTTTTCTAGATCTTCAAATAAAATCAGACAATTTATGGACATTACTTTGAAAATTGAAAACTAAAAACAAGAATACAAAAGAATATTGATATATGCGATTCCTATATTTGAAGCTGAATAATTTTAAGCTTTCCAATTCCAAATTGTGTTTTTTTAAAGTAGCATTTGACATGTTCAATATTTTGAGAGTGACAAGCCGACAAACAGCAAGCCTTCCCCCGTCATTTTTGACCAAAAAAATAAAATTCCTCTTAAAAGTACAAATCTTTCCAAATATTCCTCTCGAAATTAATTTCTTTTTTTTTTCATCGAAAAATAATTCATTTCAAAACGTAGGAATCTTAAGAACTATTTTTCATTCTATTGAAACCTTTCAGAAGGACGACTGAAAAATTCCGAAAAATGAAATTCTCAAACAAGAAAAGTCCCGACATTTTTTAATATTACCGAATTTGTAAATTCGCGAATAATGAAATTTCAGTCCGAAAATTGCCGAGTTATAAAATATTTGAACTAAAGTCGGCGTCAAAAGTACGCGACCCTCACTTCGATGGCTCGCATCTCGTTTAAAAAAATCGTGGAAATTTTTAGCCAGGTATACGTGAAAGCTTAAAGTCTCCCGAATTAAACTATATGTATATTGTTGTTCTCAACAATTTTTTACGATAGCGCTAATGTAAAACGTGCTGAAAAACAAGGTTTTTCAGGCACTTTTTTAAGCCTCGATTTTCGAGGCTTTCCAAAACGAGCTGAACATCTTGAAAAATTTGAAAAAATTTACAGACAATTTTGTTTAATAATTTGCATAGTGTTTCGAAAAATTACAAAAAACATTTTTAAAAATCTAATTTTGAATTCAGAAAAAGAAATTAAATATAAATTTCTAGATAAATGAGTGATGAACATATTTTCTTTGACAAAAATATTATATTTTTACTAAATTCATATTAATTATTTAAAAAAATAATCTTTCAAATTGCTGCAATAATTCGAGAATTTTCGAGTTTGAATATTTTTTAATTCGGCAATTTTCTGTCTAAAATTGTATTATTTATAAATTTTCAAAATTAGTAATATTATTAACTGTCGGCAATTTTGTTATTTGGGAATCTTCCACTTCGGGATTTTTATACTTGGTCAATTTCATAATTTCAGGAGTTTTATCATCCGGGAATTTGCCAATTTGGAAACTTTAAAAGAACGGGAATTTTATTTTTCGGAATTTTTAATGTGTCGCGAATTTCATTTTCGAGATTTTTTAGTCGTCCCGAATTTTCTCTAACATTTTCTAATCTTGAATTTTTTCTATGGAATTGTTAATTAGTTTCTAGTACAATAATTAATTAATAATCAAATATATTTAAATATTCTCTCAAATTTAATGCGTAGTATACTCTAGAGAAAAGACTTATTTTCCTTGAGCTGTGAATCATAATCAGTAACAAGTTTAATCACAGGTAAATACTGTTTAGTTCTTGGCAATGAGACGTAGTTCTGAGGCCACTCATCTTGTTAAATATCACGCTAGATAGGAAGCATCTCGGATTTTACATTGTTTTTTTCTTATTTTTTGGTAGGAAATTAATCTCTTTGTTCAAATTTCATTCCTTTGGTTCAAAATTAGTTCTTTTTTCATTGAAAATTAATGTTTGTAACCTAAAATTTAAGTATTGGATTTTCCGTCGGAATTTTTGTTTTGTTGATATTTAATCTTTTGATGGACAATTCATCTATTGATTAAGAATTTCACTATTTTGTTGACAAATTATTTCATTTGGTTGAAAACGTATTTTTCTAACTTAAAATTAAACTATTCTATTTTTTGATAAAAATTTATCTTTTTTCATATCGAATTCTGTAATTTTCACACTGAATTTCAAATAATCAGCATGCTTCACAAGAATCCGCAAGTAACAATTTTTAAGAATATTGACAAATGTAATTGTGTTTGTGTAAATTCGTTGGCGACGAGTCGCTTCTTCGTAATTAATTGACACGTGTGGATCGAGTCGCTTTCTCAAGTATCTAGCACTTTCAAGAATAGTAAATAGATTTTCGATCTAAGAAAAAAACGCCACTTCATCGCCTAAATGGAGGGATAATGTTTGTCAATATGACGTGGAGTCTAGTATCTATATAAGTACAGCTAGTTTAAGGTCTTTGCAGTTGAAGTTCAAAGAAGTCTCCAGAGAGCAGTTTTCGTTTCCGCGAAGATGGAAACTGCTACGTGTCTTCTGTTCTTCTACGCGCTAATATTTTTCCGCAATGGTGTTTGTAAGTATAATATGATATAATATTAATACATCAATCATACATTAAAATGTCTTCCATCCAGATATCGACTATATTAAAAAATACGCATTTCAATTTATAACAGTTGAAACATATGTTTATTATCATTGTACGTATTTCGCCAAAACTATTGTTCAGATTGCGGCAAAATATTGAATTCACCTGTTTTGAATCTGAATGAGGCCACACTTTTAGATACGGACATGGAAGCAAATAAATGTGAAGTAAAATTTTTCTAACATATGTTACTGGGAAATTGAATCTATGGGTACACGCAAAGAATGAGGATGAAACTTCAGAACCTAGCTTGGTAAACATTTCATTGTATGCTATGTAATAAAGATAGTTTTTCAATTTATTATATTTTAAACGCAAATTTTTGCCAACATATGTTACGAACATTAATATTCATGTGTACCCATAAGTTGAAAATCTTGGGTGAATAATCCAAATTAATAAGGTTTAAACCAAAATTTTTGCCAAAATATGCTCGGAAATTCTTCGTTATAGTCCCACGCCTATGCCAACATATTTTCCAAATTTTTTTTTTACACAATCTGTTTCTTTCCGTCTGTGCATCTAAAACTTTCTTTTCACAAATTTCATACACTTTCTTAAATTTTAACAAATTTTATCATTTTCAACCAATTTCGTCAATTTCTATCAAATTAAAAGATTTTCATAAATTTCTCAAATTCATAGAAATTCATGAAAATTGATGAAGTGGATGCATGCGGAACAGCTCAGGCAAAAATTTCAAAAAAGCCGTAACCGGCTGAAAATGGGTATGTTGCCCTTGCTTGTTTTATTTCATATTTCAGGGGTGAGTTTCTACCAATATTGAACTGATTAACCACAAGTAACAACTTAAAAACAAAATTGTTCACAAAAGCTATAAACAAATTTAAAAAAATCTAATTTCTCAAAGTTGGCTCAACCGCCTATTATGGCTTAAATATATAAGTATAAGCACTGTTAGAAAAATCTGCATTAAATTTAATACAAATGTTTATGAAGTAATTTTCATACGCGGTAGTTGAAATTTAATATTGAAATATGAATAGCTGTACACTTTATATTACATTTAATATACAGGTCGGTATAGCAGCGTACTTGAAAACTGAAAGTGCTTTTAATTCTTTAAATCTTATCAAATATTCGCGATTGAAGTAATAATCTAGAATTCTTCGAATGAATTCCTTTTTATGATCAAAGTGCAACGTACATGTGGAACTCCTTCCAAAATTTGCCCTGAATGATAGAAATTTAATGTGAGTACAGTTGATTGTAGGTTAGGTCTGTGATTCATTTGCGTAATTGAACTATTCGACTTGAAATCCAATTTTGTTTTTGGTTGACTGGTAGAAGATGTCGTGTTTTATTATTGAAAATCGAAAATTTCTGCTACTCTTATTTTGATTTTGTGTGAAATAGAATTATCTGAGCGATTATCGTGAACGTATATGAATTTCAATAAACACGTACCCCTTACGAAATGATATGACAGGGAAAAAATGACAGGTGTGTCATTTTTTGTCTGTCATTTTTTCGCGACCACAAGAAAATGACAGGGAAACGACAGGCAAAATGACAGGAAAACGACAGCCGAAAATGACTGGCGCTAATTGGCCATAATTTATAATAATATTGTGTAACATTATAAACTCTCGAATACTTGCAGACTTATTTGAACTTTCCTGTAAAGCTTGAAGAATCATTAGCAAGAGAAAATTATTAAGGGAATTTTCATGATGAAACACCTTTCTGTAGCCTGTTGCTAATACCGAATTATCTTCAAACACATAAATTGTAGAATGTGTTCGATTTGCATTTTAATACCTTCTTCTCCTTACAAAGGACTGAACTTCAGTACCACGGGCAACAATTTCATATTATTTTCAACTTTCTTCATCCCCGAAGAAGTTCAATGCATGCTCCTAATTCCATGATCCAACAAAGAATGGTCTCGCCACGCGCATCTAAAAAAGTGAACCAATCAAAGGGTCCGTAGGTTGCTCGTGGCGGAACCATTCTTTGTTGGATCATGGAATTGGAGCACGCAGTCAACCCAGTCAGTTTGTTAAGGGAATGAAGAAAGTTGAAAATAGTCTGAAATTTTTGCCCGTGGTACTTAAGTTTAGCACTTTGTAAGGATAAGAAGTCTTCAAAATGGCAAATTGAACACATTCCACAATTTATGTGTTGGAAAGATAATCCGGAATTAGCAACAGGCTACAAAGAGGTGTTTCATCATGAACATTTCCATACTAGTTTTATTTTACTAATGATTTTTTAAGCTTTACAGGAAAGTTCAAATGTTTTAACTTTCCTGTGAAGCTTATATTTGAACGATATTATAATAAATTATGGCCAATCAGGGCCAGTCATTTTCGGCTATCGTTTTCCTGTCATTTTGCCTGTCGTTTCCCTGTCATTTTCTTGTGGTCGCGAAAAAATTACAGAAAAAAAATGACAGGGAAAAAATGACACACCTGTCATTTTTTGCCTGTCATATCTTTTCGTAAGGGACCTAAATAGCGATTTCATATCCGTGAGATATTAATTGTAATATACATTGGTATTTTGAATTTAATACTATTTTTAACAGTGAGGGTGTAAGCGCAACTAAAAAGCAAACAATTCTTTCTACGAGAAGCTCAAAAAATTGTTGTTATTTTGTAAAGATTTTTTTGCAATGAAATATTGGCGGCAACAGCGCCATCTTTTCTGTGATATACTCATATCCAAACTAACAGCATATATTTTTGGGGTAAGATCAAAGAATTACTTTATGGTTAACAAAAAAGCACACGAAATTATGTTCCCTTACGTGTACATCAAGCTAGTACCTCCACAATCGCATTTTGGGAGTTTTTGTTGCCCAGAACTTTGAGCTACAACCATTAATGTTAAAAATCAACCCCTTTGTACTATGCACACATGACAGTGTGAAAAAATAATCTGTTTGAGAGTTTAATAATTTGGCCAGAGTCTCTGATTTTTGAGCTCCTCAAGGATAATGACCCCGATTTCTGAACTCCAACCCTCAACGGTAAAAATCAACCCCTTCGCACTATGCAGATATGACAGTGTGAAAAAAAAATCTTTTTGAAAATTTCACAATGTGCCAATAGAGTCTATGATTTTTTGGCTCGTTGAAAATAGCTACTCCGATTTTTGGGCTTCCACCCTTAACATTAAAAATAACCGTTTGTACCTCGAGGATATGACATTATCAAAAAATAATGTTTTTGAGAATGTTCTAATGTGGCTAGAGCCCCTGATTTTTGGGCGTGGCTATTTTCAAGGACCCCAAAAATCAGAGACTCTAGCCACATTCCAATATTCTCATAAGGATTATTTTTTGGCAATGTCATATCTGCGTCGCAAAAAGTGTTTGATTTTTACCGTTAAGGGTTGGAGCTCAAAACTCTGAGCAATGAAAAATCCTAGAATTCGATTTTGAAAGTGCTAGCCTAATGGACCTGATCAAATTGACGTTCATATTGTTTCTTCAAAGTGTTTCCGTGATCAGCTTATAATAGCGAAAAAAACTGAATTGCTGGAGCAACGTCTTTCCTCTCTTACTCCAGAAGAAACTTTTTTTCCCCAGTCTTATATATATCGCTTTTCCTCGGAAATTTTTCTATTAAATTTTCCCCCTCAACATTTTCTATAAAGTTTTTCCTCAGATATTTCCAAGGAACATTTTTACCTCGCGATACTGTTCACGTTTTTCTTTTGAACTTTTTCTTTACTGTTTTTCGTCAAAACTTTCTGTGTCACATTTTCCTTCTGAGGGCTTCAATATGATTCCCAGACGTGAAAAGTAAAGTTCATAGTCTCCATCGCTTATCGTTTGATACCCAAAGTAGAAAGAAAATACAAATTTTCAGATGAAAAATCATAACCATAGTGTGAAGAAAAGTTTTTATACATATAAATCACATTTATCTGAATTTTCTGTTGATAAAAAGAAGTGAAGCATTGACTAAACTACTTTAAATTTTTTTTTTCATTCAATTCCAACAACAAAATATTCTCGGTTTATTATAGTTAAAATTGACGCGCGCGGCACGCTTCGCTCGGAAGTGCGTTCCGCTCGCACCTGCACAACATAAAATTTGAAAAATTAAAAAATCAGCTGCAGCAGAATTTTGGGCTTTGTTGGACTTTTTATGAGCACCACTCTTAACTTTTTGGACTCTTCTATTTTTTTCGCAAAACCGGACTTCTGGGTGGTGGTGGGGGTAGTATCCACTACAGAACATTTTGAAATATGAATAAATCAACAGTGCCAGAATTTTGGTCTTTTTTGAGGGGGGATCTCTAAAACTGCAAAAATTAATATTCAAAAAGAAACTCCTCTCTTCCAAAAATTACCCTTAAAATAACTTGCGCACCCAGCCTAAATGTAAACATATCCAAATTTCGGGCTAATTTTGGGCTGCTGAAAGCCATAAAAAATTATATCCTGACCCAAAAAACCCCTTAAGGATAAGATATGGAATAAGTACAAGAAAACGTATACAGGAGCTAAGATCTAGTTTTGAGCTCACTAAAGATAACAAATTAAATTGTCCGAGAACAATCCATAGCAAAACTTTAAAATATACCCACAGCCACACAGTAATAATAAATAAACCAAATTTTTCTTTATATCCCCATCTCTACAGTAACATTCAACAACCTCTTGAAACTACTCCTATCACATTTAACGAGCCAAGTCTCGGCTGCCTTCAACTAAAGCCGCCAAAAAAGTTCAGATAGAAAAATAATTACCGCCGAAAGCTTTACAAAACTCTAATTAATATATCTATCTTTTCATTAATATTACACAACCTCTAGGGATTGAATGGGCACACTGTATACGGGCGTGAGTGCCAAATTTCGGAAATGCGTTTCATTGGCCTAAAATAATTTTTTTCAACCCAAATCATTTCTGTAAAAGATTACGGACCAGTTCGGTTCAGAAGTGGATTAAAATTCGAGTTTGGTATTATTTTTTATGAAGTAATTTCATCTTTTTGCGTGTTCTTTTCACTACTATATAGACCTAAGTGATAGCTAAGTTATGCCACCCTTTGTGCGTCCATATTCTCGTTTTCGTGGACGCACAGCACTACTGATGAGAAGTTTTATTGGATGCGATTGCTTCTTTTAGGATGCTCTTTTCGCAGTCTGATAAAGTTAAGGAATATATCAAAAGCTCTCTCTTGTTTTTTTCCTAAATTTAAAAATGAAACATTTACGCAACTTTTTAGGTGTCAAAATTTGAGTATTTGGGATGTGCCGATATTTGACAAGGGATATCTCGTACGTGGTTAGTTTTTCAAGCCTTCTTTCCGCGATTCAATAGAGCTGAACAATGACTCGAAGTTACTTTCTTGTTTTTTTTACATTCAGAAATAAAAAAGTTATTCAACTCTCCTTGTATCAAAATCAGAGTTTTTGGGCAGATGCCGTTCCTTTGACAAAGGTTTTCTCGAAGATGGTTGCTTCTTTTAAGATGGTTGTTTCACGGTATGATGAAGCCTACCAGTACCTCGAACCGTATTTGCGTTTATTTGTTTAAAATTAGTTCCGTGGAAGCTGGACAGTTTCTTGCTTCTCCTGTAAAATTCGGGTTTCGGCACTCACGCCCGTATGCAGTTTGGCCCTTCAATTACCCCTATCGCATTGAAAGAACGGAGTATCAGCTATGTTCATGTGAAACCGCGAAGAAAATTTCAAATGCAAAATAAAAACCACAGACAACTATACCTGTCTCCACAGTAAAATTAAACAACCGCTAGGAACTATCCCTATTATATTTAACAAACCCTGTCTCAGCTGCGTGCCACTAAAACCGCCAAAAAATTTTGAATGAAACATAATCGCCCCAGGCAACTTTCCAAGACTCTAGTTAATACATACATCTTCAGAGTGATATTCCACGATACATTGGAGCTACTCTGTTTTCAGCTAACTT
>CAKNXH010000327.1:356882-383594 GCA_932178445.1 Andricus quercusramuli | reverse complement strand
GTCGACATTCTAATTGTAAGGATTGTGAAGAAAATTATCTCGTCTCTCCGTAGCTTAGTGGTCCCCAGCGAGCGGGTCAAGGGGCAGATGCGAATCATGAATTACCTCTAAGCCCATATTTTCATCGTCGCGTCATTCGATCGTGGAATCTATCACTTTGGAGTTTCGCGCTAGGCCTCGAAATCACATTGCCCTTCTTTGTATGTAAAGAATAGTATATTTCTCAACGAGTGCAAAAGGAGCTTTCCCAACGAATGTGAAGTTTGCAGCGCGAGCCGAAGACGAGTTTTGCAATCACGTGAGTTAAAAAAACTCTTCTGCACCAGCTGAGGACAATATTTTTTCCAACAAAGTAGAGAAAAGTGAGTTTTGACATAGCAAGGAGTAGGGAAAATCGCATTTCGTCCACAGCGTTAGGAAAAATAATATGTTGGCCAAGTGGGCGACCAGTCGATTCCCAGCTCGCATGGTTACCGCTCTCGTTTTGTTCGCGCGGTAACTTCATTATCGTTGGAAAAATCCTAGTTTCCCCACTCGATTACCAGTGTACTATTTTCGAACACCTACCCCTTTCCAGCTTTTCGTGGCCGACAGAAAGGCACCACTGTGATTCGGCACGAAAATAATGGTGGCCAAACCGCTACTCTTGGGAGGCACTCATGTGAGTGGTCACGGAAATAATATTGGTGGAACCCATACCACCTTACAAAATTTGAGAGGGACGGGATGACACCCCTGTGTCTCGCCACACAAACCATGTTGGTGAAACCCCTACACCTTTTTAACTTCTCGTGGGAGGCAAGGAGGCACCTCTGTGACTAGAAACATAAATAATTCTGGTCAAACTCCTACCCCCTTCTAGTGTTTTGTGCGAAGCGGAAAGGCACTCCTTGGTCTGGACACAGAAATGATTTTGGTTGAACTGCTACCCCTTCCCAATTTTTGGTAGAGGGCTGAGAAGAACTCTTGTGTCTGGTCACGGAAATAATGTTAGACAAAGACCATAACGGAAGCGTAAGATCACTCATGTATTTTATAAGGACGATCTCAAGATCAGTGCCAAAAACGCCAAGGACATGCATAGCCGTCAAGGGTATGGATGCGATCTTGGAGTCTAAATTCTGCTCTAGAGATCTCACCGTTATTAAGGTGAGAGTCAGGGGCAGCAGCGGAGAAGGCTAGAGGTATTTATTGCCTCGGCTTATTTCCCTGGCGATGCCGAGGGACCCCCGCCTCCTAGAGAGGTGGGGGCTCTAATTCGATATTGTCAAGAGAACAAGATTCCTCTGCTGTTGGACTGTGATGCAAACTCTCACAAAACGTTGTGGGGAAGGACAAACATCAATGACACAGGAAAAGATTTAATTGTATACCCAGCGGACACAGAGCTGGAGATTCTGAATCGGGGTGATGCTCCCACATCCTAGACTGAAAACGGGAGTGAGGTTCACGAGTTGACTCTATGTTCAGGTGCACTGAGGAGCAGGGTAGTGGATTGAAGAGTCTCCGATGAGGAGTCTCTTCCGGACCACAAACACATCGTGTTTCGATTAACCCTAGAAAAACCGGTTGTTTCTAATATCAGAAACCCCAGAAATACACTTTGGGACTCATATAGAGCGAAACTCAAAGGGAGGCTTGCGGAATTCCCCACAAGCCATGGTACCATTGATGAGTTGGAGCACGCCACGGATTTTCTGCGAAGGGCACTGACAACAGCATATGAGAACAATTGCCCTACAAGCACGATTAGGTCTAGAAAGATAGTAGAATGGTGGAACACCCACCTGGAAAGACTCCGTAAAAAGACAAGAATGTTGTACAATGGGGCAAATAGAACTAAATTGCCTTCGGACTGGGACATCTATAAGACGGCCCAGTGTAAATACAATAAAAATATAAGGAAGTATTAGCAGGAAGATTGAAGGGGCTTCGGCGAGGCATCTAAAAACATTCCGGAAACAGCAAGGCTCCACCAGATCCTGGCGAGAAACCCGGAAGCTGGCCTCGGGCTCATAAGGCTCGATAATGGTGAGTTTGCCGAAGATGAAGAAGGAACGCTGAATCACCTGACGGAAGTTCACTTCCTGGGGTTTCAGCTAATCGGAACCGACCAAGAGGAAGAAGGCCGGGGCCAAGGGGTGGAAAGGGCCGACTGGCATTTCGCCGCTAAGGTCGCTGATTACAAAAAGGTGGAATGGACCAAGGGGTCCTTCTGTCCCTCTAAATCACCAGGGGCAGATCGCATTTATTCAGTGCTTTTACAAAAAGGCATGGGTTTAGTCATCCCTCCTCTGACGAAATTATTTAGGGCAAGTGTAGCCCTTGAAAATGTGCCATCGGCATGGAAGGACGGCAGACTGGCCTTCATACACAAACCTGGGAGGGAGGGTTACACTGCTACCAAAGATTTCCGACCAATTAGCCTAACGTCTTTTATCCTGAAGTTGCTGGAGAAGCTGGTCGAAAGATACATTTGGGATGAGGTGGTTTTAGCCTCTTCGCTGCATAGAGGGCAGCATGCTTTCCAGGCAGGCTGCTCGGTAGAAACTGCGCTTGATGCTGTTGTGGCAAAATTGGAGCAGCAGTTGGAACAGAAGGAGTATGCTGTGGGCCCGTTCTTGTATATAGAGGGTGCTTTCAGCAATACTCCTCTAGAAGTCATACGTCGACAGGCTTTGACATGTGGCGTGCCGGACCAGCTAGTATACTGGATAGGAAACATGCTACGCCAAAGAAGACTCAAAACCAGATGCGTAGTAGCTCTCATATAGGTCCCTGGTCACACAGGGATCAAGGGCAACGAAAAGGCGGACCAGTTGGCAAAACGCGGTGCAGCGAGTGAATACATAGGACCAAAACCGGTACTGAGAATAGCGTCTTGCTGTGTCGGAATGGCCATTAAAAGCTTGATCCGAACAAAACACCGGGAATGCTGGAACAAACCCAAGGTTGACGTCAGGCGAAAACCATCCTAGGGTATACCTACAGGATGGGCAGAGCTAGGGAAATCCTGGGCTCACCCAAGAAAGATAAGAGGACAGTTGTACGGAACCTAACAGGGGACAGCAACTTGAACTATCATATGCACAAAATGGGGTATAACCCCAGAACAGAATGCTGGAAGCGCGGAAGAGATAATAAAACATCTTTGCATGTATAAGCCAATGTCTGGCATTAGCTAGGCTCAGGCAAGAGACCCTCGGGCCCATTTTATGGGAACAGAAGAAATTACAACGCGATCAGTGGTCGACATACTGGACTTCGTCAAGAGGTACGGGGTTGACTGCCGAGAGTAATTTAAGAATTTATTTTTTAGAATTTTATTCTGGTTTCGAAAATCGCCGTCCAAAATGGTCCAATTTTTGGTAATCACCTTCAATTGCTCTATTTTACACCAACAGGTTTGATACCACAAAAAGCGTCACCACAACTTCCTCTCATAACACTCATTGGGGTTCATCATTTTCTATCTCCTACTGGAAGTAATGGACCTCACATTTACGAGATACCTCCAGGCGTTCCACTAAAGTGTATCACAGATCCGACTGGATCGAAACTCGTTGCAATTTCCGAATTAGGACACGAGTGTTCATTCGTGATTCTGAAGGGCCATGGATATGAAAAAGTTGAAGTGCTCATAATTGGCAACGAGGCCGAGCACACTATGGAAGTAAGCAAGGATCATGATCCGCTTCATGACTTCAAAATTAGCGGAAAAGATTGGAAACAGCACATTCGTTATGCCGAAATACCCAAAAATAGCAGACCAAGTTATGCACATATCCCACCAGTTATCCCACCAGGTATCAATTAGATATTCAAAATTGTATAACATTGTATTGAAAATCTTCAAATTTGAAGAGTGTTTCATTTTGAGTATCCGCAGCAAGAGTTCTGTAATTTTGATGATTCAAATATAAAATTCCTTTCATTTAAAATTTTAGAACAAAAAACTTGCATCTTGGATCTACTGTTGGAAATAAGGCTGATTTTTATTCTAACAATAAAAAATTCTCTACTCTCGATCTTTTTTTATTAGGAATTTTCTTAATTTGTAAGAATGGAAAACTTAAATTTTGATTTCCAAAATCATAACAATTAAGGAATTGGTATTTATACATATTTGAAATTATAGTGTTTTCATTTGTAAATCTTCAACATTTAGGAATTTTATATTTCAAATTGTAGAAATGAAAGAATTTTTAATGTAAATGTGTTAAAAATTTGAATCACTTAAATTCGACCATTTGAAAGAAATGTTCCATTTAACTTTCTTTGAAATATAAATCTTCAAATTTGAATAATTAGTAAAAAATTTGAATAAAACAATATTGCAAATAATCTGTGACAGGCCCTGATTAACTTTCTCTTGTTTTTCTTAATTCTGCAGAATTCTGTGAAAGTCCTTAAATTTCATTAAAATATTTTGAATTCATTTAAAATCAGTGTTGATTTTCAAAATGCAAGAATTTTCAATTGCAACTCTTTAAAATTGTGGATCTCTAAATCAATAATCCTTATTTACATTTAATTTAGAATCGAATTCAAAGTCGAATATTGAAAATTTTTCAATTGTATATCGCAAAAACTTTCTCCTGTAGATTATCTTTTTAGTCATAAATTTTATTATTTGGTAGAGAATTCAACAATTTCCTTAAAAAGACATATTTTTTTGTAAACTCAATTGTTTTGTTGAAAATTCTTGTTTTTGAGTTAAAAATTCAACTCTTTTCGTATAATATTAACCTTTTGTTCAAAATTCGTATTTTGTTGCTGATGAGTCAATTGAAATCTTTTTTGGATGAAAAACATTTTTCTGAAAATTTGTCTCTTTAATTTAAAAGTACTGTTTGATTGAAAATTTAACTATTTTGTAGAAAATTTACTTTTTGGTGAAATGTAATATTTTGGTGCTGATAAGAGAACTAAAATCTTTTTTCGATGAAAATTCAACCATCTTTTTGGCACTTTTTTTGCTAATTAAAAATTCATCCGTTTTAAGAATAATTTCATCTTTTTTTTAGGATAATACAACTGTTTTGTTGAAAATCAAACTATTTTGTTAAAAAGTCATACTTTTCATTGAAAATTCTACTGTTCTGTTGAAAATTTAACTATTTCGTAGAAAATTTACTTTTTGTACAAAATGCATACTTTTGTGTTAAAAAATAACCTGAAAGCTTTTCTGGATGAAAATTCAACTATTTTGTTACAAAATTCATCCCTTTTGGTTGAAAAAATTCCTCTTTTTTATGCATAATTAAATTTTGATCGTAGAAACTTATTTATTTTTTTCATATTTTGATCTTGAAAAGTCAACTGGAAACTTTTCTGGATGAAGATTCATGTATTTTTTCAAAATTCTTTTTCTTTTTTAATGAAAATTCATCTGTTTTAAGAGAAATTTCACCTTTTCTTGATAAAAGAGCAACCGTTGGGTTTAAAATTCAACAATTTTGTTGGAACGTCATACTTTTTGTTTGAAAATTCTGCTGTTTTGATGAAAATTTAACTATTTTGTAGAAAATTTACTTTTTAGTGGAATGTCATATTTTGTTGTTGATGAAAGAACTAAAATCTTTTCTGGATAAAAATTCAACTATTTTTTTGGCATTTTTTTGCTAATTAAAAATTCATCTGTTTTAAAAGAAATTTCGTCTTTCTTGGATAAAAATGCAACTGGGTGAAAATAAAACAATTTTGTGAAAAAGTCATACTTTTTGTTTCGTATATTTTTTCAAATCTGTTCTAAGAGAAATTTCATCTTTTTTGGATAAAAATTCAACTATTGGGTAGAGTTCAAGCATTCTGTTGAAAGATCATCCTTTGTGGGTAAAAATTCGTCTTCTTGGATTGAAAATTCAACTTTTCTCGTAGAAACTCATTTTTTGCTTAAAAATTCATATTTTCATTGTAAAAAGTCAACTAAAACGTTTTGAAACCAAAAATTGAACTATTGCTTTTCAATTTATCTTTTTGATTTATAAATTCATCCGCTTTGGTAAAAAAATTTTTTTTTATGAAAATCAATCTTTTTAAATTGAAAATTCAACTACTTGGGTAAAAGTTGAACTAAATTATTATAAATTAATTTTTTGCTGAAATCATATTTCTTGTTTGTGAATTCAATTTTTGTAGAAAAAATTCGTCTTTTTGTTTTCGAAAAACTTTTTTTTATATAAATGTCATGTTTTTTAATTGAAATATAAACTATTACACTTTTGGTCATGGTTTTCATAGTTTCAAGTTGAAATTTCAACTACTATGCTAAAAATTTAATTATTTCGTCGGATATTCAAATATTTTGTTACGAAGCCATCTCTCATGGCGGAAAAGATATTCTTTTTTTTTCGTTTGAAATAAATTAATAAATTAGAAAAATTTAAATAGTATCTAAAATACTGTTTTATTTTGTTTATAGAAGATTCTGTGTTGGAAGTATTTCAAGATTAAAATGCTGGTATTTGAATATTAATGATCGAGGAAAACGAAAAATTAAACAAGATGAAATAAGGCAATTTTGAAAATGAAGTTCTCAGAAACCCTATCTAATTCTATAAAAATTTTATTTTGGTTTCGAAAATTTCGGTTTAAAATGGTCCAATTTGAGGTAATCACCCTTCAATATTTTATTTTGCAGCAGCAGTTTCGACACAACCGAGAAGGCCACCACCACCACCACCTTCTCGCATACAACTTCTTGGGGTTCATGATTTCATAATGCTTGATAATAAGAATCAGCCTCGCTTTTACAAGATAAACCCAGGCGTTAAATTACGTTGCATGACAGATCCGACTGGAAAAAGACTCACTGCAATTATCAGTATGGGACAGCAGTGTTCATTTGTGATTCTGCATACACAGGGATATGACAAAGTTGAAGTGCCTATAACTGGAGGAGTGGCAATGCACCCTGTAGTAGTCAGCAAGAATCATAATCCGTTCGATGAGTTCAAAAATACCAACAAAAATTGGAGAGATTACGTTATTGATGTCGAAATACCCGATTTTAGGGGAATGGGCCCATCGGGCTCATCAAGCTCACCGCGCCCATTGGGCTCACCGGGCTCTGTTAGCTCAGCAGGGATCGCTGGACCCAGTAGCCGCCCCGGAACTTTGAAAATTGCTTAGAATGAAACTCTATATGATGATGACTCCTGATTTGTTTTCCCTTCTTTGTTTTCCTTTTCACCCGCCCAGAACATTCCTTCCTTGGCTCCTCGCAATCCTTGTACTTTTCGTTTTTCGACAAGCCTGCGCCTGTTATGTAGGATCTACTATAGTATATACGTACCATCTTTTTGACTATCAATATGTATTCCTTCTTTCTGCTCGTTACAGAATGTCAACGGTGATTTTTATTTATATTAGCCCCTTTCTAGGGCTAAGTGTGAGATCTGAGACTTCAGAGTGAGTCAGTCTGGAAGGAAAATTTGACGATTAAGGATTGTATTCTTGTTCTTCAAGTTAAATAAATATTATACTCGCCTTCAATCCAAATAGATTATATAAAACCTTCTTCTTTAGTAATAAAAAGTTTGTTCTTTATTGTGTGTCGTAGTTCAAATTCTAAGAAAGTAATTTTTCGGCTTTGGCCTATTGATCAGTATTTCGTATCGCAACCTTCATCAGATAATACAGCTTCATTGCTTGGAATTGTCCTCAAGTGTGACTAAGTATCCGAATCAGCTCTTGCTTGGTTGTAGAATTGTTGTTACTGTCTTCTAATTCATTAAGTCCCAAACGTTGTTGATGGCATTCGTATCTACGGAATTTCCCGGCCAGTCGAGAACGCTAATTTTTCCCCAGTTAAGAACTTGCTAATTCGTCTGGCCATTCTAGCAAACTAGGAGTTTCAAAACACTAGTACGCTCAAAGTTCCTACAATCAGTGACGAAAATAATGTTAAAAGCGTTAAATGAAAAGATTAAAAAAGACAGACATTTGGAGATAGGAAAAGATAGAACTATTCTATGTTCCTCAATGGGTGACTTTGCATCCCTAAAACGCTATCTTTTCTTATCCCCAATCTCAACAACTTTCTATCTTTTTCTCTATCCTTCGTCACCAAGGACTCTTATCTCTTGCGATTCATTAGTCTATCTATCTATTGCGAATTCCAATCCTTTTCAATCTCTTTCTGTATCCTCCGTGACCGAGGATTCTTATGTTTTTCTATCTCTCAAAATTGGGGAGTCCATTGAAAAGTTTAAAAATTCATTAAAAATATTAATTTGACGTTGACCAGGTATCAGAAAGACATCGTGACGTCCAGGTTTAAACACCCAGATAATTGAAATTAATTTCCCTATCTCACAGTCGACAACTGTGTCGAACTTGGAAGAAGACGGTGTGCCAGGCCTCTACTTATAGGCCCGAAGACTGATTTCACTTGTTGGTTACTTTGACCCTCATCCACCTAACGTCCCCTGCTGAAATTAAAAAGATATAGATCCTATCTTGTTGAATAATTTTGAATCTTTATGATGGAAAGAGATAGAGATAATTTATCCCATTCTATCTCTTCGTCAAAATAAATTCAAGTCTATCTTTCTCCACACCGTCTTTTTTATCTCATCCTATCCACTATTTATCCATATCAATCTTTTTTCATCTCACTGTCAATCTAAATTCCCATCTATTTTTTTCAATCTCCTTTTCTTTATTTCATCCTCTTCTACGTTTATCAACCTCAATCTCTTTCTATCTATTTTTCAATCTGGAATCATACATCTATCAACGTGTATCTTTTTCTATCTCTTTTAAGATATGAATTCGCGTCTATCTCTTTCAATATCCTCTTCTCTATTGCATTCTATGCTTCATCTATCTACGTCAATATGTTTCCATATCTGGACTAACTTCAATTTCCATCTGTCTTCCAATATCCTCTTCCCTATCTCATTGTATCATACATCTATCAACGTCTATCTTTCTCTATCTAATTTTCAATCTAAATTCACGTCTATCCTTTTCAATAACCTCTTCTCTATCTCTTCCTATCCTTTATCTATCCACGTCAATATTTGTCTATCCCTAAATTAATCTATATTCCCATCTATCTTTACAAACTCCTCTTCCCTATCTCCATGTATCATACATCTATCAACGTCAATCTTTTCCTATCTATTTTTACATCTGAATTCACGGTTATCATCTTCCATACCCTCTTCTCTATCTCATCCTATCCTTCATCTGACCACGTCAATCTTTTCCCATATCTATGCCAATCAAAGGTTCCGCCAATCTTTTTCAATCCCCTCTTATTTCATCTCATCTTGTCCTTTATGTATACTCGTCAATATTTTCCTTTCTCTCTTCCAATATGAATTCCCGCATATCTTTTCTAATCTCATCTTCTCTATATCATGTCTATAATTTCCTATTAACTTTTCAACCTGAATTCACGTATATCTTTATCCATCCACTATTCTCTTTTTCATCTTATCCTGTATCTGTTGAAGTCAAAGTTCTTCTACCTCTGACGCAGGAAGTGGAAACGCTATCTTTTCTTATTCCCAGAAAAATACTGACGTTGATAGAATCAAGATAGAGTGAGATAGAGAAAATAAGATTGGAAAAGAAAGACTTGAATTGAGATGGACAAAAAGATAAAGAAATATTGACGTTGATACAATCAGGATTGGATGAGATAGAGAAAAGGATATTGGAAAAGAAAGACGTAAATTTATATAGACGAAGCGATTAAAAACGATTGACACGGATATATCGAGGATAAGAAGAGATAGGGAAAAGGAGATTGAAAAAGATAACAGGAGTTTAGATTGATACAGAGATAGAAAAAAATTGACGTGGATAAATAAGGTATAGGATGATAAAGAAAAGCGAGGATTGAACTATGCTAACAACAGGTCTCAAAGGAAATTCCTTTTTATGAATTTTGGGAAGTCCATAAATTCTAGCCAGATTAGTATTTTCTGTGACCAGATCTTGTCTCTCTATTTTAGAACCTAAAAAACCTTTTACTCTCCATTTGTTAATTTTATTAAAAGTTTTATTTTGTAAAGATTTCAAGGGGTTATCATCAATTTTTTCATAAATTGTTTTATCATTCAACATTAATTCCATTTTTTTATAACAATCTTTCTTATTAGGAATAACAGTGACGTTACCTTTATCAGCACGTGATATAGAAAGATCTTTGTGACTTTTGAGGAAGGTTTTTGTTTCAGGAATATTTTTAGAAATAATTCTATCTAAGTCAGAAATTAAGCTAGGATTTTTTAAATATTGATGATATTGATATTGATACACATTAGGCGTGAAGAACACCAGGATAGTGCCAGAATAAACTAGAATAATGTTTTTAACGACCACTTATATAATAGTACTAATGATAATATTTTTCACTTTTCTCTTTGAGATGGGATTGAAGTTTTACATCAAGAGAATCATCCTATGAAAAACGCCTTTGCAGAAATGATTTTTATTTAAAAAGAACTAGATAATCGTTTGAATAAAATCACTCAACCAGCTCAAGATTCTCAAGGATTTTACTTGCATCATACGGTCATTGAAGAATCCAGTATGACCATGAAATTAAAATTAGTATTTGAGTTGTCAGCTGAAAGCACTCCGGGAGTTTTTTTAAAAGAGGTTTCAATGGTTGGTCCTACCATTCAAGACGACCTTTTGTTCTCTAATCATCGATTTCAGATTTCACCCCAACTGAAAATTCCTGTCCAGAAACCTCGGAGCCTCCTGCACATGTTTCTGTACACAAACCTGCACACCTTGATGGGTAATCTCGATGCTTTCTCTGCAGAAATTTGGTCAAAGAAACTGCACATGACCCTACAAAGGAACTTGTGTGAAACCTAACCTTTGTATGATCAAAAAAGTTCCTTCACCTTATGAATTAAGAAGCGAGTTCATGTACAGGAACTTGTTCAGGATCCCAGAAATGGACCTGCATAGGAATTCATCAGCAAGGATTCGCTAGTGGCTTCACTGTCTCAATAATGAGTTTTCTATTTGAGAGAAACACTCAACTCCCGATATGGAAACGGTTTCGAGCATGGCTTGCAGTGGCCATGATCCTCTATTTGGGAATCCAAACGCAAACAGACAGGGCCGCATGAACAATTTTTGTTGGATTTGGAAGCATAACCCAACCCATACCTTGAACTACTTCATAAAGAAACCTGTAATGTATCATTCAAGGGTTCCTTTATCGATGCAGGTTTGCTGCTTGACCAGTCTATCAAACTCTGCCCCTTTCTCGATTATTTGGTAAAAGTTCTTTCAGCTTTCTTCCTTGACCTTACGTATTGCACTCCTGTATTTATCCTTCATGGTCGTAAATGAGGTCCATAGTTCATACGTTTTGCTAGTACTGGTAGATGTCTTGCTGGTATCCCTGCGAAGCTGTTTGTGTCTTCCGCTTCATCAAAGTGTCTTCCCAGCCTTTCAGTCTCCTGTGGGTCGACAGTTACTTCCGCAAGTAGATTTGGTAGCCTCGGTAAAAATACTGGCTGCCATCTCCAGACCGCCCAAATCTATAATTGACTTGTGCACCTACGAGAGTGCGCTCCTTAGTTCCGTGCAATACTGGTCCCAGTCTGTTCTTCTTGGAATTCTGATCCACGCAGGGCCCCTTGGGCACGGTTGATTTCAAATCAAACTTTATCTGTGAAGGATCCGAGAGAGTGGTTTCGTCTGAGGCTATCCACTTCCTAACATTGTCCTTAAAACTGCTAATAAACTATTGACAAACTACCAACCAATAAACTCCCAACCTCGTCAATTTTGCATACACCTAAACAATACTCACTCGCATATTTCACTCATTATCATAATATGTATTCCTACTAGAAATTGTTCATAGGACTAAGGCTAAGGCTATTTCAGGTCATGCCTAAGACCGGCAGTATATTAAGGTTCCAGTTTACTAAGGACTAGGATAAATGAGTTAACGATCAGTACATATGACTAACTATTTTAGTCATTCATCAGTTCAGTCCAATTTCGTTTACTATTCATATTCTCTAATTTCTCCATAAGGGAACGTGCCCATAATACGTAACACATTTCTCTTTTGTTTGAATAATGAAGAGAGTAAATTGCCCACTGAACCAAAAAGTATACAGCGATAGAAGCGAAAGAAAAACGCTTTGATTATTGATTTATTTGATGATAATGAAAACACTGACTGGTATCCTCCGTTTTGTCTTAGCAGGTTTCCATAATTCTACTGGTAGATATAATGCCAATAATATAAAGTATCAAATTCAAAATCATTTAAATTGAAATCAATATTTTTCTCTCATGAGCAGGAGATGTCATGAAAGTCTTCTGGTTCCAGAAAATAATCCTCCAGGTACTCGTTTCTGAAGCAGGCCAGTGTATTAGATTCACAAAGCATTTGATGAGCTCCTCACGAAAACCACAACTTCTACAACAAGGGTTGTCTCCAATCTTCATGTTTGTCAAGTGTTGTCTCAGTCGGCAGTGTCCAGCAAGCTACTTCAAAATTAATGGGCCTTATGTCCACGTTCAAGAGTTGATTGCCCAATGTCTCGCATGCTCCTCCCCGAGCCATTCATCAATGACTACTTTTTTTGCTACAGACGAGATGAGTTGTCCCTTGGGGTTTTTTGGTGTCTAGCAATGTCGGCTATGTATCTCATTGTAATATCTTGTTAAAGATGCCCAATACAAGTATCTATCCCCAATCTTCCTAGCCCTATTGGAAAGGTGTCGAGTATCTTTTTTCAGGTCCTCAATTCTAGGATATTGACGGAGTGCATCTGTGTCTGTTTTCCTGATACGAAAGAGACCATTGTCTTCATATGCTTTGTGCATACCTTCGATGGAGTTGCTTCTACCTGGTATAGCGCTCATAAGGAGCAACAATCTTTCCATATCCGATAGGGACGTGTCCAGTGGTACGTGCCATCTGTTGAATACTTCGCTAATACTTATCGAACATAAGGTGAAATAAATTACCTCGCGACGTCTTGTCGTCATGAAGTTAGGTGTCTTGCCCCAGCTACACGTCTGACGACAATCGGAATAGTTCACTTGTTTACTGTATATAGTACATCATCAGTTATAATGATACGTCAACTATCAACTGAGCTTCATTAAATCGTCAGTATCCACTGATCTTTTATTCTCCAGAAGTATTGCACTCTCAATTACCCTGCGGTTTCTACTTTATCATGAATAGTGCAATTATCACAGTGAGAGTCAAGATCGGATGACCTGAATTGTGTCTAGTTAGGCGTTATGTCCAAAAATCAAAAAGTTGAGGATATAGCAGGGAATTTAGAGAATTCAGGCTATTCAAGGTACTCAGGAAACTCAGAGTATTCAGGGAATTTAGAGTATTTAGGGAATTCAGATTATTCAGGGAATTCTGAGACTTCAAAGAATTCAGGGTAGTCAGAGATTTCAGAGAAACTATTGCATATTCAATCTTTACAAAGGCACTTAATATTGAGATTAAGATACCTGATTGTTGTAGTTATTTAACCGAGGCTAGATGTTCTTTTAGTTTCTGGTCGAGTTGATTTTTCAGGGTTGCGGGTCGGTTTGTGCGCCCGAAACCTGACCCGGGTTTGTTTGCACATCTCTGAAATTGAATTAGTCAGAATATTTACTAATTCATGTGGGCTGAAAATCAAGTAGCATTTTTCGTAAATCTTTTTTATGTTGTGCAAACTTTTGTAACAACTTTTTTTCTGTCGTTGTTCTCAAAATTGAGGAAAGAGCACGATTGTGAAACATTTTCGGCTTCATTCAAATAATGATAAGGCAATATTGTGAGTCTTTTAAAGATAGAAGAGCAAGAACTATTTATTTAACAGCTAATGCCGTCGGCGACTTTACTTTATTCACGTGACAAATATCCCTTGTATGTCTCTGCAACATACGAATTTTCCACTTAAAACTATAATAGATCAATGTGAGATCAATATAGATCAATATGTATACTCCAGATCCTCATGCGCTACTTTTGAATAAAGTTCTGTCTCTGAATTCAAAATCTTTTCGTTTGTAAATTTTCCTCATTTTCTTCAGAAATTTTAAATTATGTGGCAAAGCTTGTAAGAATTATTTCCCCTCAATGAACATCAGCCGAGATATCTTCAATATTGGAAAGCAACTAATTGCTCGATGCAAAAAATTAAATTTAGGAATGTAAATAATTTAAAAAAGGTTTTAAGAATGGAAAAAGTAGAGAATAGAAAAGTTTTATAAAATAACGCGATAGTGTAACATTCCTAACTATGTTGAAATAACAAGAAGGTCACACTATGAAATCATCAATGTCTTGTAGCCCTGCCTTGATTTAAAAACTTTGCCTACTGATTGTTTGAACAAAGCTGAGGAAAATACGATTTTTATAATCTTTAAATTACAGTGGCTTAATGTACTTGAAATTTATAACATTTGTTGTAAATAATGAAGCAAGTGAGTTTATGAAGAATAGAAATTTATTCCTTCAGACCAATAAAACATGTGTCTGCTACAAATAAAAATTATTACCTTAAACGAAGATTTTCTTGATGCTGCGAAATCGAATACATTTAAATAAATTACTTGGTTCCAGATATTTCTTTTTCAGTGCGTACATGAAAATTATTAAACTTATAGCTAAAAAGAGTTTATATGGAACAATTGAATCTGGAACCAAAAAAAATTGATGACGGATGATGAAAAAAATGATGAATCTTCAACAAGAAAAAATGTATTTCTAACCAAGAAGATTAATTTGGGAAAAAAAAATGTTTAACAAAATACATGTGTTTTGAATAAAGAAGCTGCACTTTCAACTATGAAAGGCGAATTTTAAACCAAATAATTGAATTTTCGAGCAAATAGTAGAATTATATATCTAAACGAGGTAAATTGAAAAGAATACAAGAGTTTCAAAGATTTCAAAAACGGCACAGTAAACCAGATTTAGAAGATTCCCAAACATTTCGAAGATTTCAACGATTTCAAATATGTCAATGATTTTGAACGAATACAAAAGATTTCACAAATATTTCAGATGTTAAATTATTTCGAAAGGTTTCAACAAATTTAAGAAGTTTTCAAGCCATTTCAATAATTTCAAACCAATACAGAAGATTTCACAAAAGAAGATTAAAGAAAACGTTCACAAATGTTTCAAAGATTTAATAACAAATTTCAAAGATTAAACCAAATTTAACAAAGATTCAAGATTTAAATGATTTTGAAGATAAAATGGCTCATTTTTAAAATTGATAGCAAACGATTACTTCATTATTTAATGTGAAAAAGGAGACCTGGAAAAACTTAACTTCTCGACCTGGAAAACCTGTGAAAGACCTGGAATTTCGTTCCTAACAATCGCCGGACATCCTGAAGGGACATTATCCCAATGTTTAACCCCACAGCTCTTAAAGGAGATACCCCAAACTTTTTTTTATGAATCAAAAATAGAAACGAAAATGTGTTGTTTTAGGAAAAAAAGAAAAGAATTTTTTCTAATTTTGATTTACAAGGTCAAATTCAAATTGTTTCAAAAAATTCTGGTGATCCACGGAAAGAACGTGAAACGCCCTATCCAAACATTCAACGGCAAATCTTATGTAAATTAATATTAAAAGAGTTATAAATAATTGAATAACATGGTATAAACATAAAAAAAGAGTTTTACATCCCTCCCCCTTAGTATTTATGTGAATGAAAAATTTGGTTACCCAGATTCTATCATCAATACCACAACCGATCGAGGGACTTAGCTACGCGACGGTCCTAAAGGACCTTAAGAAGAAGGTGAAACCCGACGCCCTTGGCGTCAAAATCAAGGGGGTCAGGCAAACGAGACACTGTGAGGTTCTAGTAGAACTAGGGCCTACTTCAAAGGGCAGAGCTGAGCTGCCGGCTGCCATCAAGGAGGCGGTTGGTCACGGGAGTAGCGTACGTGAGCTTGTCCCTCGCACCGAGTTCTAGATTCTGGACCTTGATACGACGACAGATGCAGGAGAACTAGAGGAAGCCGTTCGAAAACATTTCGGCGAACCGGTTGGAGTCATCATGGTCAGTCTCATGGAAAGGCCCTTCAGAGGTAATCGGAAGGCTATCGTGGAGCTGGCAGAAGATCTTGCTGTAAGCCTGGTGCGCATTGGACACCTCTATGTGGGGCGGGTATCCTGCCGTGTGCACAAGAAGCGGAGGCAATAAGGTGCTACTGCTGCCTAGGCTTCGGCCACATGGCAGCGAATTGCGAGGGTCCAGATAGGACCAAATCATGCTGGCGATGTGGCAAAGAGGGACATAAAGCTGCGGTATGCGAAAGCACACCGCAGTGCTACCTCTGCGCCGCAAAGCAAGATAAGCCCCGGACAGACCATCGTCTAGGGACAAGGAGTTGTTTGGTGTTCAGAGAGGCAGTCTCGTTGAAGAAGCCTTTCGGACGTGCAAGCTAACATCGTAGCTGGGCAGGCCCAACAAGAAGCCCAGCTCTCCAGGAGAAGACCAAGCTGGCACGAAGGATAAAGGCTGAGGCTCGGCCAAAGAACGGCACCCCCTGAAGTAATGCGAAAGCGGTTTCAGGGAGAATCATGCCAAGTAGAAAGGGTGGTGGTTTTTAGCCGGTAGCTGGTAGCCTCACTATAATGATCCAATTAAGATCTTGGTGTATATTCATATATATTAAGATCGTTCTAGTGATGATATCAATATCCCGACACTACCGAGAAGTGCGGACCCTTCTCGGTGTGTTCGTGAAAAAAAAGCATCAATACCACTCCACTTTGCTCAACTTTCAGTCCAATAGGAGAATTTTTTAATAGGTGCACTCATGAAGTAGTTCCGCATAAATTTGAAAACATTTTCCATAGTATTAAATGAAATCTTACCTCCCTGATTGATTGTAGACGTTCTCATTCCTTAGGTACACCATTCACCCTCGCATCATCCTGCTGTTTATCAGTATCATCGCCGCAACGTGTCCAGGCTTTTTGATAGCACTTCGTGCTGACTTCTGCAGAAACAGAATCCTATGCCATTCCGATGGCTCTGATAGCATCCAGAACATTTCAGGCCGAAGTTTTCGTGCCTTTTTCTATTGCACAAATAAGAGCTCATACTAAACGAGTGCGATAAGCAGTCTTGACATGAGCGGTAATGCCTTGATCTAAAGGCTGGAGGCGGCTAGTTGTGTTAACGGGAAAGATGTGCAAAGTCAAATTTGACAAATTGAGTTCACCGGCGGTGTGGAATGAACAGTTATCCAGTTTGAGCAAAACATGCCGATTTTTCGCAACCATACATCGATTAAACCGCAACAGCCATTGGCGGAATGCAAGGGTGTCAATAAATGCTTCTTTGTGATGTGTGTAATAACATGGCAGTTTCCTTCGGTCAATGTGCTTGAAACAACGAGGATTTTTTACTTTCCCTATTACCCACGCACGATGCTTCTCGCTTCCGTCAGCGTTACAGATAAGCACGACCGTCAACCTGTGTTTGCTTTGGGTACCTCCATGGCACTTTTCCTCCTTTACGCTTAGGGTTCTGTCAGGCATAAGGTTGTAAAATATTCCGGTTTCATCCATGTTGAAGATATTCCGCAGGGAGTACTTGTTCCGAACACGCTGAAAGTCAGAAATCCAGTCATTCGCATCCATGTCATTCACTTTGTTTGCTTCACCACAAACTGCTACACAACCAATCCGATGACGCTTCTGAAATCGCCAGAGCCAACCAGCAGAGCTCTCGCAATTTTCAATCCCTAAATCAGATGCGATTTAGTGTGCTTTTTCTTGAAGTAAAGGTCCACTCAAGGGCACATTCTCAGACCGCATATAATTGAGCCAATCTAACAAAAGCGTTTCAATGTCTTCATACTTAGCTGTAAGCATACGTTTTCCTTTATGTTGGAAGGATCCCGATGCAGCGGCTGAATTTATCTTATCTTCGTTTTTGCAGATTGTAGAAAGGGTCGATTTTGAAAGAGCAAACTTTTTTGCAATCTGAGTTTTTTTCATTGTCCCGCGCTGCACTTCATCTAAAATCATCAACTTTGTCTGAAGATCAATGCTTGTTTGCTTCCTTTTAGCGATTGTAATGTTCACAAGCACCAGAGAACTAATAATTTTTTCACCACTGATTTAAAAATCTAAGAATTCTATAATCAAAACACCACTAAAGCCGACGTAAATATGTACACGACCTGTCTTACTGCGTTCAAGTTACGTTTCCGACGCATTACTGTTAGAGACTGACGCTCAAACGGTTAGTGATTCACCTGTACAAAATTTGCCAAAAATATGCAAGTGGGGATATGGAAATGATTGGCTTTGGGGTAAAGATTCCAGGACTGTGATTCACCCTTCTGCCGTAATTAGTTTGAACATACCTGCGTAAAATTTTATCACGAACTGCGACGTTCATTATGAAAATGACTCACCAAGGAGCATGAACGTATGTGACAAAAGTGTGACAAAAGAACCAATGGGACCTCGAAAGTTGTTTGAAGTTCGTACTATCTAAAATTCGTGTTAACCAAATAAATCGCCATAAGGCCCTGTATAATCCTGCCGGGACCGCAATTTCTGAACGTGTTAACCGAGTATTTGGATTTTATTATTGGGTTCTATCAACTTTGTTTGCATTTGAGCGAGAAAAAATGAAAGGGAAAGAGGGAGAAAGGAGAATCTTTCTTAGAAGCATGGTAAAGAAGGTGAAGTCTTTAAAGAAGGGAATAGGAAAAAGTGTTTGAATTTTCAAATATGAAAGTGATTGTCAAACTTATTAGATTATTATTGTACTGTATTGCGATCAAACAAATCGTGACAATGGTCATTCATCTCATATTTCTGAATAGTTTTATCTTTCCTGCATAAGCTTTCAAAATTTTTCATTTTTTTCATTGAATCATAGGCGCATGCCGTGTTTGACCTTTAGCAATATGTGAAATTCATATCACATACAAATACATATATATTTTAGGCACTTTGGATTTTCTGTTCGGTTTCAAAAATCTCTGTCTAAAATGGCCAAATTTTTGGTTATCATCCTGTCATACATCCTCTTTGCAGAATTAGTTGGGCCATTTGGAAAGACCAAAGTTTCTTCTAGCCCCTCCAAGCTTGAGGCTGATCAGCACGAAGATCTAGATGAAGAAAATGGAGTTCAAATTTTCACTTTATCATTAGGCACTTTTGTTCTACTACTAGATAACAATAAAAAGCACCTCATTGGAGTATTTATTGGTGGATCTTTGTTCTCATGCATGGCTATTAAAAGGGAATTCGGGAAGAGAAATATGGGAGAGTTATGGTACGCATAAATGACAAATATGCCAAGAATAGAATACCAATATGATACAGAAAGGATTCTGTGAAGTACAAGTTCGGCATGATTACAAGTCAACTAATTTTTCCCACAAAATTCCCAGATAAAGATTCTGCATTTTTTGTTCTTCTCCTTCACCTAATACATTCCTTCCCTAACCTTGTTTTCCAATTTAAAACTTGGACTTTGGTGCATCTTTTGTCTCTTTGCCTCTTTTCTAAATACTAAGGTTCTTCTTCCTTAATCATCATCTTGAACTACTTATGAAATTCTGATTCCTCAATCATCGGTCATCTTGCTATTAATCCTGCTACGATTGTTTTTACTTGTTTCCTATTCCTCATATCTGATACACTTGCCTTGCTGCTGTTTCATCCTTCCTCTTATGAAAGTTCTAAGATCTCCATTTCCTTGCAAGATATATCCGAATTATTAAAAAGAAAACATCCACTTTGAAGACCAAATTCAACATTCTAGTGGTGTAACATTGGTCAATTTATGGTTGGCAGGGATCAAACGGAAAAGTGCATTTAATTTAATTTGATTCGAGTGATTTATCCATAACTGCAAATTCTTCCATATAAAATTCTACTTTTGCACCCTGAAAGTTAAATCGTCCCAATGGGAAATTATTTTTGCTTTTATCTCCAATAGATCTGTCGCAAATTAATCATCTTTCATGAATAATTGTGAGTTCATGAAAATGGTAGTTTAAATTGCTTTTAATGGAGCCTGTTTAACAATTCACGTCCAATAACACAGACTGAATTGAGCGTTGGGAGGACATTAAAAGTAGCCCTTACCTCCCTATTTAGAAAGTTACCCTTAAGGAAACCCTGGGAAGTGGGACAAGGTTATCGTTTGCATCAGTGTACGTAACTATGCTTTTTACGATACGCAAGTTTTGGAAGCGGAAGTAATTGGCAGCTAAAAATTCCCTTGAGATGAACTTTCTGGAGATCTTAACTCGACAAATGCCAAAGATTCAATATAATTTAACGTGAATCCGCTATTTTCCATATTTTCCATCCAAAAACCAACCAATACTTTGTTGAGAATTCCTTGAAGCGGTGGGTTCACTTAAGCGCGAACAGGAATTGCATACGCTAGTTCATGGGATTTTCTTGGTTAATTTTTTTCTTTTTTCATTAACAAATTACACGCGGTGACCTGTAAACCTGATTCTATGAGATGTTTGCCCCCTTGGATATCCAGGAATTTTTTCTCTTTGACAGTAGGAGTTCAGAACTCGCGGAGATGTTAATTTAAAGTTTTCAAATGTCTGTCTCTTTCTACCAATTTTATCTAATTATAATCGAACACTGAGGGCATCAGGCGACCTAGTTTCCAAGTCTTAGCCTGGTTGAGAAATCTGCCATGATTGCCAGGTGTCATATTTTAGTGATAAATTCGGCAGAGTCGATCGTACTCAACTCCAGAATGGAGCCCCATTCATTTACTTCCCGCCTAAGGGAGCATTGATCTTCAATTTCTGGGTCTGATTCCAGTTGATAGAAGGGCTTTGCTCCGGCAAGTTGTAAGTGAATTGACGCCAATATGAAGTTGGATAGGTCAGAATTTAAAGTTTTTTCGCAAAGGGAACCAACACGAGTAAATAAAATTTATAATTTCCAATAAAAAAACCTTGTTTTACTCTCCTTGATAATCCTGCCTAGATAAGAGTGTATCCGGTGGTCGCATTCGCAACCGTCGAGTTGGTACGTTTCCAGCTAATCTGGGTAGAATTTCGGAGAGCTCGGTCCCGTTTGTCTCCCTACTCCTGGGTATCTGGTTGCGCACGCGTTTATCAATTTTCCCGCTTGCCTTACTGACCTATATCTCTTAACGAGAATTTCTAGTTCCTGTCCTTATTTGTCTTATCGCTGTCACTTTTCTTCTTATCGCACACAGCTGATGGCGCGAATTTATCGATTTTTCGCTAGTGATCTGACATATATTTGTTTTCTTTTATCAGCTGATGCGTTGACGACTTGAACCTTCTCAGTGGTGAAGTGCAGAAGTAGGCAATACCGAATCCCGAGGAAAAAAAAGGTTCCGTCGAAGGAAGAAGAGTAGATTCTAACCGAGGAACAAAAAAATAAGAATGCTGAGACTACTGTTTTAAATGAGGATATGGTAGAGCTTCTTGGAGAAAGCTTCTTCCCCCGATAATACAATTTCGTGGCTTCTTGAGCTTTTGTCTTATGTGGCACTTTCGACGCAGGAGGGATTAAAGAAGTAGGAAAAAGCCGAATTGCTGGTCGCATATCCCCGAAAGAGCAGTGTTTTCTTAGAATCTTCGAACCCTCGTGCAAAGAAATACCGACATAAGATCACTTTATGACCAGTTTCGAACAACTTTTTCTCTTTTTTTCTTTTTCTGGTCGGTACACTTCAGCTTATACCTGCATCAATTTGAGGGAATTAAAATAGACACCACTCTTTCTCTCTCTCTCTCTCTCTCTCTCTCCCTCTCTGAAATAAGGATAGATGATGATATCAACAGGACTGTAGTCTTCTGGAGACCACAAAAGATCAGTTCAAGATCACTTTAAGACAGGCCCATACTTTCCTATACTGTGGTCTTAAGTTGGTCTTTCTTTTCACGAGGGAAGGTCAATCTAGAGATTGAGGCTTCTATCAATGATTCAGTCAAAAAACGTGAAAATTTTTTTGCTTCAGATCAAATTGTATTCTGCTCGGTTATTAAAGCAATTACACCACGGCTTGCGTTTTCATTCGTGAAGACGGAGTTCAACAAAGGGGATCGAGAGCTGTTGGTTGAGTACCAATCAGATGCAGCTCAGATAATTTTTGATAATTTTTGAGAAGGATGAAGCTATGCTATTAAAGGCTTCGACAGATAAGTGTTTCTTTGATGCGTATCTTTCGGAGAAGGTGAAGATTGCTAAGTCTATGATGAAGGTGCTATTAACGCTAAAGCAAGTGATCCAGTTAAAAAAAAAACGAAGCCACGTATGTCTCAGGCGGGAAACTTGCGGGACCCGCTTGTGAGAAGTCAAGTTGAGCCACAGACGGGAAAGCCCTAGAATTTCCAGCGAAGCAATATCTACCATCGAGAAAACACTCATACTGATCGCAGGGTCCTCAGACGAACCTAGGTCAAACTTTTTTCAAGATATATCGCAGAGTCCTCCATAGAAGTCCTAAAGGAAAAGGAGGCAGTCTTACCTATCTCTGAAGACACCTTTCAGTTATAAAGAAGTATTTGGTAGAATTAGGGGCGCGTAGGCCATGTTCAGCGTGTAATAATCAGTTGGTGTCATCATATTTCTTGATTGACAAACCCAATCTTGTCCAGTGCTTATGGCTAAGCTGGATTTAGAGTCTGCGTACTTTTTGATAATCGTCTATCCTGAGAGTTCGTGCTTACAAGATTTATGAAGCCAATAGCTGGTTGGTTTTAAGAAAGCGTGGCTGGATTTCAGAAGTATATTTAGATGTTTGGTTATATTCAGGGCCTGCTTTTGAGACGTGCCTTGAAAATTTATTGCAAACTACAATTTTTTAGAATCTTTGAGTTTCATCATAAATCGCGAAAAGAGTGTCCTGACTCCTAACAGTGAATTTTAATTCTCGGGATATACCTTAAACTGTATGAATTTAACGTTAGTACTTCTAGATAAGGAACGAGAATATTTTAGTTTCGATTTGACGTACTGATTTGACCAACAGAATTCGGATTTTCTCATTGAGTTCTAATAATTCAGTTATCATTTCAGCGAAACTAGCTGTGAATTCGATCTCGAGTGTTTCCAGTTTTTTTATTTATAATTATATGGTGCTCATTTCACAAGCACTTTGCTTCCCATTAGCAAATGTATTTGCTTCCTCATAGAGGAAGCATTTGTTATTTTTTTCAGTATTAGAGAACCAGAATCTTCATTTTGCTCAATTTAAAACTAGAAATTTACAAAAAATAAAAAATTAGAAAAAATGTTTCAAATACAAAGACAGATCAGACAAATCAAATCTTGTATTCGAAATGATAAATTTTTTGAGCTGGAAAAGGGAAGGGAAAAGTTCTGTCGCACCTTATTCCTTTCCCAGCTTTATGACTTATTTACAAAAATTGTCAGAATTATTCCATTCGAAAATTTATGATCAAAAAGTTTTTTCTATTTATGCGTCAACTTTGAATTATGTCAATGAAAAAAGTTTTTCTCTCAAAAAGAGATGATTCATTTCAAATTTCAAATTTCAAAATCATCAAATTTTCAAGAGCTTTAAAAAGTTCAAAGTGATTTCAAAATATTTCAAAGGACTTGAACTATCTGAGGGAATTTCTGAAGATTCTAAGAAATATTCACTTGATTTCAGAGGATTTAAAATATTTTAGACTCTTTTCAAATATTGCGAGGCATTTTCAAAAGCTTTAAAAAGTTTAAGCTCATTTTTGAAGATTCCCAAGAACTTGAAATATTTCATAAAATTTTTTAAATGTCCAGAGAATTTTCAAGTCCTCGAAACAATTTTTAGAAATTGTCAAAGATTTCAAAAGATTCTAAATATTCAAGAGTATCTTAAAAGATTTCTAGGGATTTCTGAAAGCTTGAAGACATGTTAAGGCATTTCAAAAGATTTTAAAGATTGAAATATCTTAGCTTACTCAAATAAATTTAAAGGGGCTTCGAAGAGCTTAAAAAACGTTTCAGGGGATTTCAGAAGATTTTGAAGGATTTGAAATATTTTAAAAAATTTAAAAATATTCTTGTAATTTATAAGGACTAAATCATTCTCAAGAGCTTTAAAATCTTCCAATTGATTTCCAAAGGTTTTGAAGGATTAAAAAACTTTAAGAGTATTTCAAAAGATTCTAAGAAAAATTCAATTGGTTTCAGAGGATTTGAAATATTTCAGAGTATTTAAAAAGATTCTAAAGCATTTTCAAGATATTTTGAAAAATCTGCAGATTCATAAATATTTAACGAGATTTGATAAAGATTTAAAAAATTTCACAACAATTTCGAAAATTTCAAAGATTTTAAACGATTTCAAAGATTTCGATGACTTCAAACGAATACGAAAGATTAAAGAAAGATTTCACAAAGATTTCAAATATTTCATGAAAATTTCAAAAGATTTCAAAAGATTTCACAGAAATTTCAAGATTTCGCAACGATTTTCAGTACTTCAAGAGATTTCAATTAATTCACAAAGATTTGAAAGACTTCAAGGTTTTTGAAGACGACTTATGTTCGCAAAAAATTAAGAATTTGTTTATTTATGTTTCTGCCTTTTTTATCAATTATTGACCAATAAAAAATGAAATAGTTAATTTTTTACATGGATAACAAATGATTATTTCATGATTTGATGTAAAAAAATGAGACCTGAAAAAACTTGACTTCTTGACCTGGGAACCCTGGAAAATGCCTTGAATTTCGTTCCTAAGAATCGCTGGAAACCCTGATTATTAATTTATTTAAGGAATTTTAAATCCTTTGAATTACTTTGAAAGAAGTGAACCAATTTTTCTAGGAGTTTAAGGAATTTTTTCTTCGAAATTTCTTCGAAATGAATGAATTTCCCAGTATTCAAGAAAATATTATGAAATGTCATACAATTTCACGGGATTTTATAATATTTGAATGTACTTTAAGGATTTCATTCACAAGATCATAAAAAAACTAATAGGTAGTAAAAAATAAAGTAATAAAAAAAATATCAAGAAATAAAAAATAAATGGAAATAATGTATGGCATCCGGTTAGATTTGAAAATTGCGTAAAACAGCACACAGTGATTGGGCGTGTATCCAGTGTGTTTGCTGTAACTCATTGCATGATTTGTTTCAGGAAAATCAAACATATTTTTCTAACGTATTGTTTTGTCTGGTGAGTCGCCATTCCGAATTTTAAGATTTCAATAACAGGAAATGAACACGTTTTCATGGTAATGTCAAAAATCTTAAGCATTTTTCCGGCTTCCATGTGAAAAACAAGCCGATTTCAACATACACTGGAACCTTGATATACGGCCTTGCTAAAATTCCAGTCAGCTGCACAACGTGCCAAGGGGTCCAAGGTATTGAGAAAGAGGGGCACTGTTAACTCAGTCGAGTGGCGCAGTTCCGTAGCTACAAAGCGTGTAGTGCGAATACTCATCAGTTCGGTTAAATTTTTTTTTACTAATTATTTCCTGAAATTTCCTTATAAGTGAGATTGATTTATTTGACGAAAATGTGGAGACTGGCTCCTATTCTCTATTTCTTCTTCACAGTCATAAATTCTGTTGGTAAGTATAACGTGACCGTACTTAAAATACATAAAATTTCAGTGGGGGGGGGGGTCGAGAAATTTTGTTAACATTTGTTGCGGTAGTGGGGAGGGGGTCCTTCACTCATGTAAGTAATTTTTGCAAATTCGCAAAAACTTTCTCCTGAAGATTATCTTTTTAGTTATACATTTTATGATTTGGTTGAAAATTTAACAATATTCTTAAAAATACATCATTTTTTTGCAAATATTATAAATGTATAATAGTATAAGTATAATAACCTTTTGTTTATCATTCATGTTTTATAGCTGATTGGTCAACCGGAATATTTTTTGGATGAAAAATATTTTTTCTGAAAATTTGTCTTTTTAATTTGGGAGCAAATTTTTTTTTCAACAACTTTTTTTTCTACTATTTTCTAACAAATCCACTTTTTGTTTCAGATTTGCATTTTTCTATAGAAAAGTCTATTGAAATCCTTTTGGATGAAAATTTAACCCTTTTTTGATAAATTGTCTTTTTGATTTAATAATTAATCTGTTTTAATAGTATTTTTATTTTTCTTGGACAAAAATAAAACTGTTCGGTGGAAAATTCAAAACTTTTTGAAAATTTTGTCTTAGTTTTCAAAACTGCTTGGTTTAAAATTCAACAATTTTATTCAAAAAAGGTATCCTTTGGGTTGAAAATTTTTTTTGAAAATTTAACTATTTCGTGGAAAATTTACTTTTTTTAACAATTCATTTTTTTGTGTTAAAAATGAAGTGAAAGCTTTGCCGGATACAAGTTCAACTATTTTTTCTTTAATTTTTTTTTTTTTATTAAAAATTCATCTGTTTTGAGAAAAATTTCATTTTTCTTGGATAAAAATGCAACTTTTTGGTTGAAAATAAAACTATTTTTTTAAAAAGGAATACTATTGGTTGAAAATTCTATTTTGTTGAAAATTTAACTATTTCGTGGAAAATTTACTTTTTATTCAAAACTCATTTTTTGGTGTTAAAAATGAACTGAAAGCTTTTCTGGATAAAAGTTCAACTTAAAAAAAAAATAACCTTTTTTAATTAGAAATTCATCGCTTTTGGTTGAAAAAATTTGTCTTTTTGTATAAAAAATTATAATATTTAAATTATACTTTAAAACATTATCAGAAACATGATTAATAATTTCT
>CAKNXH010000327.1:298318-356782 GCA_932178445.1 Andricus quercusramuli | reverse complement strand
TGCACAATTTAATTGGAAAAGAAGAGTTGAATTGTATAAAGATGAAATAATTTTATTTTTAATTGAAGAATCATGAAATTGAATGTCAAATTAAACTTTCGAATATAGGTCAATTTCAAAAAGTTAAAAATTGAATATTTTAAGATTCGAATTTCTGGAAATTTTATCATTTAAAATTCAAGGGAATTGAAGCTGTGTAATTTTTAATTAAGAGCTTTCAAAAGTAAATAATTGAAAATTAAAAACTTTTAAATCAGAATAATTTCAAATTCTAAGCGATAGTACTTATTTCTTGGTTAAAAAAAAATTGGCCCACAGTTACGATGAAAGTTTGGATGTATATTTGAAAAACCCCTTTTATCTTTAACATTTCTTAATTCCTAAAAAGATTATAACTAAACACAGCAAGATATCAAAAAAGAGCATATGGTATTTTTGTAGATCTTATTTGGGTGTGAAAACTTTCATTCTAACTTTTTTCTTCTACATGTATTTTGAAAGAAGAGAAAATTATATTTTATGAAAGCATTCTCCTGGCCACATAGAAAAAACCGTGTTTTTCAAACTATAAATTAATTAGAACAAGGTTAGAGAATCCGCGCCGTGATTAGTCGAAAAGTTTGATAGAAGAGCGTGATCGCTGAAAATTCTAGACCTTATGCAAACAATGACAAGCCAATATTCTGAGGCTCTTAAAGATAGAAGGAGAAAAATTATGTATTTGACTTTACATTATTATTCACATTATTTTTACCATATTTGGTTTGGAATAGCGCTCACCGACAATTATTTCAAAACTCCTCATACTTATGCATTTCGACGCGTTGATTCCGAAAATCATAACAACGGTTTTTTTTGTTGCAAAAACTACCCCTACATCTGAAAAATGAAAGGCCCATCCATGAATTCGAATTTTAATTTTCAAGGAGCCCGAAAATCAGAGACTTCATTCATCCTATGAAATTCCGAGTCACAAACATCAGAAACTTAATTTACAGTGTAAATTTCGAAAAAAGATAATTCTTTGACAAAGTCACATCCACACGGAGAAAAATAGATGGTCAAAGTTAGAAAGTCAAAATTTACAGTCCTTCTATATGGTCGAACGGTCCTTCCAATATTTTTTCGACATAGTCAGAAAGACTCTTATTTTATGGCCAATCTGACGATTATTAGAACACCAGACTCACTGTCAGGGATAACTAAGGTATACCTTTCGGTATGGTGAATACGCGCATCTTTTTTTTCACTCATTTCGACCATTCCCGAAGGACTAGATAAACCATCTCATCTGCTCGATTGCTCGACGTTTGCGCGTCAGCACGAAGTAGTATAAGGAGACCCCACTCCCGGAAAATTTGGACGCGTGGATTCGGATTTAGTTAGTTTGCATCGCTCGTAGCGCCTCTTGCGGAAACATGCATACCTACATATAGATCTACATACGTACAGGCATACACATTCGTAAAAATCTGTGTTTCGTGACAAGCATGTGTACGTTTGTTTTCCCCGGCTCACACTGGCTCACACCATTGGTGCCGCCATTTGTAAATCATGTATTTCAACGCTTTTCCGCAAGAGGCGCCGCGAGCTATGCAAACTAACTGAATTCTAATCTACGCGTCCGAATTTTCCAAAGACCGCATGGGAGTGGGGTCTCCTTATACTACTTCGTGCGCGTCAATCATGCGCGTGAAAATTTGTAGGTTACCGAGTATCGCTAATTGGTGTTTGGTGCCAATTAGCATAACGGACGCGTGGGCCGCATGCTGTTGATAATAATTAGCAATAAGCAGTTTTTAAAGTACTCGCAAGTATTGCTAGTGTTGTGCTTGAGGTGTTTCTCGCGTGTTATTCCCTAGTGATGAGAATTTAAACGATCGTATTTGTAAGTATCTATTTTATATAATTATGTGACATTCCAAATAGTTGATACTGTTATTATTTTTCAGGTTATATTATAATACAAGCTTAAAGTCATTTCTGATTATTTAAATATAATCACTAAATATTCTAGCATTAATTAATGTAGTTCAAAATTGATTTGTGATTGTGAATTTTAAAATAAAACTTTATCTTCCAGTTGTCACCTATTCCACATTTAAATTCGTGGAAAGATAGATGGAAGGGTCTAGCTCGTACGTGAAGCTGATGGAGAGCTGGAACTGTGGGCAAAAAATTATTGAAATATTCAGAGGTAATTATGAATAATTTTATATTTTAGAACTTCACTTATTTGGCTGAAAATTAATGTGATTTGTTAAAAATTCATCTTTTGTTTTTGTAGAAAATTAATCCTAATCGAAAAGTCAACTATTTGGTTGAAAATTTGTGATTTTTGTTGAAAATTTATTTTTGGGATTAAACACTAAATATGTCAAGTTAAAATTTAACTATTTGATTGAAAACTGAGCTTCTTGTTGAAACTTCATATTATCGGATTGAAAATTCCATTATTTTGTATAGAAAATTTGTCTGTTTTGAAAATTCAACTACTTTTTGAAAGATTCATCTTTCTTAATTTAAAATCAATTTTTCACAATGAAAATTCAAGAATGTCATTTTTTATAAACTTAATCTTTTTAGTTTGCACATTTAACTGAAATTAAACTGAAAATTTAACTATTTTGTTGAAAATGAACTTTTTGGATAAAATTTCATATTCTTGGCTTAAAAATTCCACTATTTCATATAGGAAAATCTCATATATTTTAACGAAGTGATAATTAATGTTTTTAGAATAAACCCACAACTCTTCCGAAGAACAGCTGAGGAAATTGCAGATGAATACTCGAACTTCTGAAAAATGCAAGTGTAACTCGTGTTTATTTTAGAATTCGAAAATTTGGTTGAAAAGTCAAAAATTTTGTTCGAAGGGCATTTTTTTTTGTCAAAAATTTAAGTACTTTCTTGGAAATTCTTTTCTTTCAATAGCAAATTTGTAGTTCTACTTTAAGATTTATCTTATATGATGAAAAAGTCGTATTTTTGGTTGAAAGTTCATTTTTTCTGGTTGAAAATTAACTTTTTTCTTCAATATTCGCCTCTTCAGTTCAAAAATTAAATTGATTTGTCGTTGATGCTACTGTTTGGTCACCAATTATTAATATTTATAAAATTCACTATTTGGTTAGAAATTTATATTTTTTCATTTAAAATTACTTTTTGTTGAAAATTTAAGTTACTTGTAAAAGAAACTGTTTCATTAAAATTATTATTTTTCGTTGAGGTAATCTATTTTATTTGAGAATTCGACCATGTTGTTGAAAATTAGCTTTCTTCTTGAAAATTTATCTCTTTTGATTGCAAGTTCAAGTATGCGGCTGTTAATGCAACTGTTTGATTGAAAATTATTTGTTATGAAATACTAATATTTAGTTGAAAATGATCTTTTTATTGAAAATTCTAGTTTTTTTGTTTAGTTCGAAAATGCAACTATTTGGTTAAAGTTTAATCATTTTGTTTGGAATATTCGATCATTTGGTTGGATATTCATTTTGTAGTTTGTAATTTAAATATTTGGCTAAAACTTCAATTACATTTTTAAAACTTCATCTCTTTTGCTTGAAAGTTTTCAGCTATTTGCTTGCAAATGCAGCTGTTTGGTTAGAATTATTTTTTATTCAATTCAATTAATTGATTGAAAATTAATCTTTCGGGCTAAAAATTCAACTGTTTTCTGAAAAATTAGACTTTTCGAATTTAAAACTCAGCTCTCTTGTTGAAAATATGACTTGGGGTTGAAAATTCGTCTGTTTTGGTTAAAGTTCAACTATTTGGTTGAGAATGCAATATATTCAGACTTGAGATCTTGTGCGATTCATAACTTCCTTTATAATTTTAAACGACTTTTTTAAAGCCTTCTAGTCAATTCTTTATACTGTATAAGTTAGAAATTCAACTGTTTGGTAGAAAATTCATGTATTTTGTTGAAAATTCGACTTTTTGGGTAAAAAACTGATACAGAAGATATAACAGAAGTGGATTTTTGTAACAGGTAAAAATTACTCGGAAATCGCTGTAAAGATTCCAATTTTTTTCTGTGAATCTTCTTTGCTAAAAATTTAAATTATTGCTGTTGATAGTTCAACTTTTCGGTTGAGAGTCTTGTTCAAAATTGATCTTTCTTGATTCAAAATTATCTTTTTTGTTAAAGATTCATCTTCTCCGATATAAAAGTCCACCGCTTTCAAAAAATTCGACTTTCTAGCTTAAAAACTTCACTCTTTTGTTGAAAATTCATTTTTCATTATAGAAACGTCATTACTGTTATTCACTTTTTCTAGGGAATATTTATGGGACGGATCACACACAAGGAAATCGTCAGGCAAGCGAAAGTTGTGAGCGTTAGCCGTTTAAGTGAGTTAAATATTAAATAATTAATAATATTTTATTCTATGTTATATGTACAATGTTCGACCGTAATTGTATTAAATTCTAGATTTAGCTTTAACGAAGGCTGTAACGAAATTGTGATTTATGAAGGGATCTCCATAGATATATATTAAATATAGCAGTGACAGTTTTATGATATAAGTTATATTTATATTTATGCTCCTGATTCTAAAAATAAAACTGTGCATTTATAATCACTATTTTTAGCGAACTTTAACCTATTCATCATTAATTTAAATATTTTGTTTAATTTTAAGGTTACGTTAGAGTTTGTCATTTTTTCCATCCATATATTGTTTTTGAATACGCTATAGAATATGTTATACTCTACATCTGAATTACTATGGAATTATACTAATTACATAGTGCGATGACTTTTATCAATTGACAAATAGTCAGAAGCATTTCCGTACCAATCTTCAGCAAAACTACTAATTCACAGAAAAAACATTAAAAATTAAACTCATAAAGAATTTTTTCTTACTAATTTCTTTTGTTACGATTTAGTATTACAAATTAGTAATTTTTTGTTGAAGATTATTATCAGAATGGTTACTATAAATCAATTGATAAAGGAATCCCCACTGTTTACATACTAGACCTTCATACTAGTCCAGATTGAGAAATCAAATCAAATTTTTTTGTTTAATTTTCAAAAATAATATAAAAATATATATTTGGCTCTTAGAAATAGTAATTTCAACCATATCAGATTTTTGAATCGACCCTCTGCAATAATCGAATTTGCCCTCCTAAAATATCCATTTTGAAATTCCGGGATAATCTAATCGACCATTTGAGACCATCGAGTGGCCTGTCTAGAGACAATCTTATCGACCCTTTAGCATGATCAGGTCAGCTTTCTTCAGATGACCGATTCGACCGTCCGAAATGATCGAGTCAACACTTAGATATGATCGATTTGAACCTCTTGTTTTAACCTTCTAGAGATAGTCGCTTTAGCCATATTAGATGGCTAAACAGACCTTCCATTTTTCTCCGTGCATGTGGTATCAAGCGGTGGTCCATCGCGAACCAGATGCAAAAGGCTGTTCTTCTGGAATCATTTCATCTGATCCGTCGAAACTGTTCCTCATAACTGACGAAAATGCGAGTCGTTTTAAGGGCATCAACTAGCGAGGCTGACCAACAGTGGTAATCGCCGACTAAAACTTGACGTAGACACGCTTGGGCATTTTTATTCATATCAGTAGTCTTGCGCGCGCCAGGGCGCGCGCCTAATAATTTTTCTATGAGAAAGAATAAACCAAATACTTATTTTTTCTATACTATTCATATTTGATTAATGTTGAAAAATATTTGTACAAAATAATGATTAGAAGGCACGAAACTCACTACAGGATGATGTACGTAGCCTCCAATAAGGAGCTCTTGTTCATTTTTGTTCTTTGTTAAAGCTAAAGGAGTAACAGGTTTCTCATCATTTATTTTTTGGTAAATTCTGCCATCGTTATCATCTTGAAAGAATTGTGAATATAATTATAATTCAATTTATTATAATTGGCTATTAAATTTGTCTAACACTTAACTTATTTGCAAATTATACCGCCGTAATACATTTTTTATTTTATAAATTAAAAGAAATGTTATTTCTAAAATAAATTGTGAATAATTCGTTATCACATGTACATGAGCATATAAATTTCAAATTGATATATACTACGAATAATATTAATTTTCATGATTATATAAGTTTTACAAAGTTTAAAAAAATAAATGATACATAGAATAATGGCAGTAACTACCAATCTTTCAGTTTTTAAGGAATATGATAACAAATTTTTAAGTTGTCTATTTGCTCGGCAATTATTGCTTTCATACTCTATAGTAATCCATTCACCGCTAATATTTTATGATGCATTGAGAGATGTAGTGAACTTTTTCTATGAAAAATTAATTTTCTAATTTTTATTGTAAATGATGCACGTTATTACGAAAAAGTAAATGTATTTTATTATAACTTTTTTATACATGAACATTTTTATCGTATCTGTTGTTCACGTAAAAATGATAAAATTCTTCTATTATAAGAAGAAAATTATCCTGTCGAAGGAACTTTCCAGGCCTTTATAAAAGTTACAGTATTTTTCTCATTGAAAGCTAAATTAAACAAAAGCTTTTCAAAAATATATATTTTGTTTCCTTTTGCGAAAATCTGTTTTCAATTTTTTTTATAATAATTTTTTGTAACGTTTCGCATAATTTACTTTAAAAAAATATTTCTCCTTGATATATTCTGCGACAGTACTTGTAGAACATGTATAATTTTACACGGATTCTTTCTATAAAAAAAATGTATGTAAAATATTTCTCATAAAATGATTGAAAGTATAAAGTATAAATTTTATTTTTTAAATCCGCATATGTTAGATAAGTAATAATACAGAAACGTTGCTCAAAGCATTTGGTTTACGTCGCCGGACTTACGTTTTTATATCTATTTTTAGTAAGCATTGTTTTCATCTCACAGTTTAATTTCTTATAAAATTCTTCCTCGTTATCATTGTTTAATTCTCGTTCTAAAATATAGATAATGTCTTCCATGTGTTACGTCCTGAAGGGAACAAACTTACCTGTTAAAAATAATTAATTAAAAGGTTTTCTCGTTTTTGAACGAAATCTAGGAAACAGGGATGAGAATAACTTCCGAAGGTTGAGATAACTACACAATAATCTACTAATTAATTGAAATACATTTAAGATATAATATTTGAGTTTATTAAATATAAGAAATTACAAAATGAAAGAGAGATAGCTGAAGTTAATTGTTTAAGAAAAAATAGAAAAGGATTTGTTTTTAATGAGTTGATTTTGATTTAACTTGTTGTACTTCGTTTTCATTAAAATGTGAATTAGCACTGGTAACTCTCGGGCAGCGAAACTCCTCATCCAGATCTCCACCTAATATAAATAATCCAATTTGTGCTCTTTCAAACTTGGCGAGTAACTTTGGGGATTCACTGAATAATGGAAGATTCTTCGATAAACCGGTTTTGTCAATGGTTGGATTTCCTTTCTAGTTGAATCGGAAAATTACTGGTACTGGTGGTGGCGTTTATTACCGTCCTACGGTAACGTTGATCTTCCTTCAGGTGGCTCTCCGTTCCGATGTTTGACAATGAGTATCTCGTCAAAGGAGTATATTGGGGAGCAGGTGGTCTCAGGTCCCCAGCAGATAGTTAGGGTAATATAACTTGACAATAGGATTGTCAAAGAATCTTGGGGTTTAGTTTCACTGGCTTTAAAGGGATTTTGAAATTTACAATCGACTTCAGTTCGATTGAAATTTCCGAAGCACTACACTGACTTTAGTTTTATTTTTCACGAGTTTTAATTTCGACTACTTGGAAAGAGGTTTCCAAATACCCGGAGTCTGTCTGTATCTATTTGGAGAATGTGCTCTGGGGCAGAACTTCCGTCCGATTTCGAATTTGAGATAAATTTAGAGTTTTTAGCAGAGCTTCCGCCCGATTTGAAATTTTTAGATAGACTGATGTTCTGATTCTGATCCTGACTTTATATACACCAGATTCCATTGTGGTAACAACCAAAAACTTGACAACCAAAAACTTGACGGCGAGGGGACGTAACAATTGAAATCAATTGATATCCAGATGTCCATATCTGAAGGCGTAGTACACGGGGGTGACATTTCTAGAGTCCAAGGAATTCGTCATTGTGCCACCCTCTTTAATGTTTCTTGGCTGACTTTTATGAGTTGCGTTCGGAGATTTGTAGACAAGAAGTTATTCTATCAAGTTACTATATCCAGGTGTCAATAGTTGAAGGCGTAGTACACGGGGTGTCGTTTCTTGAGTCCAAGGAGCTGGTCATTGTGCCACCCTCTTTAATGTTTTCGTGGCTGACTTTTATGAGGAGAGTTCGGAAATTTGTAGGTGAAAAGTCATTGTATTTTAACGGTGTATAGAAAGTGAAGATTTCTAAACTGCGTAGTATTACTGCGGAGTTCAGACTATTGATTTTATTATGATGGATAAAAATGTATATGACCGAGTTTGTGCATTTTTATAAGTACATAATCCTTTTGTATCATAATTAATAATATAAATTATAAGTATAAATATAGCGATTATTGAATATATAAGTATAAATAATATAGTTATATTACGTCACAGGACGTGACACATGTGTAAAAATATTAATGTGTAAAATTTAACTGCTCCATTTGAGGTTAAAAATTGATCTTTCTGGTTCTAAATTCAAATATTTAGGCAAAAAAATTCAAAGCAAAAAAAAATATAAACCAAAAATTAATCAAATCAAATTTGAACTAACACCACATCCATTGTTCAAAGTACTCAGATGGAGATGTCATTTTTATGTCATTTGGCAAAAATTCTTATTTTTGGATAGAAAATTAATTTTTCGAGTTGAAAATTCAAATATTTGGTTTGAAATTTATGTACATATTTTACTCAAAATTCTTCCTCTCTGATAGATAATCAATCTTCTTGATTGAAAATTCATATTTTTCAGTAAAAATTTAATTATTTTGCCGAACCTTCAACAGTTTTGTTGAAAGTTTATGTTTTTGGTTCGTGTTTTTGATTTGAAAATAGTGTCTTTAGTATATATTTTTCAAAATAGCAGCAAAACAGCGTCATCGTTTAGAAAAATTGAAAACTGAGAATTGAAAGAATTGAAAATTTCAATTCGTAAAACTTCAAACAATTGAAATTGGGAATTAAAAAATGGAAATAAATTGGAAAAATAATATCAAACTCCAAAAAGTGTAATTTATTTGAGTAATTTCAAAATGATTTTGGAAAAATACAAAGGAATTCAAAAGAATTTGAATAAATGTTGAAAAATTGAAAATAAGTTCAAAACATTTCAAGACGAGTTAAACACAAACTGAAAACTGAGAAAATATCTATCTAATAATAAATAAATAAATGAAAAATAAATAAATAAAATATAAATATCTATCTAATAATAACGACAAAAATATAATAAAATATCCATTAAACTGAATAAAATTATTGACCTAATTTAAAAGAGTTCAGGTCAAGTAACAAAATTCGAAGGAGATGATAAAATAATTCTGAATGAATCTATATTTTCGAAATTTTAAGAAACTCTTTGATACAACACCCCATGCACATTTTTTCAAATCTCTCGAGAAAGCTTTATAATCTTTTTAAACACTCTAAAATATTCCAAATCTTCTGAAACCAATTGAATATTCCTTAGAATCTTTTGAAATTCTCTTAAAGCTTTAAAATCTTTTAAAATCTTTGGAAATCAATTGAAACATTTTAAAGCTCTTGAAAATGCTTCAGACCTTTTAAAATACCATAAAATAATTCCAATTCTATAAGCAACATTAAATTACTGAAATCAATAAAAAAATTCCTGGGGTCTTTCAAACTACCCTAAGATATTCAAAATCATTCAGAATATTTTGGAATTCCTTGAGTTTTTGTAAGCTTTTCAAAATCCCATGCAATTTTCAAAAGCACCCGAAAATATTTCCAAGTCTTTGAACTTCTTCCAAATTATTGACATCCTTTGATTCTTTAAACATCACTTGAAACTTTTTTGAAATTCCTCAAAATTATTGAACTCTCTTGGAAATACCTTGGAGTCTGTTCAAATCCCTTAAATATTTATTTTAAGATTAATTGAAAGTTGACACTTTTTGAAGCTTTCGAAAATGCCTTGAAATCTTCCAAAATACTCCCAAATATTTCCAATTCTCTGAAATCCAAAAATATTTCAAACCTTTTAAAACTTCGAAAATCACTTAAAACTTTTTAAAGATCTCGAAACTGCTTTGGAATCTAGATTCCAATCTATTGAATTACTGTAGAATATTACAAATCCTCTGAAATTGATGAAAATACTGAAATCAAATGAAAAATCCCTCGAATCTTTAAGAAACCTCCAAAAGTTTTCAAATCCTTTAAATCTTTTTGAAATCCCTTCAAATTGTTCAAATCTTTTGAAAATATCTTGGATTCTTTTGAAATACCTTAAAATATTCATAATCTTGAAAAATTCCTCCAACAATCCTTTTGAATCAATTAAATGACTAAAATCAGTTGAGAATTCCTTGAAAACTATTAAAATATCCTAAAATATTTCAAACCATTTAAAATCTTTTGGCATTCTTTGAAATTGTTGATATCTCTTTCAAATACTTTGGATTCTTTTCGAATGCCCTAAAATATTCTCAGTCTCTTGAAATTCCTTCAAATTATTAAAATGAATAAGAAATTCCTTGGAATTTATTTAAATTCTTTCAAATATTTCCCTACAATATATCAATTTGAAATCTTTTAGACTCAATTGAAATTTTTTAAATCCTCTCTGAAAAACTATTAAATTAGTGAAATCAATCACAAATTCCTCAAAATATATCAAATTCTTGAAAACCTTTTTAAATTTCTTGCAATTTCTCCAAGACCTTGAGAATTCCTTGGATTTAAAAAAAAATACCTTATAGTCTTCAAACTTCTTTGAAATCCATTAAAATTATCAAAATGAATTCCTTGAAAATTCCTGGAAGTATCGGTGTTTTTTATAATAGGTGTGCCCCTTAAGAGCGTAAAATGCTCAATTTGAAAATCTTTTTATATTCTACAATTGTTGATCCGTAGATATACACAGATCTTTGACACACTTCTATTCCAACCAAAAAAAATAATAATTCCAATGTGGCGCTATAAGGAAATGGAGATTTTAATTGTATAGGGAAAGCACAGAAAAAACGGAAGATGAACTTTACATCGATTTCCGACGAAAGTTTCACTGCAACAAAAATTAACCTGGTTGAATAAACTTTACATGAAATTCAGATAATTTCGTGTTTTTAAACCATCTCGGAATAATTTGGCAGTTGTTTGTCAGTACAGAAAAGCGTCTTCTGCTATGTAGTTCACAGCAGTGCAAAGAACAGTGTGAAGTATGAATGGAATTGGTCTGGAAATGAGGACACCAGATTTTTAAAAACATTGCACTTATTACCAGTCCATTTTTAAAATAATTGCACTTATCGCGGACGAATGGTTTTATATTTTGTATGACTGTCAATAAATAAGCACTCGACAACATTCTAAAAAGTCGCCATATTTACTATGATCTTAACCATAATTCACAAGTTATGAGATATGAATTTCCGTTTTGAAAGTTTCGAGATCCGTCGGTATTGCAGTTCAATATAAAAGCCTTTTTACGAAGTGAAATTTCAAAGCTAAAAGATGATTTCTGAACAACTACAACTCCTATCGGCCTTAATTCATGCTTCAAATTATTATTATTAAATAAATATTTATCAAGAATATTGAATGTAAATTGAAAATCCTAATTTTGTACTGTAGATAACATTTGATATTACGATAATATTGATGGAAAAGAATCTTTGATTCTATCAGGTATTTCAGGTTAGGTGGGTGAAATCAAAGATGTCTGCAAGCTGAGGGATGAACTATAATACCAATTGCATTGGGACAAAACTTCATTTTTTTCAAATCTCAGAAAACAATGGTTTTTCACCATGAGTGCATTTGGATATTATTTTTTATTTTCTGGAAACTATTCAATTAGATTTTAAATTCATAAAAAATGTGTAATGATTTAAATATTTAATTAAATAGCTTTCTCGAAATGAAAAATAATATCCAAATACACTTATCTTGACAAATCGGGAAGACTGAAAAATTCTCGAGACTGAAATTCCTAAATTAAAAAATCTCCGAATAATTATATTACCGAATTGGAAAATTCCCGATTAATAAAATTCCTGACATAAAATTCCCGAATTCAGATGAATGAAAAAATTTTTTAATGAATATTATTTATTTATTAAAAATGCAATGATTTTGGATGAAAATTTTTGGACGACTGAAAAATTCTACAAGATAAAATTCATGACTCTTTGAAATTCCCGATTTCGGAATTTTCCAAATAATACAATTTTTCAAAATGTAATAAACTTCCCTAACTGGAAAATTCCCGAATAAAAAATTTCCGAACAGCTTATGATATTACCAAAATAGGAAATTCCTGACAGTTTATAATATTACCAAATTTGAAAATTCTCGATAGAAAATTGCCGAATTATAAGATATCCGAACTGGAAAATTCCTGAATTATAAAACTCCCGAAACAATGGAAAAATGGGTTTCAATCAATATTACTCATTAAAAATACAATCATCAAATATTTGTATAAAAAAATATTTTTTTCAATAATTTTTGTTTAAGTTGCACGCAGTAATTTCAAGAACATTGAACATTACAATTTTTTTATAACAATATTTGATCATTGTATTTTTAATAAATAAATAATATTCATGAAAAAATTTTTTCATTTGTCTAAATTCAGGAATTTTATAATAATTTTATAATAATTTTATAATTGGGGAATTTTCTAGTTATTTTGATATTCCAGAATTCGGCAATTTTATGTCAGGAATTTTATTATTCGGGAATTTTCCAATTCGGTAATATAATTATTCGGAGATTTTTTAATTCAGGCATTTTACAGTCTCGAGAATTTTTCAGTCTTCCCGATTTCTCAAGATAAGTGTATTTGCATAAATTTTTCATTTCGAGAAAGCTATTTAATTAAATAATAAGATCATTACACATTTTTTGTGGATTTTATAATCTAATTGAATAGTTTCCAGAAAATAAAAAATAATATCCAAATACACTCATGGTGAAAAACCATTTTTTTCTGAGATTTGAAAAAAATAAAGTTTTGTCCCAATGCAAAAAAAAAAATTAAGGATATGATCTGGTTCAATTCGAACCAAATTTTCAATCCAAATGAATCGGAATCAATCTGAGTTCGGATTGAATTGGATTCATTCGGATTGAAAATCGGTTTGTCAATCCGAGTTCGGATTCATTCTGATTGCAAATTTGGTTCGGACTGATTCGGATTGGAAGTTCGTATTGAGTCGCATTAATTTTTAACCAATTTGGATCGAACGAAATTGAGAACTTTTTTTTGGATTGGATCTAATACAGATTTCGGATTGTTTCGTTTATGAATTCCTACCCAAAACTTTCGGGTACATGTCTTACTGCAGATTCAAAATCGAGTAGTTAATTTCTGTTAGCCTCAAGAGCAGCAAATTATACCGACTGTGGCAGGAAGCATATATAAAGTATAATTATTTTTAAAATAACAATTAGGTAAGTAAAAAGTTGTTCTAAATCTAGTGTCCTGATTTATAGCTTTTCAAGTTTTCACGTATACTTTGCCGTTCTTCCATTGCTGCGAAGCACTGCGAAGGACGTAGCAGACGACAGCTTTTATTCCATCGTAAGATAAACTTTCGCCAAATATCATGTAATCTGTAACAGCTGAAGATTTTACATGCAACAAAATTTATCTTCAGTTTTTTCTGTGAGTAGAACCGAAACGTACACGATTATAATAGAAATCACAGTTACCGAGCGTAAAAATGATTAATTTGAAAAGTTCTTGTTTGCGTAAAAAGTTTTAAAACAGACTACCATCACAATTGAGGTTATGGTTCATTACTCGCCTCAAAATATATTTCACGTATTTCTCATGTTCAGACTTTACCGTGCAACGGTTGGCAACACTGAGCGGCGCATTACCAAATACGAAAAACCACGTGTCGTATTATCGAACTCGAACTACGATTCGATTCGATTACTATTTCCCACAGTGATCCCAAAAAGAACACCTTGACATGCGCATGCTTCGACTGAATAGCGCTTATTGGTTCTAGTTCGTGTCCTCATTGGGAATTAAAATACAGGCGCGTACTACAGCCAATCAACTATACTAAAATCACAACATGCGCACATAAAGGCGACTCAATTAGCATCACTAATTTCAAATGCACAGACACACACTACTGTTGAATATGAGCGGCCTACAGCAAGCAAACGTTACCTCCGCTGTTACTCTCGAAAATCGTCATAATCGAAACCGACAATATCGTTTAGAGATTTTATATAAAGGAGACTAGACTATTAGGTGCGCGCGCAAGCGCCCGCTCACTTTTTTAATTATTTCCTTTACTCAATTTTCGAATCACTATTCATTTGTTCAAATTTCTTGACCAATCAAATTCTTGCTGAAATTATATTCTCAAAGAATGTATTCAGTGAATTCATGAAACGTAGAATTTACTGCTACTATTTATAATAGTAAATGTCGAGATATAATTTGAAGATTTCAAGTGCAAGTTATGTAATTCAATATTTTGAAGAAAAAAAACATAATCCTATTCTGATCCGATTCTCTGTTCTCAATATAAAAATCATAGAACATGTATTTGCACTGGAATATTGAAATAAATTTTCATAGAAAAAGAAGAGCGTGTTGGGATACATTGCTAAATAATTAAAACATATGCACATGTCATTTTAAAAATGGAATTCAAATCCTAATTTCACGTCCATTTTTGGAAATCTGTGAATCGAGAAACATCGCAAAATCATTGAATAATTATCATATTATAACGTTTTAATAATTCAGAAAAACAACAGCCTACGATGAAACATCGTTGCACAATTAAAATATGTATATCCACATATAATTTTGAAAATTGTATAAAGTTACATACCACTCTTTTTTCGTGGTTATCTCAGAGATATATTAAGTGCCACTCCTCCATGCCTCATTCAAATAATGTTGATTTTATATTTTTCTGAAAATTTCAGTCATCAATAACCTTTTAAACTTATTCCAGAAAAAATGAAAAGATGTATCTATAGGATATCGGGTACCCATGGAGATTTTTAAAGTCCTGTTGGTTTCAATTAAAGATAATACCTTGAAGACTATGCGATATGAATGTCGGACTTTTGCTACTATTTCCTTGGGTCATGCGATGACTTGAAGTCAAGCTACAAATTTTGAGAAATACTTGATGTTTTTCTCAGTATCGGTATTCAAAATTGATCCATTTATATTTTTTCTTACAGAATCGGTCGGTGACACACTTCAGCAACCCTTCTTGGGCTCTCCATCAAGCTCACCCGAACGAAACCAAGCTTCTTCGGGCCAGTTACGTTCACCTTGGTATTGTAAGTCTCTTTTTTTACAATTAACTCATTACAGTTACGTTATACCGAGATTCATTTTCGATAATTAAAAGTGAACAACTAGGCAAGAGGTTCTGTTCACCCACTGTTTACAAATACAAATTCAAAATAGAAAATTGCTAAATAATGTCAACTCCATTTTGTAAGACTTGGTTTTCAAATATTAAATAACCTTACCATGAAACGATAGGATATTTTTAAACGCTGGTATCAAAGTCAAAAGAATCGTAACCATCGTGATTTATCCCATACTTCTTATTAATTCATTCTATGCTACATACATTTCTGAATCTCGCTTAAAATTGTCAAATGTATGGTAGTCACCATTACATACTTTCTTTTCACAGCACCAAAAAATCTCTTTAAAAAGAAAGAAAAACTGCCTGTCATAACACTTGATGTTAAATATTACATATATCGAGATCAACAAATGCAACCTCACTATTACGAGATTAAACCAAACATTCCATATCGTGTAATTACGAACATTAAGGGAACGAAACTCGTTGGACTCATTGGATACGGGGGACATGAATGTACATTCGCGAATCTGGTACGTGTTGGAGGTATTTTAGATTATCAACCAGTTGAAGTGATGCTAATTGATGACGAAGCAAAGATAACTAAAGATGTAGGAGAGAATTATCACCCGCTTCAAGAGTTTACAGGCAAAAACAAGTATTGGGCAAAATTCATTCGTGAAGCCATACGTTATGAACCGGGCTCACCGAAACCACAGCACCTGCCGGGCTCACCGAACTCAATGGGCTCACCAAGGCATCTATAAGACATCCCTAAAATGTACCTCTATGTTATGATGACTCCAGATTATTATTATATTTTGATGACACGTTATGGAGAAGAACAAAAAATACTGCGAAAAAAATATCTGCACAAAATATTTCGGGGTGTCTACTAATTGTTCGCCATAGAATTCCCGAGCAGAGATTCCGCACTTTCTATTCTCGTTTTCCACAATATATTCCTTCCCTTGCCTCGTTTTCCAATCTGAATTTCATAATTCTTGTACTCCTTCTCTCCTCCATCCCTTTTTAAAATACTTTGGTCCTCCTTGCTTGATTATCATCTTATACCATTTATTATATGTTGTGTAATCGAAGTAATTTTAGTTTTACGACAAGCCTGCGCCTGTTATGTTTGATCTACTACAGTATATATGTACCATATTTTTTTCATATCAATGTGTATTTCTTCTTTCTTTTCGTTATAGTATATCGACAATAATGTTTCTTTATATACGCCCAACTTTAAGGCGAAGTGTGAGGTCTGCGACTGCGGGCTGAGTTAGTCTGGAAAGAACAATTGACGATTAAAGATTGTATTCTTGTTCTTCGAGTTGAATAAGTATCATCTTCTGATTGATTGAATTAATTTTGGTTTTAATAGTTTTAATTTTTCTTGTAGCCTATGCCTGTTATGTAGGATCTACTATAGTATATATGTATCATCTATTTTATTATCAATACGTATTCCTTTTTTCTGTTTGTTACATAATACCAACGATAACCTTTCTTTATATTAGCCCTACTTTAAGGTGATTGTCAGGTCTGAGACTGCAGAATGAGTCAGTCTGGAAAGAACATTCGACGATTAAAAATTGTATTTTTGCTTTTTGAGTTGAATAAAGATTGTATTCTCATTTAATCCAGATGAATTATACGAAATCCTTTTTCCTAATGATGAAAAACTAGGGGAAGCATAAACATTGGAGTGCATATTTTACATGGTCCTTCGAGACGTAATTAAATGATTTTTCTGCAATTGTGCGAAAGTCGTGAATCGGTTTCCAGTATCGAAAATGGTACTGTATTAGTTGCACCGGCAAGTCGTAAAAAGCTCAAATTACCACAAACAGTACTTCCAACTTTCATGGGTAAGGTGGAATAATGGTTGCGATTTGAAGATATGATCCGCACAATGGTTCATAACCATGAAAGACCTTTCTAACGCAGAGAAGTTGCAATATTTGAAATCAGTTCTTGAAGAAGCAGCTTTACGCAAAATTTGAATTTGTTGTATCTTAAAAAAAAATTAAGATCGCGCTTGGAAACTTTTGGAAAAATTCATACAAAGGTAAGCGCTCAATAATCTCGCAACATTCGAGTTGATTATTTCTTCACCTATTCAAGAGAAACAATGTTGCAAGCGACTGATAACTCTCGCAGACAAATCACAACAAAACCTTCAACCTTTAACTACACTCGGTGTAAATTTATGTCCCGAAATCGTCGTCGCTATTATTTAAGAAAAGTTGCATACAATCACTGTAAACAAATGGGATGAACCAATAAAAAAGAGCAAATTTTCTCAAATTAGACAACCTTATACAGTTTCTTAATACAAAATCTGCACATTTATCTAAGCGTATAGCTGTCGATTTTTCTACGGTTGAAAATGCTTATCGAGATTCTAACCCTACCGAGAAGCAAAAAATTGAATCCAAGCGTCAGGCACTCATAATTACCATTTTGCGAAAATGCCCTTATTGTTCTGAGCCTCACATGCTTTGCAAATGTGGTAAGTTTTTCAAATTGTCTGTCCACAAACATTTAAAAATCGTGTTAAGTGACTGTTTACATTTTTTAAGGATTCATTCAGCGAAAGAATGTAAGCTCGAAAATTGTACGAAATTCGGTAAGCGCCATAACACCTTATTACGTATTACAAAGCCGCAAGATCAAAGCGAAGCTAAGGAACCGTAACTAAATTTGCCTTGATGTGTTACAAACTGAAACTTCTAAAAATTCCAGATAAGTATACACAAAATAGTAAACATCTTTGTCTCTATAGTATGATTCATTCGCGAAATAGTTATAATGTAATATTTTGCTATAGCTTGAAAGAGAGAAGAAAGCAGATGAAAGCACGCGACTCGCTGCGCACGCACCTGCTGTTGGAGGCTGATAAAAACAAATTAAGTCTCCAGTACTAATTTAAGCCGTAAAATAGTGTTTTGCATTTGTAAAAAGTAAGTCGTTAGTGTCAGTTTTGTTGCGATGTCGGGATTATATTTTCGCTTATATTCTGCGTTTCAAAAACGTTATAATAGTGAAAAGACGAAACAAAAGGTACAAGAAAAGTGTAACAAAACGTGAAAGGAGTTGAAAGATACACATGTTATTGCTGCTGATTTGAATAAAGCTACGGAAGAAAAAACTCTGTACCTTAACAAAGAGGCAACTCGAAAATCTGCTGGTCTGTTAAATTACTTGGCATAGATAAAAATGCTAATTTATCAATTCTATAATGAAACTCAACATGCATGGATTTGAAGTGTTAATTTCTTAGTATATTGATAAAATCCGCCGGAGCAGATCTAGTCTATCTCTTTCCCTCCTAAATAAGTATAAAGGCAGATAAGTAAGAGTATCAGCAAGACACGTGTTTGCGGAAAACCATCATTTGTTTTCCACATAAGGGTGTCTCGCTTACTCTTATTTATCTATGTGGACACCTGTTTGAAGGACCGAAAGAGACAGACAACATCTGTTCCGCCGGGCCTTTTATTAATACTCGAAAATTGCATGAGTTATTTGATGAATGTTTGGTTTTGTAATGAAGGTTTTTTCTTTCTCTTTTTTTCTCTTCCATTCAAAGGTTTCAACAAATGCTGATAATCGTAGGAACACTCTAAATACTGAAGTTCCTGCGGTATCGAATGACTATTTAGAAAAAGGTACTTTGTTGGTTGAGGTAGTTAAATGTGACTCAGACTGTTGCTTTTCTCATTGAAGCAACTTGAAATAAGTTGTCTATCAAAGAATATTCCCTGCACCATTCCCTTTGAGTCAACAGCCTTTCAGCATTCCTTCTCCAGCGAATCAGCAATCTAACAAGTTTTCATTATTTTTAATATGGCAAACCTTAGCACTACGCCCAGAATATTCTCAGTGCCGAGAGATTCCGTACGACTTGTACTGCCCTTCACTCCAAGAAAAACGTAGAAGAATATGCTCTGCTTGTGGGATTTACTTTGCTTCAAAAGATTCACTTGATTGCCACAGGTAAAAATATTTTGTCAATGCACTTACTGTTCAATTTTTATTTAAAAGTTTACTATATATGAATCAGATGATACATAAACTTGTATACATTTTTAGGAAAAATTTTCATCGAGCAGAAGACAATGTTTCACGCGTCCGCTCATTACAAGTTGTTTAAAAGATGTAATCAAGATATTTAAAATGTTATTTTACGGAAAATTATTCATCATTTATTGATCATTAATATTAAGTGTGTTAAAGTAATTGAATAAGACACTAAATTTGTTATAAAATAAAAGTTAGTCATTCGAAGTTAGTCTCAAAGAGAATCTTTTTGCTTCAAACATGATCCTCTTGTGACAAATTTCACCTAATCGTGCTTTCAATAAATTCTGTTCCTGGAAAAACGATACTCACATGGTTCAAAACAACAGAAGCGAGAGGACAATGCTTTTGTTTCAAAATAATGGTTCGTCTCCGTCCTGATAGAAAAACGTTAGTCTCTGGAAGAAATATCAGATCAGTCGAATGTTTTTCAAGAAGAGATCGAGTGTAAAACTCACATTAACTGACACTTAAGAATAATTAACTGTAATGTCATTTTTTGATCCGCTAGGCATTTTGACAGTGACAATCTGATTAGCAGACTTGAGAGAATCTATCAGATTTAGAATTCCTCGCTGCTAATCCCTCGAGATTAATAAGTTCCAAAGCTTATGGTCAAGCAATTACATACTTGGAAAAATGGACCGATTCACTTGAAGAATTTCCGGTGTTTCAATGGCTTAATATTAAGGACGGAGATCAGATTGAAATATCTTTCGATAAAACTGTTCATTATTTAGCGACAAAAAATGTAGTCATTAATGACTCCCTAATTTTTGACCAAATGATGAATTTGAATGAGTTTTTGATCTCGAAAAAAGAGGATTCTGAATTATTTTCCTGATAAAAGAAAAATTACCGGAGTTATAGCATAGGTTTTTGAATATTCCAAGATATTACCATAGGTTTTTCAGAATTTTTAAAATTTGAGGATATTTGAAAATTTTCATGATAATGTCATAAATCTCAAGCATTTTTCCGGCTTCAATGTGGTAAAACACCGATTTTAACATACACTGGAACCTTGATATACGGCCTTGCTAAAATTCCAGTCAGCTGCACAACGTGCCGAGGGGTCCAAGGGGTTGAGAGAGAGGTGCTGTTAGCTCAGTTGAGTGGCGCAGTTCCGTAGCTACAAAGCGGGTAGTGTGAATACTCATCAGCTCAGTTACATTTTTTTTACTAATTATTTCCTGAAATTTCCTTATAAGTGAGATTGATTTATTTGACGAAAATGTGGGGACTGGCTCCTATTGTCTATTTCTTCTTCACAGTTATAAATTCTGTTGGTAAGTAAGTAAATCTTCTTTGGATGAAAACTTAACTTTTTTTTCAAGTTTTTTTTTTTATTTTATCTGTTTAAAAAAAATATTTCGTCTTTCTTGAATGAAAATGCAACCGTTTGGTTAAACATTCAACATTTTTCTAAAAATTTGTCTTTCAGATTTTAAAATTCACCTGCTTTTGCAGAAATTACATCTTTCGTGGATAAAAATGCAACTGTTTGGTTTTAAATTTAAACATTTTGTTGGGAAGTCATACTTTTCGGTTAAAAATGCTGCCGTCCTGTTGAAAATTTAACTATTTTGTAGGAAAATTACTTTTTGTTTAAACTTCATATTTTGATGTTGAAAAATGAACTGAAAGTTTTGCTGAGTGAAAGTTCAACTATTTTTTCTTACATTTTTTTTTTTAAATTAAAAATTCATCTATTTTGAGAAAAATTTCATTTTCCTTGGATAAAAATGCAACAGTTTGGATACAAATAAAACTATTTTGTTAAAAAGTCATACTTTTGGTTGAAAATTCTACTGTTTTCTTGAAAATTTCAACCATTTTGGTTGAAAAAATGTTTCTTTTTGGATAAAAAATTCAATTTTGTTCGCAGAACTTATTTTTTGTTGAAAAATTCACATCTCGATCGTGGGAATCGCGGAATTGAATGATTTCAGATTAAAATGTCGAAAATAGGACAATTTTAAAAAGCTAAAAATTGAATATTTTAAGATTCGAATTTATGAAAATTTCATCATTTAAAATTCAAAGGAATTGAAGCTGTGTGATTTTTAATTAAGAGCGTTCAAAAGTAAAGAATTAAGAATTGAAAACGTTTGAATTTGTATAATTTCAAATTCTAAGCGATAATTATGTGACAATTTGAAATTGAAAACTTAATGGAATCTTTCCAAATCAAAGCTTCTGAAATTTAAAATTTTTATTATTATTTGGATGCTTTACACTCGAAATGTCTTCAATTTGAAAGATTTGTGATTCGGATTTGTGTTTCGGAAAGTGGACATTCAAAGAAATACGCAAAAGTCAGTTATCACATATGACTAATACCTTCTCACTATGACAAGAAATGCCACGACAGCGTATCAAATTCCAAACTTATCATGATGAGTACTTAATGTGCTACCAATCCGAACACGAGAGAGGAGGCACCACAACTTCCCTTGACGGTATGGCCTTTCGTCAAAAATTTGTAGCTAATTTCCCGGCATCAAAAGCAGTAATCTAAAACGACCTTGAACTAAAAATGCGTCAAATTATAGATGAGAACCACTGCCGTGGAAGAACCATCAACCAAATAAGATCTAAAGTTGGAACTGCATTTTGCCAGCAACTCCAGGGTGCGCTGGCCATGAAGAGGATCAATTGGACGCCGGAAATGAATGGAGACGTGATCAGATGTCACTTTCGGGCAACGGCATTAGGACCCGCCAGGGGGGAACACCATCGTCTCTTCGTGGGTGTTTATCCAGAGCTGGGCCATAGAGTGACCGAACAATATCATACTAATGAATTACGATGAATTAGACGGCGCCACCTTATATCCAAGGTCGAAAAAGGTAACATCGAAAAACATGTGCAGCCACAACTAGCAGCACGTGTAACACACCCCGCAGATGCGGTTAAAGAAGAGGCTCATATGCTCGTTACACAAAACGCTATGGATGAGCGGGAGCCGGATCCGGAAATAAATCAGGCCGCATGCCCCATGGTCGAAATTCGTGAGGCTTGCAGCCGCTGAAGCCTGCTCCAGCAGGGGTAGGCTTTAGGCACCGCTCTACATGTTTAGTGCTGTAAAATGGAATGTCAATGAGTTGAAGCAACATGACCAAAGCACATGCTAAAGGTTTACCGAGGGTAGAATGTCTTCATCGAAGAATGGTTCTTGCTACAGCAAGATCAACTCGAATTTCTCATTCTGCACCAATCAATGTATCAGTGCTACAAAGCATACGGACCTCATTTATGTGATTGAATTTTCGGCACTAGCCGATGCTGATATCACGACAAAGGAGAAAGAGCAACGGGCTCAATATCTTGCAAATCTCTTCAAGCTTAGTAGGCGGTACCAAGGCTACAAAATCCATCTTTTAATTCTCATAATGGCCTTACTTGTAGGTATAAAGGCTTTATTTTCGGCTGAATCAACCAGATTCCAGCTTGTCTGTATCAGACTCAGTCCATCGCAAACCGGATGTAAAAGGCTGTTCTTCTGGAATCATTTTATCTGATCAGTCGGAACTGTTCCTCAGAACTGACGAAAACGCGAGTCGTTTTAAGGGCATCAAGTAGCGAGGCTGACCAACAGTGGTAGTCGCCGACTAAAATTGACGTAGACACGCTTGGGCATTTTTATTCTTATGTCAGGAACCCATAGAGATTTTTTAAGTTCTATCGGGTTAAATTAAAGATAATACCTTAAAGACTATGTGATATAAAATTTATCCATTTATATTTGTTCTTACAGAATCGATCGGTGACGCACTTCAGCAACCGCTCTTGGGCTCTCCATCAAGCTCACCCGAACGAAACCAAGCTTCTTCGGGCCAGTTACGTTCACCTTGGTATGGTGAGTGTCTTTTTTTATAATTAGCTCGTTACAGTTACGTTATACCGAGATTTATTTTCGATAATTAAAAATAAAAAACTAGGCAAGAGGTTCTGTTGAACCACTGTTTTCAAATACAAATTCAAAATAGAAAATAGCTGAATCATATTAACACTATTTTTCAAGACTTGGTTTTCACATATTAATTAACCTTACCATAAAACGAGAGGATATTTTGAAAAGCTGATATCAAAGTCAAATGAATCGTAAACATCGTGATTCATCCCATAATTTTTAATGATTTATTTTATGCTACATTCATTTCTGAATCTCGGTCAGAATTATCAAATTTATAGTAATCACCATTAAATAATTTCTCTTCACAGCACCAAAAAGTCTCTTCAAAAAGAAACCAAAACTGCCTGTCATAACACTTGAAGTTAAATATTACATATATCGAGATCGATATATGCAATCCCACTATTACGACATTAAACCAAACATTCCATATCGTGTAATTACGAACATTGAGTTAAAGAAACTCGTTGGACTCATTGGAGACGGGGGACATGAATGTACTTTCGCGAATCTGGTACGTGATGGAAGTACTTTACATTATCAACCAGTTGAAGTGATGCTAATTGACGACGAGGCAAAAACAACTATAGATGTAGGAGAGAATTATCACCCGCTTCAAGAGTTTACAGGCAAATACAAGTATTGGGGAGATTACATTCGTGAAGCCATACGTCACGAACCGGTCACACCGGAACCACAGCACCTACCGGGCTCACCGAACTCAATGGGCGCACCAAGGCATCTATAAAACATCCCTAAATTTACCTCTATGTTATGATGACTCCAGATTATTATTATGTTTTGATGACAAGTTACGGAGAAAAACCAAAAATACTGCGATAAAAATATTTGCATAAAAAATGTTGGGTTGTCTGCTAATTTTTCCCCATAGAATTTCCGAGCAGAGATTCTGCACTTTATGTTCTCTTTTTCGCCCAATATATTTCTTCCCTTGCCTCGTTTTTCAATCTAAATTTCACAGTTCTTGCACACCTTCTCTCCTCCATCCCCTTTTCGAATACTTTGGTCCTCCTTGCTTGATTATTATCTTATACATTCCATTATATGTTGTGTAATCGAAGTAATTTTAGTTGATATAGTTTTAGTTTTACGAAAACCCTGCGCCTGTTATGTTTGATCTACTATCTTATATATGTACCATATTTTTTCATGTCAATGTATATTCCTTCTTTTTTTTCGTTGCAGTATATCGACGATAATGTTTCTTTATATAAGCCCCACTTCAAGGCAAAATGTGAGATCTGCGACTGCGGACTAAGTCAGTCTGGAGAGAACATTCGACGATTAAAGATTGTATTCTTGTTCTTCGAGTTGAATAAGTATCATCTTCTGATCGATTGAAGACATTTCGGTTTTAATAATTTTAATTTTTCGGCTAGCCTGCGTCTGTTATGTAGGATCTACTATAGTATATATGTAACATCTATTTTACTATCAATATGTATTCCTTTTTTCTGCTTGTTACATAATATCGACGATAATCTTTCTTTATATTAGCCTCCATCTCCATGTGAATCTCCATCTGAATGTTGTTCTTCTGTTGGTGCCCTTGCATATACTACAACACCAGTAAATGGCATGGTTTCTATTACGTTTTAATCAATTTAGAATAAGCATCAACTCACATTCAATTCCTTGATCGTTCCCAATATCACAGATTTAGTACCTAATCGAACAATACCTCGACAGCATCTGCAAATTTCTTGAAACATTCTGCGTGCTGGTGCGAACTTTCACGTAAGCGCATCCATTCATATCCTTATTGCGACTAACGGAATTAGAAACAATCACTCAGGAACATATCCTTTTATGTCAAAAGGATGTTACTTGACACAAATGGAATATCCTCTTGAATTGAAGTTTTAGAGGATTTTCATTCGTCTCAAAAAGAATCTTTTTGCTTCAAACATGATCCTCCTGTGAGAAAATTCACCTTATCTTGCTTCCAATAAATTCTGTTTATGGAAAAACGTTACTCACGTGGTTCAAGATAACCCAAGCAAGTGGACTATGCTGTTGTTTTAAAATAATGGTTTGTCTCAGTGATAATACAAAAATGTTGGTCTGTGGAAGAAATATCAGAGCAGTCGAATTTTTTTCAAGAAGATATCGAGTGTAAACCTCACCTTAACCAACATGTAACAATAATTAACTATAATGTCATTTTTTGATTCCCCAGGCCAAATGAATAAATATTCACTTCGACAAAATGATTATTTCATTGGAATTAACACTTATTTTTGATGAATAATAATCCCTGTCACCTCGAATTGCTAACGTAGTTCATAGACAGCCCCTATGCAACAATTAACTGACAATTAAAAATGAATATCAATAAAATACAATTGGAAACAAATCAACTAGAAAACTGTGGATTATTATCTCTTGCCCAGATGTTGCATTCAAAGTATAGTCGATCCGAATTGCATTCCATAAATGTCCGTGGAATCGTTCCAACAGGGGATTAATACTATATAATTTTTCTTTCAAAATGCTATTAATTTATGTTCACAAAACCCAATAACAACCTTAAATTCGTAAAAGTGGTTGGTTTTCCCCATTACCTGATTGTACGACTTCCTCAATACGTCATGATTTTTCTTTTGAAACATTAAATGATGTAGAAAAATCGAAACATAACCTTCAGTTCCAAAAACCTTGTTCACAGAAAAAACTGGGGTTTCTATTAGAGCCAATTTTTGGTTCCAAAGGAGCTGCAACAAAAAGGAGCCTCTTTTGCTGAAAAAGAACCCAAAATGATAAATGGTTTCCAAATGAACACTAAATATGGACTGTAACGGTTCCAATAGAGCCTTTTTTCACTTCTGCCTTGACTCACTACGAAGATCTTACAAGTGAATCATGCACATTTTACTTAGTAATTCAGATTGAATAATATTGTAATGGAAAAAATAATATGAAGAAACTAAAATTCTAGACATCAAGCATTCTTGAAAGGGAGGAAGTGCTCCTGAAATATGAGAGTTTTTAAGGTTATGTTGACAGTTCGACGTTTTCAACTGCGCATGTACCAAAAAAGCGTGGTACTGTTTAAAATGATATAATATATACTTGCAATATTATGTTAATATTATATTTTTAAGGAAGTTAGGTATTTCTTTCATTCAATTCAATTAATTTTCAAAAAGAATACAAAGAGTTTGTTAATATTTATTTGTATGATTATTTATTAAGTATAATTTACGTGCATATGATATCGTGCTCCCAATATGTTATATTCAATTGTATGCCCCTGATTCTGGGGAGCCTAGTGCTGCTACAGCCCTGATTGTGTGTGCGTTGCGATGTAGGCTGACCGCCCTTTTTGACTGTTCAGTTCGCTCGTTGCTATGTGCACGACAATTTAATGTTCTCTTACGATCTTAAATAAAGAGTAGTTCACTTTTATTTCTCGCGTTTATTCATTAGGTTGTAGGCCCAGGTCATGCCCTGCTGTGTCGGAATAACCTGGATATTTTTCTTCAGAAGAAAAAGTGATAGAATTCGTTTCTTCTCCGATTTGTGTAATCCGAGTTTTTGTGCGAGTGTGATCGTTAGACTTTGAACAATGGCGGACAGGATAGACGTAGCATCGGTTAACAAATTTGATGGTAAAAGCTATCAACAGTGGAGGTTTCAAATGGTATGTGCTCTGAGAGCAAAAGGTGTGTATGATATTGCCTCAGGAACAGTGACACAGCCTGGAGCAGAAAATGCGGCGGAACGCTCAGCCTGGTCGAAAAACGATGCGATCGCTATTTTCACGCTAACAGCGGCCATGGACATTTCTCAAATCACTCTGATTGAGAGCTGCACATCGTCAAAAGGAATTCTCGACAAGTTGGACTCCGTGTACCAACAAAAGTCGGAATTTAATAAAATGATGCTTTTAGATAAGTTTCATCAGGTGAAATTGAATCCAAACGAATCTCTAGCACAACATGTGGCCAAAATTGAGAATCTAGCGCGACAGGTAAAGGAGACCGGAGAGACGTTGAGCGACGTTGCCATTTCTACGAAGATTCTCGGAACGTTGCCAACAAAATATCGAAGTTTTCGACAAGCATGGCTCTCCATGGATCCGGAAAGACAGACGCTGCCAAATCTCACGGCGAGGCTTTTGGATGAGGAAGCTAGTTTAACATCAATGGAAGAGCAAGAAATGGCTTTTCTTGCATCTTCAAATCAAATGACTGAATCCAAAAACTCTACCGCAAAAGATGTCAAATCCGGGAAGTCTAAATTCGACTTGCGTAAAGTGACGTGTTACAACTGTCGTAAAAAGGGTCATTTCTCGCGTAACTGTCGGAATCCTAAGAAGAATGTTAATCAAAAGGATAGAGAAAATAATCAAACGGCTTTTAGTGTTGAACTCAGTGATGTTGTGTACGCGATTCCCACATCCGCCGATGACAGGTGGCTCATGGATAGCGGTGCGTCCGCTCATATGACTCATAGGAGAGAATTTTTCTCGAAATTCAAAGAAATGAGTGAGGATTGTGACGTCTCTCTTGCTAATCATCAAGGTTTGGCAATCAGAGGCAACGGCAATATTAAAATAAAGAAGTTCCTCAACGGTAAGTGGTTCGAGTCTACAATTACGAACGTTTTTTACGTTCCGATGTTGAAAAGAAATTTGTTTTCTGAGGGTGTTCTAACCTCGAAAGGTCTTAAAGTGATCAAAGAAAAATCTACAGCTGAAGTCTACGAGGCAGGGAAGTTAGTGGCTAGTGCGATTCGTACGTCGAATAATCTCTACACTATGTTGTTTTCTACGATTGTGCCTCCCGAGGTAAACGCAGTTTCTCGCGCTGATTTAAAATTGTGGCACGAACGGCTTGGCCATGTGAACGTCAAATCTCTTAGCGATATGGCAGTAAAGGGTCTTGTGGAAGGTGTTGAGATAACTGATAAGAGTGTATTTTTCTGCGAAGGCTGCCAATATGGCAAACAGCACAAGTTGCCGTTTACCAAAAATGAACGGAGAAAGACAGTGCCGGGTGAATTCGTTCATATCGACTTATGTGGTCCCATGTCGGTTGAATTGGTTAGTGGTGCCAAATATTTTATACTATTTAAAGATGACGCATCATCTTTTCTAACTGTGAAGTTTCTGAAGCATAAATCGGACAGCCTCGATTGTTTTAAAGAATACGTGAAAAAGAGTGAAAATAAATTCGGGTTCATAGTGAAAGTTCTGCGTTCGGATAATGGGACGGAATTCTGTAACAACGAGTTTCGTGAATTCCTCTTAAGTCAAGGAATCGAGCATGAGAAGACTGCTCCTTATACACCAGAGCAAAATGCTCGACTAGAACGAGAAAACAGAACGGTGGTTGAATCTGCTCGTTCTATGCTTTATACGAAGGATTTGCCGAAATACCTGTGGGCTGAAGCGGTTAATACCGCAGTTTATTTGTTAAACAGAACGCCCTCAAGTCAGACTCCGGATACCACGTCATACGAGATCTGGCATGGAAAGAAGCCTACACTGAATCACGTCAAATTGTTCGGGAGTGAAGCTTTTGTGCTCACACCCAAGGAAAAACACACTAAGCTCGAACCTAAAGGGACAAAGCTAATTCTGATCGGGTATGATGCAAACTCGACCAACTACCGATTGTTTGATCAGAAAACGAAGAGAGTAACTATTTCTCGAAATGTTATTTTCAATGAAAACTCTCAAGTGTATCAGCCTAGGAAGAATGCAGTTTTGATTCCTTTGGAGCGCGAGAATATAGTACCGGAACAGATTCAGGATCTTCGACTGGAAAGAAACCAGCAAGCAAAAGTCAACGATAATGAAGAGTTGCCGAAAGCTGAAAACGAATTTGAGGAAGTTGGTGAACGAATATTGCGCCCTCGTGAATTTCTGCGTGCTCCTAATCGCTATCAAGCCAATCTCGTTGAAACAGACATTCCACAAACCTTTGAGGACGCTATGGTCAGTCCTGATGCTGCAAATTGGAAAACAGCGATTAACGATGAATCAGAGGCGCTGATGAAGAATAATACGTGGGAGCTGGTGCCGCTACCAACTGATAAGAAGAGCATCGGATCGAAATGGATTTTTAAGGTAAAAAGAGATTCATCTGGAAAAATTCAACGCTACAAGGCAAGAGTAGTTGCCAAAGGCTACTCTCAAGTTGAAGGAATTGACTATACAGAAACTTATGCACCTACCACGAGATTTGACACAGTTCGTGTTCTTTTGACAGTAGCTGTCAGAAGAAAAATGAAAATAATTCAATTTGACATAAAAACAGCGTTTCTTCACGGTGATTTGACAGAAGAAGTTTATATGGATATCCCAGATGGTGTCACGCATTCAAAGGAACTAGTGTGTAGACTGAAGAAGTCCCTATATGGACTGAAACAGGCCCCACGGTGTTGGAACCAAAAGTTTCATAACTTTCTACAGGAATTTGGTTTCCGACAGTGCCAGGCCGACAGGTGTGTCTATGTGGGTGACTTCCAGGGAAACACTGTCATAATGGTGTTTTACGTAGATGACGGACTCCTTCTGGGACAGAGTGAAACGACCCTGAGGAAAGTTGTCGATGAGCTGGAACGTGTCTTCGAAGTGACTGTCAGTGAACCTGGCCTTTATTTGGGGATGGAAATCAAAAGAGAAGAAGAGGATGGTCTAATCTTTATTTCTGGAGCCAGCTACATCGATCGACTGCTGAAGACTTTTCATCTTGAAGATGCCAATCCGATCAGCATACCAGCTGATCCACATGTTTTGTTATCAGCTGACGGTAGGGATAAAGATCTAATGGGTAAGGTACCATACCGTGAAGCGATTGAGTCGCTGATGTTTGCTGCTCTCACTACTCGACCAGATATCCAGTTCTCTGTGAACTTATTGAGTAGATTTCAAAACAATTATGGTTCTATTCATTGGAACGCAGTGAAGCGTGTATTTAAATATCTGAAGGAGACAAAGAATTTCGGAATAATGTACGAGAGAAATGACAAAAACGACGATTTGATTGGCTACTCGGATGCTGACTATGCAGGAGATCAGGACAGCAGAAAGTCTACAACCGGTTATGTCTTCAAAATGTGCAGTGGTCCAGTTACTTGGAATTGTCAGCGACAGAAATCAGTCTCTCTCTCCACGACAGAGGCTGAGTACGTGGCAGCATCGAGTGCATCGAAAGAAGTGGTGTGGTTGAGGCAATTGTTGTCTGAAATCGGTGAAAATTTAACAAGTGCTACTACGTTGTTTATAGACAATCAAAGTGCTATTAAGTTGATTAAAAACCCTGTGTTTCACAAACATACAAAGCATATCGATGTAGCGTATCACTTTGTGAGAGAGAGATTTGAGAGTGGTGTGCTTGATGTGAAGTACGTTTCAACCTCGGAGCAACAAGGTGACATTTTTACCAAAGCGCTACCAAAGCCTGTGTATCAAAAGATTCGCACCTTACTTGGTATGCGCGATTTCTAACTAAGATTTTGAGGTATTTCAGATTTTTCTTCTGTGTTTGTAAACCATAATATTTGTTCTTTATTTAAATTGCACAACTTTGAGCGATTTCTCTGATATTCTGATTTTTTTTTTTTTGGTTTGTTTGTGTGTTTGTTTAGTATTACATGCAGGAAATGAGTGGGAGTATTAAGTATAATTTACGTGCATATGATATCGTGCTCCCAATATGTTATATTCAATTGTATGCCCCTGATTCTGGGGAGCCTAGTGCTGCTACGGCCCTGATTGTGTGTGCGTTGCGATGTAGGCTGACCGCCCTTTTTGACTGTTCAGTTCGCTCGTTGCTATGTGCACGACAATTTAATGTTCTCTTACGATCTTAAATAAAGAGTAGTTCACTTTTATTTCTCGCGTTTATTCATTATTATTGATAGCACTTATTGATTTCAAATAGGCCCGCAATTTTCGGTACGTGCGCAGTTGCAACACCACTGAACTCTCAGTTTTTTCTGCGTCAGCTTTTCTCAATAAATGACGATTTTTTATTTCTAGCAGTAATCTCTGAATATCTCTTCCCTAAGTTTTTATCACAAAAAATAATTTAGGAATTACATGATTGTGAGAAAGAAGCTGTCTCAAAGTGATGAATTCCTCCCAATTTGAATATTTCTTGAGATTAGGGATTCAATATGAATTCAAATGTTTTTAGATATTCCAAGTAATTTTCAAGTCCTTTAAACAATTTCTGAAAATTCTCAAAGAGTTCAAAAGATTTGAAATATGTTAAAGAATTTTTAATGATTCCAAGAGAACTTTTAATGCAGATTTTCAATGGAAATGAACAATTTTTGATTATTTTTTGATCTGTGATATTTTAAAAGATTCCTCACAATTTAATCAAATTTCCTAGCCATTCTATGGGTTTGAGATTTTTCAAAAGCTCTCAGTATTCGAACGGATATCAAAGAATTTATTTCCGAAGAAGTGAGGGATTTTGTGATATTTCAAACGTTTTTAGACATTCTAAAATATTTTTTTTATGCATTAAAATTTATTTCAAATTCACTCTTAGTTATTTAAAATTCTTCTGAATCTAGCAGAATTATCTTGATCCGTTTGTCCTTGAATTCTTTTAAATGTACGAGTCTCAATTTATTGAATATTTCCATAACATCCGAAAAGCTTACATAAAATTTTTTTGGATCATTAAACATTTTTGAAACGTAGTTTGGCCCGACCTGGGACGTTTCAAGAATCTCACAAAAATTTTAGGTATTTCACCTCATTGAAAAACATTTTTGGGAACTTCATTTGTACATTTATTTAACTCCACATAAATTAAACACAAAATATCAAAAAATAAATAATAAATGGAAATAAAGTATGTCTTCCGGTTAGATTTAAAAATTGCGCAAAACAGTACAAAATAATTGGACGTCTAGCAAGTGTCTTTGCTGTCAATCATTGCATGATTACATTTCTCGAGGAAAAAAACATATTTTTTTAATTTATTGTCTTGTCTGGTGAAAGAGCATTCTGAATTTTAATATCCTAATACCAGGGAATTAACACGTTTTCATGATAATATGATAAATCTCAAGTATTTTTCCGGCTTCAATGTGGAAAAAAACGATTTCAACATGCAGTGGAACCTTGATATACGGCCTTCCTAAAATTTCAGTCAGCCGCACTTCCTGACGAGGGGTGCAAGGGGCTTAGAGAGAGGCGCTGTTAGCTCAGTCGAGTGGCGTAGTTCCGCAGCTACAAAGCAGGCAGTGTGAATACCCATCAGTTCAGTTAATTTTTTTTGACTCATTATTTTCTGAAATTTCCTTATAAGTGAGATTGACTTATTTGACGAAAATGTGGAGCCTGGCTGCTATTCTCTATTTCTTCTTCGCAGCTATACATTCTGTTGGTAAGTATAATGTAATTAATATAAAGTATAAAATTCGAAACCATTCGAATCGAAATTGATATTTTTCACTCCGAGTAAAGTACCCAGGAAAAATGAACTAGTGGTGACCAATTGAGAAAAGTACGCTAGAAGCCTTCATGAATCAAGGTAGCCAACTATCTAGATCCAAAATACGGGCCAGCCGGACCCTACCACTGAAAACCTTCTTTCTTCTTTTCAGGGCGGACATGCCCAACTCGGGGAAATTCCCTTCGGGATCACATGTTCCGCGTCCACCGCTCTTTCTCCTAGAGAGCGGGAGAGGTGGTAGACGCATGCGCGTAGTAGACGCATGCGCGTGGTAGACGCGTACGTCACAGTTGAGAGATTCTCGCAAGCGTTTACCACCACTCCCGCTTTCTAGGAGAAAGAGAGGTGGACGCCGATCATGTGAACGCCGAACATGTGGACGCGGAACTTGTGTTCCCGGAGGGAATTTCCCCGAGTTGGGTAAGTCTGTTTTGGGGGAAGGTTTTTGAGGTAAACTGTGAACAAACGTGTAGAAACTAACCTACATAGCATGACTAGTACATGTTGCGCGACGTATCAATACTAGACATTTTGGGTCTAGATAGTTGGCTACCTTGGTAATAGTACAAAAAACTTTATGCTACTTGTGCCCCTGCTGGAAGTAAAAAGATTGAAAAAGATAGAAATTTGGGGATAGGAAAAGATATAACTATTCTATCTCTCTCAATGGGTCACTTTGCATCCCTAAAACGCTATCTTTTCTTATCCCTAATCCCAATAACTTTCTATCTTTTTCTCTATCCTACGTCACGAAGGATTTTTATCTTTTTCGATCCATTAGTCTATCTACCTATTACGAATTCCAATCTTTTTCAATCTCTTTCTCTATCCTTAGTTACCGAGGCTTCTTATCTTTTTCTATCCCTTAGTCTATCCATTTATTACGAATTTTAATATTTTTCAATCACTTTCTTTATCCTTCGTGAATGAGGACTTATATTTTTCTATCCCTTAGTCTATCTATCTATTACTAATTTCAATATTTTTGAATCTCATCATGTATCCTTCGTGACCGAGGACTCTTATCTTTTTCTATCTCTCAAAATTAGAGAGTCCATCGAAAAGTTAAAAAATTCAATAAAAAAACTAATTTGACTACTTTGAACACGTATCAGAAAGACAACGAGACGTCCATGTTCATATACCTACATAATTAAAGTTAATTTGTCTATCTCACAGTCGACAACTGTGATAAACTTGGAAGAAAACAGTTTGCTATGCCCCTTTTTATAGGCCTGAAGACTGATTTTACTTGTTGGTCACTTTTACCCTCAGCCATCTAGCGTAACCTGCTGGAATTAAAAAGATATAGATCCTATCTTTTTGAATAACTTCGAATCTTTATGATAGAAATAGATGGAGAAAATGTATTCTATTCTATCTCTTTGTCAATCTAAATTCGCGCCTATATTTGCCAATCCTCTCTTTTATGCCTCATCCTATACTTTATCTATCCACGTCAATCTTTTTCTATCTCTCTTTCAATCTAAACTCCTGTTATCTTTTTCAATCTTCTTTTTCCTATCTTTTCTTGTCCTCGATCTATCCGCGCCAATCTTTTTCTATCTTTTTGTATATATGAATTCACTTCTTTCTTTTCCAATCTCTTTTTCTCTAACTCATCCTATCCTCCTTCTATCAACGTCAATATTTTTTTATCTCTCAATCAATCTAAACTCCCTTTATCCTTTTCAATTTCCTTTTTTCTATTTCTTTTAATCCTCAATCAACCGCATCAACCTTTTTCTATCTTTCTGTCTATATGAATTCACGTCTTTCTTTTCCAATCTCCATTTCTCTATCTCATCCTATCCTACTTCTATTAACCTCAATCTTTTTCTATCTCTCTATCAGTTTAAAATAATCTTATCTTTTTGAATCTCCTTTTCACTATCTCTTCTTATTCTCGATCAATCTGCGTCAATCTTTTTCTATCTTTTCGTCTATATAAATTCACGTCTTTCATTTCCAATCTCCTTTTCTCTGTCTCATCCTATCCTCTTTCTATCAACGTCAATATTTTTTTATCTCTCAATCAATCTAAACTCCCTTTATCTTATTCAATTTCCTTTTCCCCATCTCTGCTTATCCTCGATCTACCCGCGCCAATCTTTTTCTATCTTTTTGTTTATATAAATTCACGTTCTGCCTTCTCCAATCTCCATTTCTCTATATCATCCTATCCTACTTCTATTAACGTCAATATTTTTCTATCTCTCCGTCAATTTAAAATACCGTTATCTTCTTCAATCTCCTTTTCCCATCTCTTCTTATCCTCGATCTACCCGCGTCAATCTTTTTCTACCTTTTTGTATATATGAATTCACTTCTTTCTTTTCACTTTAATATTTTCGGATAAAAATTCAAGTATTTGGTAGAGAATTCAACTATTCCGTTAAAAATGTATCCCTTTTGGTTGAAAAAAATCGTCTTTTTTGATGAAAAATTCCATTTTTTTTCGTAGAAATTTATTTCTTTGTTGAAAATTCATATTTTGATCGTGAAAAGTCAACTAAAATCTTTTTCAACAGAAAATTCAAATATTTGTTTTTTAATTTACCTTTTTGATTTATAAATTCATCCGGTTTGGTAGAAATTTCTTTTTTTCCATGAAAATGCAACTTTTTGGTTAAAAATTATTCTTCCTTGCTTGAGTATTCAACTATTTTAATTGATACATTTGGTTGAATCAGTTTGTTAATAAATCTTTTTTTTTTTTGAAGAGTTATATTTTCAGTTGAAAATTCATCTCTGGTTGAAATTTTAAATATTTTGTTGAAAATTAATCTATTTGAATTGAAAATTCAGTTACTTGGGTAAAGGTTAAACTACATTGTTAAAAATTTATTTTTTTGATTGAAGGCTCATTTCTTTGGCTAAAAATGGAAATTTTTAGTGAAAAAGTATTTTTTCTGCTTGAAAATTAATTTTATAACTGGAATTAATTAATTAAAATAAATTAAGTAATTAATTCTTTAACAAAATAGTCCAATCTTTTACTATATAAATGAATTCTCTACTGAAATGATCTTTCATATAAAAAAATAATTTAACGCGCAAGTACAACTTTCAACCATGTAGTTAAATTTTCACAAATTTTCAATAGAATAAATAATTTTTTAACTGAAAAGTGGAATTTTAATATAAAAAAGGTTACATTCCCACAAAAAATAAAAAAATTCAGCTATTAGTTAGAAGAATTAATTTTTAACAAACAAAAAAAAACGAATTTCCAACAAATTACGCAAATCTTTAACCAAATAGTAGAATTTTTAACCGAATGAGATCCATTTTAAACCAACAATAAATTAGTGAATGTTATTTACTCAATTACAAGGAAATAAAAAATAGAGAGTATCTTGAGTTGAGAAACGGAAATCTCATTCAGGAATGGTGTAATTGTTTGATATTGATTTAATTTTGGTGTCAAGATCACGATACTTGCGTTACAGCCTTGACGAAAAACCTCGTCTGATGATCATAAAATAATAATCAAATAAAGCTTCGAAACTGTCCAATTTTTTAGTTTCAACTTTCTGGCGAGAATTTTTTTGAATCGTTCCAAAATTTAAAATTTGGAAACAATATTTCAATTATTTTTATGTTGAACATTCTATTATTTGTTTGAATATTTATGTTTTTTGTTAAGTTTTTTTCAGGAAATTGATCTTGTAGCTTAAAAATTCATCTTATTGATTGAAAATTCGATTTTATTTGGATGAGATTTTTTTCACTATCGACTGAAAACTCTTTCTCCGTTAAAAACTCGAATTTTGATTTGAAAATTATTCCGTTTTGCTGAAGGATTTGAAGAATTTGTTGGAATTTTGCATTTTTTTCAATTCAACTATTTTAAATTGAAAATGAAAATATTTTTTGTTGAAAATTAATTTTTCTAGGTGAAGATTCGTCGATTGAGTTAGAAAAAAATGTGTTTAAAAGTTCAACTATTTTTTTAACATTGGTTTTTCTTTTTCTTCTATTGAAAATTAAGTTTTTAAATGAAAATGAATATTTTTAGGTTGAAAATTCAACTTTTTCTTTCAATTCGTCTATTTTTTTGAAACCTTAACATTTTGAATAGTTTCTTCTTATTTATCGGCTGACAAATTTTTCTTGGTTGAAAATAAAATCTGTAGACGCTACACTTGTTTTCAGATATGGAATAATTCAGTATTTATTTGTAATTGCATAATACAAAAAATTTGATAAAGATTTGAAAATCATCTTTTTGAGTAATTTTTTGACCAATAATAAAATCAATCATTTTTAATCTACTTATGTTTTGATATAACGAGCATTCACTGTAAGTTGCATTATCGACTGTAAGGAGGTTTTCCCCGCCTTCCTTTTCACAGAATTTGGTTCGGCAGATGATACGAAAGTTTTTTTTTCTCGATTGAGTGAATTGGCTTATTTTTTCAGTCTAATAGTTGAATGTTAAAGATTCAAGGTAATCAAGATAAAGCATTAAAATACGAGGAAGAAACGTGTTCATGACACCATTAGACTATATCTCGACAAGATCGTGACATTCCTAACAAAGCGAAAGACTTTGTCAACACGGAAAAGTGGAAATTCTGTCTACTTACATAATCTGCGTAAATTATATGATATTTATTTAAATAATATTTTTTTGTTTTAAAATTAATGTTTTCAAACTGAAACTTGTAATTTGCCCGCTGAGTAAGCTTGGGGGGGGGGGGGGTGGACTGTGCGTAGCGTGAGTGAAGGGGGTGAGAGAGAGATGTTGTGGAACGGTTTAGGTTTAGGATGGTTTAGACGGGCCTTTGCGGTTGGCGGGCGGCACTCTTTTGCGCGGGCGGCAAGCCAAGCGTCCAAACTGCTCATGTCAGTCCGTCCATAGGGACAGGAACAGAGGGTGGAAAGTGGGCGATGAGTGCACGTTCCTTTGTGTGTTTGTTTGTTTTGGGGAAGGGAGGTGGTGAAGGAAAAATAGAAGGGGTGGTTGGTGATGGAGGATGACCTGAAGACCTAGACGGGGAAGGTCCGAAGCGGACTCACTAACCTGGAAGCAGGAGTTGGTGAGAGATCGCTTGATGATTACCTTATTTTTTTTCAGGTCGCGAAACCCGTCATCGGTTGAGAACTAAAAATGAAGGTTGCGATGGAGAGAACGTTTCCGGGTGCGATTAGCGGACAAGAAGAGGACCCCGCGTCGGGACCTCCGTCGAATTCCTCCTACTGCTGGGGAGGAGGGGGTTTCCGTGGTTCCCTAAGGATCCTGGTAAATTCGTTACCATGCCACGTCCATTTTCCTAGTGCCTTCCCGAAAAATCACTTGACCCAGTCTCCTCCTTCATTTGCCCACTAGAACCATGTCAGATGCTTAGAGTCGGTTCTTTGCTGCCTTAGCAAAAAGCGTCTGCGTTACCTCTATCTAGACTCTGTTCCGCCTTGTGCCCGACCGTATTGCAACTGAAACATTCGTGGGCTATGGGTCCTCTGTAAGCTCTGTGTTTGAGGGCACCCATTTTAAGGCACCCGGACTTGATCAGCCGCTGGAAGCTCAAGATTCTTTGCCACTTCACCTCATCCAACATCTCCTTATTTCATGAAGGGGAATCGTACTGTGGTGAGGGGATATAGACTTAGCGCCGTCTCCATTGGATTGGTTTGTCCGCTCTTCCCTGTTTCGGCCTTCCATTTGGTAGCTGAAAAAGACAAAATTTGAATAGGGACGTAAGGCTTACTTCCGTTAACGACGAGACCAGCTATGAAAATCCACATTCGACCATCAACCCTGACTATCTTTTGATTTTTCTCTCCTCCAAAAATACGGTTTAAGATGCCAAATGTGTTTCTTGCCCACGAATTTCTCTCTATTTGTACTGAGATTGTAAGGAAGCGGTCGTATCCTTGCATTAATCCTTTACGGGCCCTCAAACTTTTCGGAAAGCTTTGCCGCAATATTATTCGCCTTTTTGGAGAGCACCCTCTGTCTCCTAATCACGAGTTCTCTATTGCAAAAAGACCTGTCCATTTTTCCTCTGTTACAGCATTTAGACTGTAATTCGTAGGCCTTGTCCAGATTCTTTAAAACAAAGTCTCTCAGGTGTTCAGACGTTTAACGCGTTCTAACCATTGCTCACGATCCGGACGTCTCATCTGTAATGCTCTTACCACTTCCCGTTTCCTTTCCGTAGGAGGGTAGCGTTGTCTCCTGAAATTTAAGAATGCCGAAGAGACTTTAAAGAGCTGTGTATCGCTTTATTGAAGACTTAGCGAAAATCTAAAAGGTACGAATCTCAATCCCAATGGGATGGAGGAAAGTCACAATCATTGTCTTCAGTATTCTATCAACCCAATCCGCTGGATGTGTTTGTGCCTGGTAGACGCGGTTAGTCCTGTTAAATATCCCCAGCTGGTGAGTCTGGTGAGTGGTTCGGCTAACCGTGAAAACTCCGGGATGAATCTTCGATACCACGAGGTCATGCTCACGAACATTCGAAGTTGTTTCAGGTTGCTTGGGGCGGGTATAAGACTATGGGTGATATCCTGGCCTCAACCCCTCCTGGTTTATCATAAAACTAAAGTACGTAGCCTCGGTACATCAGACTCCACTTTCCTTAGCAATAACCCTCAATCCGGCCCCTTCTATTCTATCAAGAACCTTATTCAAACATTCCAAGTGTTCGTTGAATGTTTCCGTTACTACTATTATATCTTCTAAGTAACTAAATACGCTGGGCCTTAATTCCGGGGTGATGACCCTATTTAGGAGTCTCTGAGAAGTCGCCGGGCATCCCGTAAGGCCAAACGGTAGCCTAACGAACTGAAATAACCTGCTTAGCGGTACGGTAAACGCTGTTAACTCCTGACTATGTTCTTTGAGCGGAATCGGATGAAAGACCAAACTCAAGTCGATCTTGGATATATATTTGGCGGAACAGAGTTGGCTCAGGTAGCCTCACTAGCCTTCTTCGCCACGACCACCGGTGCGGACCATTCGCTTAAGACCCCTTAACGATGCCCTCCTGCAACATCCGATCTAGTTCGGAATACATGTGCTCATCAAAATTGAGTGATATTATGAGGCTGTGTTTCCTAATTGAGACATGTCCCTGCACGACAATTGTGTATTTGATTAGGGAAGTGTCTCGAAGTTCACCCTCAGTATTGCTAGTTCGCGGTAGCTTTCTGTCCAAAAATGTATTGTGACTGCCGTATTGGGCTAAGGTAACTTAAGTAACAATGTTCAAATTGTTTTAATAATTTTAATATGAAAGAAGGTTGCGCATAGAGAATAAATAACGTTTCTTTTAGAGATACAGGCGTTCATTCATAAAACCCTAATCTGAGCTTTATTTACATATGGTCCCTGTTATCTGAAATAAAATTAATGTCTAAATCTTCATTAAGAATCGAGGAAAATGCCTTTGTTGGCAACACGCGTGTTCTTCTATCCAAGCCTTTAGCTTTACTTACTACAATTATTCAAATATGGATTGGTCTAGGCACGATTAAGATCTAGTTTCAGATTTTATACATTTAGTCGTTACTAATTTTATCTTTATCTCTCTCTCTTTTTCTTTTCCCTTTCTACATGAGGGTACTTGAAATTAGTAAGAAAGTTTTTTTCTTACCATCAAAGCAACTAAGTGTTTGAAATAAGAAATCGATAAATAATAATAAATTGATAAAGCAGACTTTCATCAAATATTTCTAAAACCTTTCTGATGAACGCGGGTACGTTTATCTTTGAAAAATACTTTTTCGAAAGTCTGTATCGCGCCATTTCGACAGAGATGCCACGACAGCGCATCAAATTCCAAACTGATCATGATGAGTACTTGATGCGCTGCTAATTCGAACACGAGACAGGAGGCACCACAACTTCTCTCGACGGGGCGGCCTTTTGTTAAAAATTTGTATTGAATTTCCTTCAATTAAAAGCTGTGATCAAAGACGACCTTCAACTACAAACGCGAAAAATTATAGACGAGAACCACCGCCGTAGGAGAACCGAATAAGATCTGAAGTTGAAACTGCGTTTTTCCAGCATTTCCAGGGTGCACAAGCCAAAAAGAGGATCAAGTGGACGCCGGAAATGAATGGATATGTGATCAGACGTCACTTCGGGCAACGACATGAGGAGCACCCATCTGGGCGAACACCATCGTCTCTTCGTGGGTCTTCATCCAAAGCTCGGCCATAGAGTGACTGATTAACACCTTGCTAATCAATTAAGATCCATCAGGCAGCGCCACCTCATATCCAAGGTAAAAAGAGGTTACATTAAAAACAGGAGCAACAACAATCAGCAACACCTGTAGCACGCCCGGCAGATGCGGTTGGAAAAGAGACTCATATAATCGTTACAAAAAACGCTATGGATGAGCAGGGGCCGGATCTGGAGAATAAAACAGGTCGAATGTCCCAGGTTTTGCAAGTCGTTAGGCTTGCAGCCGCTGCAGCCTGTCCCTGCGCGAGCAGGCTTAGGCTTTAGGCACTGTTCTACATGTTTGGTGCAGTAAAATATAAAGTCGATGAGTTGAAGCAACTTGATCGAAGCACATGCAAGATGATTACAATACATCGGAATCACCATCGATCTGCCGTAGCACGAATATATTTCCCTCGAGATGAAGGTGGTAAAGGTTTTCTGAGCGGCGTTTCTATATCTTGCAGCAGATAGGATCGCAGGGGAGCTTGTTCTCCCATTTAATTCCAGCGACACTACAAGTGGCCCCGAATCACTAGTACCCCTCGTGCTCAAAAGTCGCGTTCAGGAAGCAGAACATTAGCGTCTATTAAGAGAACATGCTGACAAGCTCCTTCAGCGTCAATTCTACGGCATGTTTGAATGTACCTGGAGGCGATATCAACTGTCAACGGGAAAGCAAGAGCCAGAAACACTTGGCCATGTTTTCAGTAGATGCTCAAAGCTTCCACGCTACGGGTACATAGAGAGACACAATGCGGCTCTGAAAGTGTTACATTACCATCCATGGCACTTCTATGGTGTTGATGTGATGCCCGTCTTTGCCATACGCTCAGGGGAACTGGAGTTTGTTGTGGACAAATTTTCAGTGTAAGATCGAATCGAACTTATCATTCTCCACCAATCAATGTACCAGTGCTACAAAGCATATAAGCGTCATTTATGTGATTGGATTTTCGGCACTAGCCGATGCTGATATCCCGACAAAGAATCCGAAATAATGGGCTAGCTTGCTGGTATAGAGGGTTTATTTCTCGGCCAACTCAACCAGAATCCAGCTTGTCTGCATCAGACTCAGTCCTTCGATGCAAAAGGCTGTTCTTCTGGAATCATTTCATCTGATCCGTCGAAACTGTTCCTCATAACTGACGAAAACGCGAGTCGTTTTAAAGGCATTAAGTAGCGAGGCTGACCTTCAGTGGTAATCGCCGACTAAAACTTGACGCAGACATGCTTGGGCATTTGTATTCGTATGTCGGTAACCCATTAAGATTTTTGAAGTTCTATTGGCTTTAATCAAACATAATACCTTAAAGTCTATGTGATATCAATTTCGCACTTTTGCTACTATTTTCCTATATCATGCCATGACTTGAAGTCAAGCTACAAATTTCGAGAAATACTTTTATGTTTCCTCAGCATAGGTATTAAAAATTCATCCATTTATATTTGTTCTTACAGAATCGAGCCGCAACCCACTTTATCAACCGCTCTTAGGCTCTCCATCAAGCTCGCCCGAACGAAACCAGGCTTCTTCGAGCCAGTCACGTTCACCTTGGTATTGTAAGTGTATTTTTTTATAAGTAAATCGTTACAGGTAGGTTACTTAATGAAATAACTTGAAGTTCTCTAAAAGTTGATATAAATTTTGCCCCCACTCCTGTTAATTTTGGAAATTTGAAAAAATGGACATGCCTTAAGAAAAATGTGCCTACGCTTCATATAAAAATGCGAACAATTTCTTACATAAATTCAAAAGATTCAGAACTGAAAACTCAACTATTGATTCGAAAAATCATCCAAAGTTTAAATCTTTGATTTGTACATCTATAAAATCGAAGAGATTTATTTTCTATAATCAAAAATAAACAACTAGGCAAGAGGTTCTGTTGAACCACTGTTTTCAAATACGAATTCAAAATAGAAATTTGCTAAATAATATCAACACCATTTTTCAAGACTTAGTTTTCACATACTAATTAACCTTACCATAAAATGCGAGGATATTTTGAAACACTGATATCAAAGTCAAATGAATCGTATACATCGTGATTTATCCCATACTTTTTAATAATTTATTCTATGCTACATACATTTCTGAATCTCGGTTAAAATTGTCAAATTTATGGTTACATACTTTCTTTCCACAGCACCAAGAAGTCTTTTCAAAAAGAAACCAAAACTTCCTGTCATAACACTTGAAGTTAGATGTTTCATATATCGAGATGAAAAAATGGGACCTAACTATTTTGAGTTTAACCCAAACGTTCCAATTCGTGTAATTACAAACATTGAGGGAACGAAACTCGTTGGACTCATTGGACACATGGGAAATGTATGTACATTCGCGAATCTGGTACAGGTTGGAAATAAACTCAAATGTCAACCAGTTGAAGTGAATCTAATTGACAACGTGGCCAAGACAACTATAGATGTCGGAGATAATTACAACCCACTTCAAGAGTTTATAGACGAAGATGTACATTTCGAACGTTACATTCGTGAAGCCATGTATCACGGACCGGTCACACCGGACCCACATCACGTTCAGGGCTCTTCGAACTCAATGGGCGCATCAAGGCATCTATAAGACGTGCTTAGAATGTACATGTATGATATGATGTTTCCAGATTATTATTATATTTTGATGCCACGTTATGGAGAAAAACAAAAAATACTGCGAAAAAAAAATTTGCACAAAATATTCCGGGGTGTCTACTAACTTTTCTACACACAATTCCCGAACACAGATTCTGTACCTTCTGTTCTTGTTTTCGCACGATATATTCATTTTCTCGCTTCATTTTCCAATATGAATTTCACAATTCTTGTGAAACTTCTCTCCTCCAAACCCTTTTCGAATACTTTGGTCCTCCTTGCTTGATTATCATCTTATACCATTTATTATATGTTGTGTAATCGAAGTAATTTTAGTTTAAATAGTTTCTATTTTACGACAAGACGGCGCTTGTTATGTAGGAACTGCTATAGTATATATTTAGCATATTTTTTCATGTCAATGTATATTCTTTCTTTTTTTTCGTTACAGTATATCGACGATCATCTTTCTTTACATCAGCCCCACTTTAAGGTGAAGTGCGAGGTTTGATACTGCAAAATGAGCCAGTCTGGAAAGATTATTTGACTATTAAAAATTGTACTTATGTTTTTTGAGTTGAATAAACATTATATTCTCATTTAATCCAGATGAATTATACGATATCCTTTTTCCCAATGATAACAAATTTACTAAATCCTTCGAAAATTTTAATAGAGTCAGTCGTGAATCAATTTCCAGTATCGAAAACAGTGCTGTATTAGTTGCGCCGACAAGTCGTAAAAAGCTCAAATTACCAGAAACGTTACTTCCAGCTTTCAGGGTTAAGATAGAATAATGTTTGCGATTTGAAGATATGATCCGCACAATGGTTCATAACCATGAGGACCTTCCTGACGCAGAGAAGTTGCAACATTTGGAATCAATTCTTAAAGACGCAGCTTTACGCAAAATTCAAAATTTTTTTATCACTGGAAAAATTAAGATTGCGCATGGAACCTTTTGGAAAAATTCATACAAAGATAGGCGCTTAATAATCTCGCAACATTTAGGATTATTGTTTCTTTACCTATTCAGGAGGAGGAATGTTACGAACGACTGATAACTCTCGCGGACGAATCTCAACAAAACCTTCAATCTTTAACTACACTGTCCTTTCATCTCCAAATGATGTTACTTGACACAAATGGAATTTCCTCTGAAATTGAAGGTTGAGTGGATTTTCAGTCGCCTCAAAAGGAATCATTTTGCTTCGAACATGATCCTATTGTGACAAATTTCACCTAATCTTGCTTCCAATCAATTCTCTTTGTGGAAAAACGATACTCACGTGGTTCAAAACAACAGAAGCGAGATGAATATGCTTTTGTTTTAACATAACGGTATGTCTCAGTGATGACGTTGGTCTGTGAAAGGAATATCAGATCAGTCGGATTTTTTTCAAGAAGAGATCGAGTGTAAAACTCACTTTAACCGATGTGTAAGAATAATTAACTACAATGTCATTTTTTGATTTCCTAGGCCTCTTGACAGTGATGACAATTCGAGTTAAGATTCTGATCCAGGGCATTTGGCGGTCTGGACTTGACTGGAGGGCTCGACTTCCAAACGAGTTGACAAAAAATTGGACAACCTGGTTAGCTGACTTGAGAGAATCTAGCAGATTTAGAATTCCTCGCTGCTACTCCCTCGGGATTGGTAAGTTGCGTGATGTGCAGCTTCACATCTTCTGCGATGCAAGTGTACAACCATTTGTAGCAGTCGGGTATTTTTGACTGGAGGGTCATACAGGTTCAAGAATAACCTTGGTAACGACGAAGAGCAGAATCGCACCGTCGAAGCACATGAGCATCTGAGACTGGAACTTCCACCAGCGGTAATGGGAAGCAGACTGTCTGAAATGACTACCTCGCAACACACCTTTAAGATTACGCAGAAGTTTATTTGGGCTGATTCACAGAACATGATAAAGTGGATCCGCCCTGGTGTCCAACGTTTAGGTCTTTGTTAGTAGAAGCACCTGTCGTTTTTCAACCTTTACTTAATTTACCATCATCACCCGATAGATCACAACAGCACCCGCTCGCCAGAAAGTTGAAGTTTGTTGCCGTCAAGTTCTCAGGGAGGCTCATAAGCAACAAAACATTCCAGAGGATTCTATAGATATTTTAATCGCTTCTTTGTCGACAAACATTTGGAAACAATATAGTAAGTCAATAAGTGAATGTGTTCAGTACTACTCGTTTTTGAAGCGTAGTCCTAACGAGACAGATGACAAACACGTATTAGCTTGGTTAACACAGCAGTTGAAATCATGTGCTTGATATGAAATCCGCAGTTGAATTGTTTAAAACTAACGGAACTAACGGACAGACTAGTAATTCCTTCAGCATAAGGAGCGGCTTGCAGGGTCAATATTTAATCTTTTATGAAACTTACTGATATTTCTTAGAATTCAAATTGCTTCAAAATTAAAATAAATGTTCTGATCAATACTTGACGTCAGGATGACGATAATCCGGATAATTCTAAAAATTCAAATTCATTGGATTCCCATCTGAACACAGACAAGCACTTTCAAAATATTCAAAAGGCTTCTTTGTCAAGAACTATCCAAACTTTCTTCGTTTAAAAAAGCACACCGCTTTCTTTGAAAATTTGGACTGCGGAAGGAACTCTTTCTTGCACAAGAACTGAAGCTATTATGAAAGTCGTTTTAGCTCCTCATGCTATTGAGATTCTCGTGAAAGATTTGGAAAACGATTCTCACTTGAGCATTTGTACAGATAGCAGTAATTATGAGGAGAAAAAATTTTTTCCGTTAATTGTTCGGTATTTTGAACACAATGAAGGTGGGATACAACTCGAAATGTTAGATTCGGAAGAAACGACAAATGAGAAAGCTCTTACTATTGCTAATGTGGTCAAAAATGTTTTGAAAAATTCAATATTTTGGAAAAATTGACAGTTTTGTCTGCTGAAAATACGAACACAAACTTCGGGAGAAAGAATCGGAAGGAGGACAACAATATTTTTGCAATTTTGAAGAATGAAGTGAAGGAAAACTTAATTGGGGCATGACGTGCTGATCACATTCTGCACAATGGTGCTCACCACGGTTTGATCAGTTCAATTTGTTTGACGTGGATTCGATTGTTTGGAAAATTTACAATTTTTTCTCAATCTATACAGTCAGGGCGAACAACTTGAAAGATTTCTGTGATTTTGTAGGTTCCTCATAACACAAAGTACTTGATCACAGCCAAAAAAGGTGGTTGAGTCTCCTTTCCGCGGTTCAGCGCATTTTAAAAATTTTCGAAGTTTAGAAATCTTACTTTCTTTCACAAGAGAACCCTCCAAAAATCATCAAAAGTTTCTTTGAGAGCGATTTTTCGGAATGTTTTTTGTTCAGTCCTTAATGTCAATTTTCTATGACAATATTATGGCGTTAGGAAGAGGATCGGAAACTATTTCGGAAACTTTGGAAATGATTCATTCTGTTCTTAAGTCTTTGCGAAACAGATTTGAACATAAATTTTTGCCTTTGAAAGTTATAAGTTTCCTCTCAATTTTCCTTTTCCTTTCATTTTCAATGAAGATTTTTAATCAAAATAAACAATTCTCCGTTATTTTTGAATTTATGATATTTTAAAAGATTCCTAAGGATTTTATTAGATTTTCCAGGCTTTTTGTGATTTCAAGGGTTTTCCAAAGCTCTCAATATTCTAATGAGTATCAGAGAATTCATTCTCATTGAGTGAGGGATTTTGTATTATTCAAAATGTTCTCAGAGATTCAAAAATTTTGTTCTTAATGCAACTAAATTTATTCAAAATCCACCCTTAGTTATTGAAAATTCTTTTGAATCTATTAGTTTTTTCTTGGTTCTTTTAGTCCACGTGAATGTTCCTGAATTTACTTAATTTCACTCAATTCATTTCAACGAATTTTCCTAACCTCATGTGTTCTTTAAATATTTTTATAACTTCCGGAAAGCGTATATAAAAAAGTTTTTGGATCGTTACGTTTTTGAAACGTAATTTGGCCCGATCTGGGGCGTTTCAAGAATGTCCTCAGATTTTTAAAGTATTTTACCGGATTCAAAAATGTTTTCGAAAACTTTCTTGTATATTTATTCAATTTTACAGAAATCAAACCCAAAATATCAAAAAATAAATGGAAATAAAGTATGGCTTCCGGTTGGATTTAAGAATTGCATGAAACAGCACAAAATAATTGAGCTTGTAGCCAGTGTGTTTGCTGTCAATCATTGCATGATTAAATTTTTCAGGAAAAACAAACATGTTTTTCTCATATATTGTCGTGTGTGGTGAAAGGCCGAAAACCCGATTTTAACAAACAGTGGCACCTTGATATACGGCCTTCCTAAAATTGCACTTCCTGACGAGGGGTCCAAGGGGTTGAGAGAGGCGCTGTTAGCTCAGTCGAGTCGCGTAGTTCCGTAGCTAGAAAGCCGGTAGTGCGAACACTCATCAGTTCAGTTGAATTTTTTCGACTACTCATTTGATGAAATTTTCTTACAAGTGAGATTGATTTATTTGATGAAAATGTGGAGACTGGCTACTATTCTCTATTTCTTCTTCGCAGTTATTCATTCTGTTGGTGAGTATAATTTAATTAATATAGAGTGTAAAATTCAAAACCATTCGAATTAAAATTGATCTTTTTCACTCTGAGTAAAGTGGCCAGTAAAATGAACTAATAGCGACCAATTAAAAAAAAACACGCTCGAAGCCTTCATGAATCTGGCTTTATAACAAAGAGGAATTGAAGCAGAGTCTTAATTCGTATAAATTCTGGAATAAGTAATTTAATCTTCAAATCTGCTATTCGCCCGAATTCGATAAACATTTTGTAGGTGGCCTAATTCATTTGAATCCGTCAGGATGAACTAATTTCAGTCTGAGCCAATTCATTTTAATTTGCAAGATTTTCTGTCAAGCACCGATTTGCCTGGATTCGTCAGCGTGAATACAGTTTATGACTGATCAATTCTTCTTAAATCTAAAGAGTAAAAGCCACACTTTAATTCGCTCCAGTACGTGATGGCGAATTTCATTGATTATTGCTTCATTCAGTTCATTCTTTTCGAATTCAAGATTCAAGATTCGGACGAATTCAGAAATGTTCATTCGCATCTTTATAATTGAGGATTTTGCAATTGCAAATCGTGATAATTGGAAATTTTTGAATTTTCAGAATTCGAATATGACAAGTTGGATTAATTGAAATTTTGATTAATTCTTTACTCAGAAACTACTAATTTCTTGGTTACAAAAAAATGGTCACAGAGCTACGATGAATTGATTTTCTATTGATTGATTTTATTGATTTTCTATATTCAAAAAAATCTCTTTTATCTTTTACATTTCTTAGTTTTTAAAAAGATTATAATTAAGAAAACCGGGAGAATTTTGTTTTCCTGGAAACATAATTGTCATTTTTTTCTCGCAAACACTGAAAGATATCTCAAAACAGAAAGTGGTATTTTTTGTTGATCTTATTTGGATGTGCAAACTTTCATTTTAACTTTTCTTTACAAGTATTTTAAAAAAAGAGAAAATTCCATTTTATAAAAAGAATGTTCCTTGCCACTTAGGAAAAATGTTTTTTTTTTCAAATTATAAATTAAATAGAACAAGGTTGGAGTAGAGGCGCCATGACAAATCGAAAAGCTTAATAAAAGAGCGCGATCGCGGAACATTTTACACTTTATGCAAACAATGACGAGCCAATATTATGCGACTCTTAAAGATAGGAGGACAAAAATCATTCATTTGACTTTCATGGTTAAAAAAATGAAAACCCCATATATGTCAAGGTGTCGAGTGACGTTTGGAACGGTTTGCAAATTCTTGAGAGCGACGCAAATGACCATTGCGATAACAGTCCTCGTAAATTAGTTCAAATCCCTCTTCCAGTTCCCAAGCGTATTCCCAAAAAATCACTTGGCCTAGTCTCCTCCTCCATTTGCCCACCAGGACCGTGTTTTTTTTTTCTTTTTTTTTTTTTTTTTAAGGAGTAAAAACGGAAAATGCTCATGCACCAACCACATTCGAACTTTGGGGACCACGAGCCCAATAAATGCATCTCACGCATATATATTTAAAATATATACACGTGAGATGCACACATGGGCGCGTAGTCCACAAGGAACGAAGGTGAGTGTGGGACTTGCCAAACGTCACCTACCCACTAAACCTTAACTCCTTTTCCCGCCAGCCCAGGACTCCGGAACCGCTTATCGCATTACTTCAGAGTCCCAGGCCAAAGGCCATTAAGGCGTGCTTCGGCTTCTACTTTTACCTGCTAGCTTGGCATTCTTCAAACCATCACCCGACCAAGATTCACGCATCGTCCTCAGCGGTGTGGTGATACCACAACCCGAACTCGTCGGCTTTCGGCATCCTAGCTGGGCGATATTCTTTAGCTTGGACATCCTTGAGGTTTCCTCGATGAGGCTGCCTCTCGGAACGACCAACACCTCATAGTCCCGGGCAGATGGCCCGTCCGGGATTTCTCTCCTTTAACGCCGCAGAGTTAGCACCACGGCGCACTTCCGCACGCCGCTGCCCTATGGCCCTCTTTGCCGCACCTCCAGCAGGCCTGGGTCCGGTCCGGACCCTTACATCCCGCCGCCATATGGCCAAAGCCCAGGCAGCGGTAACACCTTGTAGACTCTGTCTTCCTCCGCCCACAACAGGACACCCACCCCACTTTGAGGTGTCCCGTGCGGAGAAGTCTCTTCGCCAGGTCCTCCTTCATTTCGACAAAGGCCCTCAGATTACCTCTGAAGGCCTTCCTCGTCATGCTAACCTTCACATCTCCCGTTGCTGCTTTCCCGAAAAATTTTCGGACCGCAGCCTCCACATCTTCTGCATCTGTAATAAGGTCGAGGTCCAGGACCTCAACTTCGATGCGGGAAACGAGATCGCGTACGTTCCCCCTACTCCCTATTGCTTCCTTAATGGCCGCGGACAGCTTTGATCTGCCATCCGCAGCCGGCCCTACCTCCACCAGAACCTCTCCCCTTCGGCTCTGCCTGATCCCCCTGATTTTTACACCAAGGGTGTCCAGCTTCACCTTCTGTTTGAGGTTCCTCAGGACCTCCGCATAGCTCGAACCCTCAGTCGGTCTTATCAAGACCGCCTCGGGTCGGGCTCTCTTAAGCTTCTCCTTCTTCGTGTGTGCAGGTGTAGAGGCGATCCCCTCCACATCCACGCCCTTCAGAGTCGAGGACGCCACAATGGTATTGCGGGTGATGACCGTGTTAGATGCTTGGAGTCGGCTACAGTGTCGGCAAGGGGCCTTCGTTATGCCGGGCTCTCTGCTGCCGTGGCAAAAAGCATCTGTATTATCTCTGTCCGGACACTGTCCCGCCTTGTACCCATCCCTATGGAAACTGAAACATTCCTGGGTTCTCTGTAAGCTCTGGGTTTGATGGCATCTGCACGCTTCGGAACGCTTCCATGTATGTTACCGCCAGCACGGACATGGGTTGAGTTGTTTTCGAGGCGGCTAAAAAGTCATTGGGTTTTCTAACGGACAACTGGTGAATAGCAACAGTTGCGACTGACTCTACTTCTTGCCCGACTCGATTCATGAACAATCCGGGCAGTTTTAAATAGTAAGCCTTGCTGGCCCTCTTGAGATCCTCATTCGGTAAGGTGTCCCCTTTGCCTCATTCTGAAGAGGTTAGCTTCTGTAGTTTACCTGATTTGTCTTTATAAGGCGTAGTCTTAGATTTGTAAGCAAATTCAATTCTGGGAACAAAAGGAAGTAGAAACGTCTGATAACCTCATGATATCTAGTATCAATCCAGTTGTTCCACCATTGGAACCTCGTCGTCCAAGATGTTGATTAAACCTTGGCGGTTTGTAAAATACTCATCCACTGATTCGTCTTTACCCCCGGTGCAGCATTGGGCTTGTTCCCACACCCGTCTGTCCACAACTTCGGTCAACCTACGACGGTGTTCCATCCGAGGCAGAAATGTTTTTGGGCTGAGTTTTCCGGAAAATTTTTTCAGAAAAATGGCTTCGATCCCGAAAGCAAAACTGTCTTTAGATTATGTGGTTTGAATATTACATTGAACAATGCATCCTTGTAGACGTATTTTGGATCTGACGAAAATGGGAGTCGTTTTAAGATTGAAAATTAATGCATTTATATTTCTTCTTACAGAATCGACCGGTGACCCAATTAAGCAACCGCTCTTGGGCTCTCCATCACGCTCACCCGAGCGAAACCAAGCTTCTTCAAGCCAGTTACGTTCACCTTGGTATTGTAAATATCTTTTTTAATAAGTAACGAGTTACAGTTACGTTTTACCGAAAAAAAAATTCTGGTTACAGTAAGGTTACTTAAATAAATAACTTGAAGTTCTCCAAAAGAGCATATTTTGAAACGCTGATATCAAAGTCAAATAAATCGTAAACATTGTCAAATTTATGGTAATCACCATTAAAAACTTTCTTTTTACAGTACCAAGCTGGGAGCTCTTTAAAATGAAACCATCACCTCCTCTCATAACACTTGAACTTAAACATTTTTTCTATCGAGATCAAGAGATGAAACCTCACTATTACACGATCAAGCCACAATATCCAATTCGTGTAATTACAAATATTGAGGGAACGAAAGTCGTTGGACTCACTGGATACGCGGATCATGTATGTACATTCGCGATTCGTATATATGTTGGAAAGAAGTTCTATTATCAACCAGTTGAAATAATGCTAATTGACAACGTGGCCAAGGAAACTATAAATGTAGGAAAGAATTATAACCCGCTTCAAGAGTATAAAGACAAAGATGTTAATTGGGAAGATTACATTCGTGAAGCCAAATACCGCAAACCTGTCACACCGGACCCACGGCACTTGCCGGCCTCATCAAGTTCAATGGCCGCCACGGGCTCACCGCGCGCACCGGGCTCACCGAGGACACGTTATGGAGAAAAACAAAAAATGCTGTAAAAAATAATTTGCATAAAATATTTCGGGTTGTCTACTTTTTTTCCCCGACAAATTTCCCGAGCACAGATTCTGCACTTTCTGTTCTCGTTTTCGCCAAACATATTCCTTCCCTTGCTTCATTTAGCAATCTGAATTTTGCAATTCTTGTACATCTTCTGTCCTCCATCCCTTCGTTAAATACTTTGGTCCTTCTCGCTTGATTATCATCTTATACCATTTATTATATTTTGTCTAATCGAAGTAATTTTAGTTTAAATAGTTTCAATTTCACGACACTGAAGTACCTCGTGGGTCATTTCTGACCCATACGCAGTTTACCGCAATTTGATCAATATCATCGGCTTTGAAACTCTAAATTTCTTCTGAGCCCACCTTGACGTTTTTCACGAGATGGTGGATTATATAATGAAACATCAAGGGTATGTTTCAAATGCAACAAGTATGTGTTCAAAAGTTGCCAAGCCAAAACTCTTGTCGAATGTCTAAACTGTGAGACCATCCCATCTTAGACAATTGAGTCAACTCCTTTGCTCCTGAATATTTTCAAATGTTTATAATTCTCGAGTGAATTTGTTTGTTCTTAAATCTTTTTGTTCCTTGATATCAATAAGCAAGAAAACACGCAAAGCATTTTAGCTACATACTGCAGTATAGGCTCTTTTAGAGATAATCTGTACTTACCTTATTCGTCTGTAAAAAAAATACTATTAGTACTCATGTAAGTAGTATGTTTCGACTCGGCTCTGATATTTTCTACAACGAAAAACCGTCTTACTTTGTTTTACTTACTTGTTTTAATGATGCTTGATGAAAGACTGAGGAATTTCTTCTGTCAACTTGAAAAAAGTAATAAAACGTTTATTTATGAAAATTTATTTATGAAAGTGTACTATTCATTTTAGAGATCAAATTATCCTTTGGTTACAATTTAGTCTTCCTAAACGTGTAAATGGTAATACAGACAGTCGCGAATCGGTCGCCGGTATCGGAAACGGTACTGCATTAGTTGCGTTGACAAGTTGTAAAAAGCTCAAATTACCACAAATGTTACTTCCAACTTTCAGTGGTAAGATGGAAAAATGGTTGTGATTTGAAGATATGATCCGCATAATGGTAGATAACCATGGAGACCTTTCTAACGCAGGAAAGTTGGAATATTTGGAATCAGTTCTTAAAGACGAAGCTTGACGCAAAATCAAACTTTATGCATCACTGAAGAAAATTTCGATCGCGCTTGGAACTTTTGAGAAAAATCATACAAAGATAAGCGCTCAATAATCTCGCAACATTTCGGTTTATTATGTATCTACCTATTTAAGAGAAAGATTGTGGCAAAGGACTAAAAGGGTTGTGGATTCCAAATTATTGATGATTTCTTCTTTCGGGATTTTGGAGGGAGCGACTGCAAAACTATGTCCTTCAGATAAGGCTGAAATCATTTCATTGCTGAGAGGATGGTTAGAGATGTTTTTTACTGTGTTAGTTGATGGCGCGTGCCTTTCTGGAACTTATTTGTTAAATTTTATTTTTTGTTTTTAAGTGCAAACATCTTCAATCCGTCGGGATTGGTCAAATGATATGCGTTACAATCGGGACCAAACGTCAAATCTGTTAGTGTTTGATAGGGGAAGGTGAAGTTTTAATAGTCTGATTGTTAGACAAGTACCTTACATAGTCTCCATACGCTGAGCGTTATCTTCTGAGAATTCGTAGCGTCGCAGCATTTGTTCCGTCATTCCCAACTGTTTCAGCAATATTTACTTGCTTTTTCGTTGCTTGTTCATTCTTCAATAACGTCTGTTCCTTCACTGGAGTCGAAAGCCCTTTTCAGTGTCGCAGGATTCGTTTCGTCGCGAAGTGTTTCAGCGATATGCATTTGTTCCGTCACTTCAAATGTTTCAGCAACATTCACAAGTTTTTTTGTTGTTGTTTCATTCTTTAGTAACGTCTGTTCCTTCCCTGGAGTTAAAAGCCCTTCTCGGCGTCGCAGGATTTGTTCCGACACGAACTGTTTCAGCGCGATTCATTCATTTCGTCACTTCAACTGCTTTAGCAACATTGACATTGGGGTGAGAGGATCCTGGGTGAGAGGAAAAGCATCACTGTAAATGGGCTCTCCTGGTATGCGTGAAAACGGTATGGTAGAAGGGTAAAGGATCCTAGCTACCACAGGCCTTCTGGATACGTGGGTCAAGGCCCCTCCCGGAGCAACTCACTCCTTTGAAATCGGGACAGTAATGACCTACGGCCCGCACAGCGATCAAGAATTAGCCCTCCATTTGTTATGGTGGTCTGCAAGCAGATATTTGAGCATTGAGTGTCTAACTCAATGTGAACAACCCGCTAAGCCATGCGTGTAGAGTGACCGTGCTCTTGGCACTTTGGTACCTAGGGTTTATGAAGGTGTCCTAACGGCCTCTCGGGGACACCGGACGACCTATCCGAGTAATTAGTCTTACCCCTGCATGTTGGGCTCTACAGGGGCAAACCTTTTATTTCCCTAGCTTCTCGTGGGATCAAAATGAACACGCCTAACATCAAAAATGGAAAAGAAGGAGAAAGGGCGGTGGCGGAAGGGTTAAAGTGGTTGGGCCTTAACGGGTCTAACATAACCCTTCCCTCCCCATCTGTCTCTCCGGCAAGCCGAATTCAGGTGAGTTGGTCGCTGTTCCCTCAGCTCCCTAAGGAGCTGAGGGATCGACGGACCCTCTGAACAAGGCGATGGTAACGGGAGAGGACAATCAGTCACCCAAAACGAAGAAACGCATCAACGGTTCCCTGGAATGTGACTAAAGAGGCAAGCGCAGCAGCCTTGTAGAGCAGCTGCCGGAGCTGGAACGTCGGCAGCTACAGGGCCCACATCCAGCACTAAAGCCCAGAAGGAGGGTACGGGCTCAGAGGACTAACCCTCTGATTATGATGGTAACCGACACCAACTACCCGGACTTGATGCTCACTACGGGGCAGTATGAGAGCTTCAGGGAGGCTACCTGAAGGGCGCTCGATAGAGTGTCACCAGATCAATGGCCAAAATTCGTGACCTCCTTCTGCAGGGGAGGGGTCTTCATATTTGTGGCAGCCGACATAGCGACTAAGGCTCGGCTAGTCAAAGCAGTCGTCGAGACAAAGCTTTTTTTTCCTCTCTCCAAAATCCGGAAAGAAGAAATCATCAGTAATGTGGAATCCACAATATATACCCTTCCACCCGAAAATATTTTTGAATTTTTTTTGTCCATAGATAAAATCAATTGGTAAACGTGTATAACAACTACGTTAATTCTACTTACTTAGCACCATTTCAAACCTTAAAAACTGAAATGCTGCCCCTATCAGGGGGTTGAAAGTACTTCATGACCGAGAACACAATTAGGGGTAGTTTTTCGATTTTCCAGCGTTAAAGGGGTTGAAAGGGTAAACCAGCGAGAGACCGTTCTTTCCTTCAAAAACTACGTTGAGCGCAAAAAAGGGGCGGACTTTGGGGTCCGTCTTTTGCTGCTTGGATTTGTTAACACCGATCTGGCCAGATATCTTCAATGTTCCAACGGACAACCTGCAAAATTTTACGGATTACCAAAGTTACATAAAGTCGGTTATCCACTGAGACCAGTAATTTCCTTTGTCGGATCCCCTCTCTATAATATATCAAAATACAGTAGAATACCTATTAAGAAAATCTGAGGATAAACTGAAAGATATATCAAAGACAGCTGGGACTTCCTAAATAAAATTAAAAACCACAACATCCCTAATTCTCATGAGGTTTTCGTACTCGACGTCAAATCTCTCTTCACAAATATCCCACACGAACTTGTTATTGGAACAGTTGAAAATAACTGGAATAAAATTAAAGAACACACGAAACTTTCTCCAGATTATTTCAAACCCATCTTAACTTTTTGCCTTGAAAACGCTTATTGTACATTTAAAAATAACTTCTATAAATATATATTTTTGACCACGGCAATCGAAAGAGCGGGAAATTTTACGTCCAGACATGTACTTAGGTCATAGGTCAAGGATGACCTTAAACTTCAGCTGAAGGTTGTCAGGATTGCCCCAGGTATGGGTCGGATCCAATCTGTAGTACTTACTGTCGAAAGGTGGATGGAGAACAATTCGAGCACTCAAAATAAGATGTTGTGCTTATTAATGCTAATAATCAAATGTGAGAGGCGAGGGAACTCACTTAAATCAAGCACCACGATCGTGAGAGGCAAGAGAACTCACGGAAATCAAGCACTTCGACCATGAGAGGCAAGGAGACTCACGTGAATCAAGCACCTCCAAGGGGCAGATTTTACTACGTCCGCTTCGTTGTACCTGGGTAAAGCTGAATGTAAAACTTTGACCTGCAAATGACCTTGAAGGTGAAGTTTAAGGTCACCACTGGATTCCTCGCCAAAAGTCACTCAAAGTATGACCTCGACGTTTTTCGTAAACACCTGAGCTGAAGCAGTACAGATTGGACACGACCCATACCTGGGTCAAGCCTAAAAACTTCAGCTGAAGTTCAAGGTCATCTCTGACCCATGACCCAAGTATATTTTTGGACGTAAAATTTCCCGCTCTTTCGATTGCCGTTGTCAAAAATAGTGGTTCCCATTTTAAAAAACAAATTTGACCTTGAAATAACCATAAAGGTCAAGATCGGAGTCAAATTCAAGGTCACCACTGGATTCCTCGTTAAAAGTTACTTTGAGAATGACCTTGACCTTGACGTTTTTGGAAAATATTTTACCTGGAAAATTATTTAGGTGTTTCGTTACTTTTTGGACCTGTATAAGAACAACATAACCTGAAACTTCAGTTTCTGGTCAGCCCTCATTGCGACTAACGGAATTAAAAACAATCACTCAGGGAAATCTCCTTTTATATCGAAAGGATGTTACTTGACTGAAGTGGAATTTCATTTTGAATTGAAGGTTGAGAGGATTTTCATTCGCCTCAAAAAGAATCTTTTTGGGATGGGGTCAACTTTGCACGTAGCAACTTTGCACGTGCCCAACTGTGCACTTCGATGGCCAGACGGACAACTGTGCACGTACCATCTGTGCACGTGCAGAGTTGTCCAAATAACAACTGTGCACGCGCACAGTTGTCCCAGTGACAACTGTGCACGTCTGAATCTCAAAGTGCACAGTTGTCCAAGTACCATCTGTGCACGTGCACATTTGTCCAAATGACAACTGTGCACGTCGAAATTTAGACGTGCTCAGTTGTCACTTGGACTTATACACGTCGAAATTAAGACGTGCACAGATGGACTCCTGTGCACTTTAACGTGCACAGATGTCACTTGCCCAACTGTGCACGTGCACAGATGTCACTTGTCCAACTGTGCACGTGCACAGATGTCCCTTGCCCAACTTTGCATGTGCACAAATGTCACTTGTCCAGCTGTTCACGTTCATGTCCTTACGTAAAATATTTCAAATATTATTTTTAAGAAATTATTCTTCTCAAATTATTAAAGATATATGAAAAACTCTCTTTGTTCGACCTGAATGCCTTGCTTTTTCTAAATTCCTTGAACTCTCTGAATTACTTAAATTCTCTGAATTCTTTGATTTCTCGGAATTCCTTGAATCCTCTGAGCTCTTTGAATTCTCTGATTCCTTGAGTTCTCATAATCCTTGAATTCTCTGAATTCCTTGAACTCTCTCAATTACTTAAATTCTCTGAATTCCTTGAATTCTCTGAATGCCTTGCTTTCTCTGAATCCCTTGAATTCACAGAATTCAAGGAATTCAGAGAATTCAAAAAATCCGAAGAA
>CAKNXH010000327.1:263728-298218 GCA_932178445.1 Andricus quercusramuli | reverse complement strand
TGAATTCTTCGAATTCTGTGAATTCTTAGAATCTTCTGAATTCTTTGAATTCTCTGAATTCCTTGAATTCTCTGAATTACTTAAGTACATCCCTCACGTAAGGACATAAACGTGCACAGTTGGGCAAGGGACATATTTGCACGTGCACAGTTGGGCAAGTGACATCTGTGCACGTGCACAGTTAGGAAAGTGACATCTGTGCACGGTAAAGTGCACAAGAGTCCATCTGTGCACGTCTAAATTTCGACATGCACAGTTGTCCAAGTACCATCTGAGCACGTGCACAGTTGTCCAAATGACAACTGTGCACGTCTAAATTTCGACGTGCACAATTGTCCAAGTACCATCTGTGCACGTGCACAATTGTCCAAATGACAACCGTACACGTCGAAATTCAGACGTGCACAGATGGGCTTCTGTGATCTTGGACGTGCACAATTTTCCGTCTGGTCATCGACGTGCACAGTTGGGCACGTGCAAAGTTACTACGTGCAAAGTTGTCCGTCAATCAATCTTTTTGCTTCAAACGTGATCCTCTTATGACAAATTTCACCTGATCCTTCTTCCACTAAATTCTGTTTGTGGAAAAACGATACTCGCGTGGTTCAAAACAACACAAGCAAGAGGACTAGTCTTTAAAACTCACTTTAACCGACATGTGACAATATTTAACTAAAACATCATTTTTTGATCCCCTAGGCTTCTTGACATTGATGACAATTCAAGGCAAGATTCTCATGCAGGGCATTTGGCGGTCTGGACTTGACTGGAACACTCTACTTCCAAACGAGTTGCAAAAAATGGACAACCTGGTTAGCAGAGTTGCTTGATGTTCAGCTTCATATCTTCTGCGATTGAAGTGAACAAGCATTTGTAGCGGTCGGATATTTTCTAAAAAATTTTCTAACCATTTTTCTTCTAAAATTTTCGGATATAGAAGGGGCATACAGGTACAAGAATAACCTTGGTAATGACGAAGAGCAGATTCGCAACGTCGAAGCACACAAAACGTGATAAAGTGGATCCGTTCTGAATCAAGAAGATCCTTCGTATTCTACATTAAACGATAAATTTCTTCCAACCAAATGAATGAATGTTCACTTTAACAAAATAATTATTTTATTGAAATAAACACTTATTTGTTATGAATAATAATAATTTAATTTCTTTAGTCATGTGACATATTTCTTTTAACTAAAAAAGTACGTGTTTAAAAAAAGTTCTGGACCATTACACGTTTTTAAAGAATATTATAAATAATTTGCATATTTGACCTAATGCAAAAGAATTTTTTGGAAACTATATTCGTATATTCATTTAATCTGATTCAAAAATTGCGTGAGACAGCACAAAATAATTGCGTGTGTAATGCACGTGTTTGCTGTCTGCTATTTGCTTTTGTCTATCACTATTTGCTGTCTACAATCAAATTTTTTAGAGGAAACGGAAATATTTTCTCCATACATGGTCTTGCCTTCTGGAATGCTCTTCTGAATTTGAAGATTTCAATAACAGGAAATATACATGTTTTTATGATAATGTCATGAATCTAAAGTTATTTCCGGCTTCGATGCGGAAAAATAAGTGGGTCAAATATACGGGGCATTATTTCTCAACTGCCCCAACTTTAAAAGTCATGTTCTTTGATTTTCTTCAAATTCGGGGAATATGTTCACCTACCCGATAGTACTTAATCGACAAATTTATAGACCACAAAAACCACCCCCCTCCAAGTGATGGGGGTGACATTTTCAACCCCAACGCCTGCACGGGTATTTTCAAAAGCTTGTAACTTCCTTTCTATTTTAGCGATTTAAAATTTTTATGAGGGTTTTCGAAAGGTTATTTATTACTCTTTTCTTCTATTTTATTAACGAAAAAAACTAAACAAAATTTAAGCATTTTTTAAACAATTCAATTGTTTATTTAACTTTTTTAGCAACTTGGGGTATTTTTATTTTTTTTTAAATAGTCTTAAAAGGAAGCTTGACCTTTTGGCTTCAAAAAAGGTCCTGAGCAAAAAAATGGTCCAGTGAACAGTTTCCGAGATATAGGCCCCGATGTGAAGGCAGTCCTAATGCTCGTGCTCAGACGCAATCCTTTAGTAGTCCACATACTAGTTTTCAAGTCTAACATTCTTTCAACGCATTCATGTTCATTCAGAATGACATTAAATCAGCTAATAAACATTTTAGAATGTTTGTCGGCGGTTCAGAGTAAGTTTATATTATTTATTATTTGTTATAAACAAATAAAAAATGCAAACTACCCTTTTCAGAAGTGATGTTGATTTTTCTCAGTATGAATGATTCCTTACTATTACAGTTCGTCAGTTTACGATAATTATTGATTATTAATGAATATTCCATGAATAAGTGCACAATTCAACCGTTGTTAACATATAAACAGTGCTTTTTCAAATGAATCAACTACAGAAAAATCATTAATTAACGCCTGTCGTCAGCCTACGATCTGTAAAATCATAGTTTCCAGAGTCTACCACGTGGAGGTGGCAGTGCGATTTTAGACTCCTTCGGGGTGCTTAATTTAAGTGAGTCCCCTCGCCTCTCACTATTCGGGGTGTTTAATTTTCATGAATCCTCTTGCCTCTCACCACACAGTGCTTTTTAATTGGTTCGCCTTTTCTTCTCACCATTTTTCTTACTGCTTTTCTTTTCTTTTGAAGTACTCTCCCTATTCAAGGTACGTTTAGGTTTAGGAAAAATGTCACTCTTCTCTTCATAAGAAAATCGTTTAAGGTTAAGCTGTCCCTTATCATTAGGGGTGAAAGCATGGTACTTGAGAGTACCAGGTATTGTGACAGACTTACTGAATCGATCTGCTAATTCCACTGTCATTGCTGAATGATCATCCTTAGAACTGAAGAGTACAACTGTTTCCTTTAAATTTTCTCTGGCCCATTTATATAAATCATGAGCACTTAGAATCTGCTTATCTGCTGGACGCTGCAAGCTGGCTCTTGATGCAAGTCGCTTTAAATTTCCTCCGATTCCATCGCATGGTCCTTTTCCATGCGCAGTTGGATGGAAAGTCCAGTCTGCTGGAATTTCAAAGTCTTTTTTGTGGCACAGAAGGTTGGCGAAGTTATATTTATTTTTAAAATGCTGTGGTGCTCCATCTGTGATGTAATGAATCTTTACAAGTTGAAAATGCTTCTTAAGATATTCAATAATTAATTTTTGACAGAGATAAACAGCAACCGTGTCATGGTGTAAGTTATCGGAAATGATCGCCATGCTCACATGTTTTAATTCATTTTCCTCTTTGTAGTAGATAACTACTGTGAAAATGGATGCCTGATTATTATTCCAGTGAGAAGACTGGATAGCATTTTGAAAAACGTAAGCATAATTTTCCGCGAAATCAAACATGATTAAGAAAACTCCAACCAATAGAGTTATTTTGAGATTTTTGATGAACGATGCTTGCATCTTCGCATAAAACTCATGAGATTTTAAGTTTACAAGTTTTTCGCAGAGTTGTTCTATGAAGATATCGGTCTCAGCTACTTCAGTTACCAGATTGCTCCTATCTGTTTGTTGCCAAATTTGATATTTTAACTCAATGACGCAGTTCTCATCCAGAAGTTCAGTCAGGTGTTCCTTCAGGATATCAATGCCAGGACAATTTTCGCATTCGCTGAAATGACATGCAGGACTTGGATTAGTGCACATCATTAATTTTAAACAGTCGTGATAATCAATAAGTTTTCTATCTGAGTCTTCAGTCAGATGCTTTATATCAATTGCATCTAACATGAGATGCACATTTTCGTGATAAACACACACACAAACTGTGTGGGTACCACTTCCTCCGGCTAGAACGCAATGTCGAGGCCTAAGTTGTGCAAATTTTGAGAACCCAATTTTTATTTCCTCATTCTCTATTTTGAAACGGTCGTATAACTCTGACAGGTTGCCCAAGATAAGTCGTTTTTGCACATGCTCGCGAGTACCGTCTTCCTTTTTTATGGATACAAAATCCTTCTTCCCCGGCATTAATCGACTGTTCTCGTCATCTTCATAAAAACTAATCACTACTACTTCAATTCCTGGTGGCAGTTTTCTTCCTGGCTTGAGTCCAGGCAAAGCCAGTATTCCATGTTTTTGAAATAATTGGTCAGCTTTCCGGGCTTGACGTTCCGTTGCACCAAATTCTTCCATTACCTTTCTACGACTCCATGATTTAGGAGCAAGTGTGAGTAATGTTATTTTTTCGTCACCATCAGTACTCACCTTAAATTTTTGTATAATTTGTTGAAGAGTATCTAGACCTGCTTTGTGATTTTGATCTCTACAACCACTATGTTCTGTCGGAACAAATAGAAAATCTGGATCATCGCTGATTTCTTTTTCTATACAGTTGTCATCGACCTCACTGCCATAAACAACTTCTTCCATGCTGGATTCATTTGGAGGCACATGTGAACTCAATTTCTTAAATTCTTTTCTACAAGGCTGGCAAATTTTAGCGTTGCTCGGCAATTGGGGAAATTTTAACCTCTGACTTACCGACAAACATCTTAAGTCTGGTGTTTTCCAATGCTTTTCCTTGCCAAAAGGATTGGCACAAAAATGACCCCAAGTTATTTTCGTTGACATTATTAATCATGAATTTTATTTGTAATCTTTTATTTTAAATGATATATTTCCAAACAAGATAAAGTCCAAAAGAACGAAAGACCGTGCGTTGCAACAGTAATACCGAAATACCATGTAGATACTTGAATAAGACTCAGAGGAATATCCTTTTGGGTCAAAAGAATGCGTTTTGAAACAAATGAATTTTCCTCTCATATAATTGAAGGTTGAGAAGATTTTCATTTGTCTCAAAAAGAATCTTTTTGCAGCAAACACTATCCATTTGCGACAAACTTCACCTAATCTTGCAGCCAAATAAGTCTGTTTGTATAAAGGAGATGTTCAGTTGGTTCAAAACAATACAGGCAAGAGGACGATACTTTTCTTTCTTGACAACTTTTTTTCTGAGTGAAGTCGAAACATAATTGAGCGATTGCGCGCAATAACAGCCTACTTGTATTTTTTGAAGTCACTTGTTTTTCACTTGTTTTTTGTACATAACTTCATGAAGAACAAATGAAAAACAAGTGACTTCTGAAAATAGAAGTAGGCTGTCATTACATCCAACCGCTCAATATCTTAACGTTTAGCTATGGTACCAGATTCATGAAAAATAGATCATGAAGCCATTGTGGAATTTGCAACTTGATGTAAATCAGCAATAACTAGTAGCCAGAACAACGAAAAAAGAATAAAAATTCTTTCTCCAGAGTTTTGGCTTCAGAATAAGTTAAAAAATTGGAAAACAAGTTATTAATAGAAATTCACCTAAATTTACAAAATCAAGGCCGAGTCTACGCGTTATAAGAGTTTCTAGGCACATATTCAGAAAAAAATTCGTTCATAAAATGAAATTTTTGGACGACTGTGTATAAAAAATTAATTAATATCGTGAACTGACGAACTGTAATAGTAAGGAATCATTCATACTGACAAAAATCAACATTACTTCTGAAAAGAGTAGTTTGCATTTTTTATTTGTTCATAACAAATAATAAATAATATAAACTTACTCTGAACCGCCGACAAACATTCCAAAATGTTTATTAGCTGATTTAATGTCATTCTGAATGAACATGAATGCGTTGAAAGAATGTTAGACTTGAAAACTAGTATGTGGACTACTAAAGGATTGCGTCTGAGCACGAGCATTAGGACTGCCTTCACATCGGGGCCTATATCTCGGAAACTATTCACTGGACCATTTTTTTGCTTAGGACCTTTTTTGAAGCCAAAAGGTCAAGCTTCATTTTAAGACTATTTAAAAAAAAATAAAAATACCCCAAATTGCTAAAAAAGTTAAATAAACAATTGAATTGTTTAAAAAATGCTTTAATTTTGTTTAGTTTTTTTCGTTAATAAAATAGAAGAAAAGAGTAAGAAATAACCTTTCGAAAACCCTAATAAAAATTTTAAATCGCTAAAATAGAAAGGAAGTTACAAGCTTTTGAAAATACCCGTGCAGGCGTTGGGGTTGAAAATGTCACCCCCATCACTTGGAGAGGGGTGGTTTTTGTGGTCTATAAATTTGTTGATTAAGTACTATTGGGTAGGTGAACATATGCCCCGAATTTAAAGAAAATCAAAGAACATGACTTTTAAAGTTGGGGCAGTTGAGAAATAATGCCCCATACTGAAACCTTGATAAGACGATTCTTGGTATGCGTACTTCCTAGAATGTCAGTCTGCCATGTGTTTGCTGTCTACTTAGGTTCAATTTTTCATGTAGGTTTTTTTCTTATAAAAATTAGCTTGTAAAACGGATTGGAAATTTGATCTAACAACCAAGATAGAAGCGGCGGAGAGAGAGGTGCTGCAGGCTCGGCCGAATTGCGCAGTTATTCTTGGATAAATAAGTTTGATTTATTGGACGAACATGTGGAGACCGGCTGCTATTCTCTGTTACACCTTGGCAATTATAACTGATCTTGTCGGTGAGTATATTGTCATTTACATAGGGTGTAAAATTCGAGACCGTTCAAATTAGAATCAATTTTTTTCTCGCAAGGCAAAGTGTTCAGTAAAAATGAACTAATGGGGATATTCAAATCTGCTATTCATTTTAATTCGCGAGATTTTCAGTCAAACTCGAATTCCCCTGAATTCATCAACGCGAATACTATTTAACACATTGTCTTGTAGCCGAGGGTGTGTGCTCTCGAATGGTACGCAAGAGATCGCTGGTTCGAGTCTAGACGCATGCATTTTTTATTAATTTTTTCTCATTAATTCAGAATTTACGTGACTTCAAAATTGCAGAAATTCAAATGGTAAATCTATAAAATTCAAGAGTTTTTAATTTTAACAATTTACAGTTGAAAATTCTGTAAGTCTGTTAATTTGATTAGAGAATAGGATGCCACTAAAGTCAACAAAAAATTAATGTTTGAATAATTTGAAATGCTGACTCATTCTTCACTCATAAACTAATCATTTCTTAGTTGAATTGAAATAGTCACAAAGTTACGAGTATTTAAGTTTTGATGTCTATTTCTAAAAAATCTCCTTAATCTTCTATATTCTTTGGCCTGAAAATTTCAATTTTATTTTCGCGTTTCTATGAGTTTTCTCCCCTTCTTTCATACCTTTCAAGAAATTTTTGAAAAGTTTGAATTTAAAGAAATGGCTGCAAGTGGTATTCTTTACAGATCTTATTTATGTGTGCAAATTTTTATTTTCACTTCTTTTCCTATCGTCGTTATTGAGAAAAATGAGAAAATTCTATTTTATAAAAAAAAGCAGACGCGACGATAGAGACAAAGAGCGATAGAAGGCAAGATCGTTTCAATTGGATTCATGGCTAGAGAGAGCGAATACTAGCAAGGAAAGCAGGGATTCAGATCAGGAAGTTTTCAGTACACCGAAAGGGGAGACCCAAGAAAAGAGGGCAAGGGGAAAGTATCGTGAAACAATAGAAAAGGATAGATTGAGGGCGAAAAGCGTGGGATCAATTGAGGCATTCATTAAAAGGAAGAAAGGGGAGCGGGAAAGCAGTGAAGACAAGGAAGATATAGGGGCAAGCTTGAAAAATCGAAAAATAGATGGGGAAATTAAGGGGACAGAAAGAGCCAAAGCTAAGGATAAATATCCGGTGGAAAGGGAAAGATTGAAAGAAACGCGCGAAATGATGATAGAAGTAATGGGGATGTATGAAGAAAAGCAGGAGAAAAGGGTGGAGGAAATTAGCAAAAAAATTAGACAGGAAATGGCCGAACTCAGGAAAGAAATGAGGAAATGGGAAGAAGTCAGGGAAAAGCTGGAGAAAAGGATGCAGATGTTGGAGCAAATAGCAGAAAAGGAGGAAGAGTCTATTAAAAAGGTATATGAGTTGGAAGGTAGAATAAAAAAAATTGAAAGCTCAAACCGTAAGTTTGGAGGTGGGGAGAGTGGGAATAAGGAGAAGGAAAGGCTGAGAAGAATAGAACAAAGAATATAAAAGAAAGAGACAGAAGAAAGAAAAAGAAACATAGTGATAAAAGGTCTTAGATTAGAGGGGAAGGAGCTGATGGAAGGAGTGGAAGAAGTACTAAAAAGGATTGATGCTAAGGTAGAGATAGAGGAAGTTCGAAGTGTGGGAAGGGGAGAGCGAAGAGAGGAGAGAATGGTAAAGGTTAAACTAAAGAAATGGGAAGATAAGAGGGAAGTGATGAGAGACAGAGGATGATTCGACATGAGTAGAAAGGAACATGCAGTATAAGTTAAGGAAAATAGCCGAAGAGGAAAGAAAAAAGGGAAGAAGAACATGTGTTAAGTATGGAAGAATACAGATAGAAGGTGTATGGTGGAATTGGGAAGAGGACAGAGAAGAGTTAGTAAAAAATTAAATATCGGGAAACTAGGAGAGAAAGAAACGGAGGTAAAGAAATAAGAATTAGTGTGAAAGAAAAAGAGACAAGAAACGAAAGTAGGGAAGATTGGAGAATATGCTACTGGAATATGGCAGGCTTAGAAAGAGAGGGTAGGGAGTTTATGAGAAATTTGACATAACGGGATGTAGTAGTAATGATGGGGACGTGGCTAGATGAAAAATGATCGGAAAGAGTAAGGGGAAGATTAGCAAGATGTTACAAATGGCAGGTGCAAAATGCAAAGAGGAAGAATAAAAAGGGCAGAGCCATGGAAGGAATGGTGATGGGAGTAAGGAACGAATGCACAACAGAGAATGATGAAAAAGAGTTGAAAGAACATAAAGAAGGATTAATAGTAGAAGAGATAAATGTGGGAGGAGAGAGGTGGAAGATAGTGGGGTCTTATGTGAACGGTGATATGCAGAAGAAATCAGAGGAGATGAGAGAACTGATGTAAGAAAATAAGCAAGAGGCTAGGCTAATAAGAGGGGGTGATTTTAATGCTAGAACAGGAGATAGAGGAGGAAGGGAATGGGATGGAGAGCGAGGAAGAAAATCCAAAGACAAGATACTGAATGGGGGGGGAAGAAGTTGTTGAAGAGTCTAGGGTAGATGGGATGGTTTATCCTAAACGAAAGTATAGAGGGGGACAAGGAAGGGGAATATACACGTTTAGGAGGAAAGAAGGAAACGGTAATTGATTATGTGGTAGTGAACGACGAAGTAAGAGAGAAGGTTAAGAAACTAGAGGTGGCGAACTATATAGATTCGGATCACTTCCCCATAATAGTGACGGTAGAAGGAGCAATGAGTAATAACAAAAAGGCTAGAAAGGAAGCAAAAGTAAAAAGAGCAGGAAGAGGGGATTTGTCAATGGAAGTTAAAGAACAGTTTAGAGAAAAAGTCAGGAATATCAAAATTGGGGAAGGACATTTAAACAAGGAAATGGAAATAATGGTAGGAGAAATAAAATGAGTATCAGATTGCACAAGCAAAAAAGAAGTTAGTGAGGGAGGGCATAGAAGTAGGTGGGATGAGGATTGTAAACAGAAGAAGAAGGAAGTGAGAAGGGTATTAAGAAAATGGAGAAAAGGGACAAGTGGTGGAGAAGAATATAGGAGAAAAAAAAGGAGTATTCTGAGTTGTGTGATCAAAAATAAGAGGAGGAAAATAAAAAGTTTGAAGAAGAAGCGGAGAAGACTAGGACGGAAGAAGAGGTTTGGAAGGTGGTAAATAAAGAGAGAAGAAGAAGGAAAAGAGTAAACCAGGATATTGAGATTATAGAAAGGAAAAAATAGTTTATGGAATTACTAGGAGTGGTAGAGAGGAAAGTTAGGAAAGGAGGCAAAGATGGTAGGGAAACAGATGAGGAGAAGGACATCACAAGAGAGAAAATAGTCATGGTATTAGGGATAATGAAAGATGGAAAGGGACATGATATAGATGAGGTTCCAAATGAAGTATGGAAATATGGGGAGACAGAATTAAAGGAATGGGCATGGATAATGTGCAATAGAGTATGGAAAGAAGGGGGGTGGCTACAGGTTTGGAAAAAAGAAGTAGTGATACCAATAGTGAAGAAAGGCAAAGGGGAGGAGGTTAAAGATTATAGAGGAGTGACACTATTGCCAACACTGTATAAAGTATATGTGACTGTTTTATCGGAGAGGACAACAAAAGAAGTTGTGGAGAAAAAGATAGAGTCACCGAATCAAACAGGGTTTAGAAAAGGGATGGGGGTGATGTACAATATATATGTTCTGAAGTACTTAGTATATAAGAGGATTAAAAGGGAGAAAGGGGCAATAATAGCAGTGTTTCTTGGACTTGAAGGCGGCGTTTGACTCATTAGACCAAGGCGAGATAGGAAAAGTTATGGTGAAAAAGGGGATAAGAGAGGGATTAAAAAAGAGAGTATCGGAAATTTTTAGAGAGACAAAAAGCAACGTAAAGGTAGGAGGCGTAAGGCAAGGATGTCCACTGAGCCCACTTTTATTGAAAACGATATAGTGTTGATGGCAGAGGATGAACAAGGGATGGCGGGCCTAATTACCGGATCAGACAAATACTAAGATGACAAAAAGTTGAATTTAAATGTAGAAAAGATAAAAATAATGAGGTTTAGAAAAGGAGGGGGAAGAAGGAAAGAATGGACAGGGAGATGGAAGGGGAAAAAATTATAAGAAGTAAACGAGTTTAAGTATTTGGGATACACCTTGCAAGAAAATGGAGATCACAGAGCTTATATAAGAGAAAGGATGAAAAAGCAGCAGGGGTAATGAAACAGATATGAGGAATAGGAAAAAGAAGGTTTAAAAAACATTGGAGATGAAGAATGTGGTTGTTTGATACGCTGGTATGGCCGGCATTAGGTTATGGAGCAGAGATATGGGGATGGAAAGAAAGGAAAGAGATTGAAGGTTTACAAGAAAGGTATATAAGGTGGACGCTAGGGGTAGACCGGAGGACGCCGGGATATATGATGAGAGAAGAAGCGCAGAGGGATAAATAAAGTACTAGAGCGGGAAAGAGGGCATGGAATTTTGAGATGAAGCTGAGGGAGGGAAAGGGAGGGGAGTTAGCGAGAAAGTGTTTGATGGAGGTAGAAGAGAGGAGAGGGAGGGCGTTTGAATTAACGAGATGGGAAGAAGAAAGGAGGGAGTTCTATATGGCTAGTGATATAGAAGACGGGACTAGAGTCAACTATGAAAAAGTGTGAAAAAGGGAGAGAGAAAGACAGTTAATAGAAAGATGGGGGATGATTGAGGAATCAAAATATAATATATGGTCCGTCCGTGAGCATCGCCACTATATGCGTGAGAATGTAGTGGCAAGTGGAGAGGGAAGCTTTCGTGAGTCTTCCCTCTCTCCTAAAAGTCGCGTCCATCGGGTCGACTTCGACCGCTCGTCCTGAAAAATCTCACTTTTCAGAGTAAGCCCCCTTTCTTCGGCGCACATCACACTTGATGCTTTTCTCAGTATAGTTATTCAAAATTTATCCATTTCTACCTGTTCTTACAGAATTAGTTTCCGTAGATGACCCACTTCGGCAACCGCTCTTGGGATCTCCCTCACGCTCGACCCAGGAAAAGCAAGCTGCTTCGAGCAAAGCACGTTATCATTGGCAGCTTGGTAAGTTTCTTGTTTTATAAGTCACTCGTTACAGTAACGTTACACAGCGAACAAATTTGAATTGTTACAGTTAGGTTACGTAACTATCCTTAGTTACGGTGAGAGGAAAGGGAAGCCTCGTCCCAACAATACTTCTCTCTCCTCCATCCTCTTACTCTATATACTTTCAAATAATTTGTACTCAAACTAAAAATATGTAACTCTTAATCTGTTAATATTTGTACTAAACTAAAGCGAATGTCACGCAGACTTCTCATCACATTGAGTCATAAATCGCAAATCAAGCTTTTACATACTGCCGTTCCTTTTTCATCCACTACTGTTCCTGAACCAAGATTAATCAATTCAACCTCTTTCTGATCTGTCACCTACTTGTGGTTCTATATCTCCCATTCTTCCTTTCTCAATTCTGAGCAAATCTTTTATTGATTCCCCTGTCCCAACCCAATCTTCATCTAACAAAAGCCTTGAGTTCTTCAGCTTTCCCCTTGCTTCCAGTAGTTCTGCTTTGTGCTGTACAATAACCACCAGTACTCTCACTTTCCTCCTTATAATTGCTCTAGCCTACTTTTCCAATGCCCACTCTTCTTTCGTCAGCGCTTTTGGCGGGTTCTTCTACGTGCTCTCATTATCGTTCTCCGCCTGACAGCGCACACCTTTTATCTTTATTCCTTTCCTTATCGCTGACATGTCTCCCGACTTTTTCGACTTCGCGTCCTTCGTCTTCTCCATCCATCATTCAACCTTGAAGTTGAGCTTCTGGATGCTCTGATGCATTTTCGGGATTTCTTCTGATAAATTCTCCCTTTCTCTCTTGCTCTCTAGGTTTGCTCCTTCTCTCTTCTTCTCCCACTTTGAGTATCTTTCACCAAGCCTCCATTTTCCTCTTCTTCATCTTTTCTCCTTCCCCACTCATCACGCTGTTGCTAAGGCGCTGTTGCCTCTCCATTTTTCTTCCTGTCCACACTATATCTCTCCTTTCACGTCAGCTGACACTTCTGCCTTCAATCACTTCTTCTGCTCCCCTTGCTTTTTCTCCACTATAGCCAAACTACGGCCTCGTCGTAGTTGACGCTCTTGCTACGCGCTTCTTCAGCACTTCTACTCCTTGCCACTTCCGGTTCGTCCCATAAACTCAAACTCACAGATGTCGGTTCTCACTCCTGTATTTGATAGCTTCTCCACAATATCCAATTACAAGTCTTTCAGCCTTTTATAACCACGTCTTCTTTTTTTCGCCACTCAACATACATCCTTTCCTCACAACCTCCTTTATCACGCCAAAATGCCGCATCGAACTCACACACTTCTCTATTCCCGAACCGGAGGACCTGAAAACCCGTATCAAAGCATAACTGAAAATTTTTACATTCTCATCATAATGAGAAGGTATTGGTTTTATGTAAAATTTGACTTAGATGTTTTTTATCAAGTCTCCACGTTTTGAGACCCCCTGAGTCAGAAAAAACGAATTTTACGAAGGTGTCTGTCTGTCTGTAGTCTGTAGTCTGTCTGTGGTATGTAGACACGATAATTTTTTGAAAAAATAATCAGATTGGATTGTGCTTTGGCAAACTTTTTTATGACCCAAAAAGAAATAACAAGATCGTGAATCAGCTACTTTGGATCAAAATTCAAAAAGTTAGAGCATTTTTTTGTAAGATTCAAGAAGTATGAAAAAAAAGTCAGAAAAGGAAAAACGTTGCTGCTTGAAATTCCTACCAAATTGTCATAACAACTTTTTAAATCTTTTCGAAAAACAAAAAAATTCAAAATTTCATCGTACAAAAAATAATGAAAAACTAAAAATTCCATTTTCCGGTAAAACTATACTATAAGAGATAAAAATACAAAAATTGTGCTTCCAAAAAACATCGATGAGTTTTCAAATAATCACTTCTTAATAGGACGCTTAGTTTTTCTTTTATTAAAAAATGAAACTAAAAATTAAAAAATTCAATTCTTGGACAAAAGACACAAACTACGAAGAAAAAGGTTATAAGCGAAAGTTGTTCACTTGAAGACGAGCTACGATTCCGTTATTTCTAATTTTTAGAAAAGGCAAGTAAATTTTTTCTTAATCGTAAAAAATAATTTTAAAAAATTTAATTTTTGGAAAAACGACACGAGTTGCAATAATCTTTTTGTTTAAACAAATTCACAATAATTTTTAAACTGAAAATGAAACTATACCATTTTTGGTTATACATTTATTTTCTTAGTTAAAAATCGTTTTTTCTGGGTCAAAAGTTAATTTTTTATGTAAAAATTTAACCATATTACTTATTATTAATAATGTATATTATTTGGAATATTCGTTTTTCTATAGTTGAAAATTAATTATCTTAAATTCAACATGTGGCTATTCCTTCTGTGGTTAAAAATGTACCTTTTCCAGGTCCACATTCAACTATTAAACGTGAAAAATATATTAAAATTCTAAAAAAAAAAGTTTGAAACCTTGTTTCGGTAGAAAAAAATGTTACTTTTGTGTATTTCAGAACTACGAAGAAAAACTCACGAGTTATTAAAAATAAAAAAGTTTTTTAACCCAAAGAAATTAATTGTCAACCAAAAATGAGGATAAATTCTCTACAAAATGGAAACGAATTTTCAATAAAATTATTACGTTTCTAACTATTTTTTTCGAATGAAAAAGATCAAGTTTTAACCAAAAGTATAATATTCAAATTTTCAACTCAAAAATAAATTTGTATCGAAAAGTTGAATTTTTTACCAAAAATAATAATTTTCGATCAAAAAAGACGATTTTTCATTCGGTGAAAACAATAATTTTGAAACAAAAAAAATCAATTTTCAACATAGTAGATCAATTTTGCAATAGATAAATGAATTTCAGCCAAAAATATGAATTTTTAACTAAGAATATTAATTTGTGGCCAAAAGAGATGGACGTTTAATAAAATGCAGAATTTTCAAACAAATCGTTTAATTTTCAACTAAAAAAATTAGAAATTCGAAAAAAAAATTTCTCGAAAGGAGAACTAAAATCAATTACCACATGTTGAGAATTTATACTTTATTGTTGAAAATTTAACTACTGGTTCGAAAGTTAAAATACTTTGTTCTAAATTCATTTTCTTGGTTGAAGATTCTTCTGAACTTATTTATCTGGTTTAAAATTTAACTATTTATGTCGAGAAAAAAATTTTTACTGAAAATTTAACTATCCCATTTTTGGTAGGACATTTTTATTTTCCGTTGAAAATTCAAATATTTATTTGAAATTTCATGTATTTTATTGAAAATCCGTCGTTTTTTGTAGATAACTAATCTTCTTGGTTCACAATGCATCTTTTTGCTTCAAAATTTTTTTCAGTTATAAATTAAACTGCTTCAATTTAAAATTCAACTCTTTGGTTAAAAAATCATGTTTTCGGTTGAAAAATAAACTATTTGGTTACAAATTCATCTATTTGGTTAAAATATAATACTTTTACTTGAACAAATTAATTAGTCTATTTTTCTTTGATAGCACAGTGTGCCAGAATCCAATATTCCTGAACAAAACCAGTCTTTGGTGTCGCTAGTTACAAAAATAAACTTAAAATTTAAAAAAAAATATTCAGAATTGCGGACTTTTTAATCAAAACGTTGGTGTTTTTCAGCCAAAAATTAATTACGGTGGGGTTTTTCAGGTCGCTGATCTTGAGAATGAACTAAAGAAATAAAAATTCAAGATGGCGGACTTTTTAATTGAAAAATGAGTGTTTTTCGCTCAAATCAGTAATGAGGGAGTTTTCAAGGTCATTGGTCACGAAAATGGGTTCGAAGAATTCAAATTCGAAATGGCATTGTTGACAGAATTCGGGTACTATCTGAAGCTAAGAGAAGTCTAGAGCGAAGGGGGAGGTGGACCTGATAAAATGAACAGTTCTTCTCTGACGCTCTTCGACTCCTCCAAGACCCTACATTTACTGTCCACCACCTGGCCAAACCAAGAGAGGTCGAGGCATTATCAAGAGAAGTCTATGAAGTGCAGCACTCACTAAATGAAAAAACCGGGACGTCATTGTTAAGAGTGCGACTGAAGTATGTGGTACTGCGGTTGTGGGAAGAATGTCTGGTGATGCGTGGTGGAATGGTTTAATCCAAGCAGCCGCCCAAGAAAAGGGAAAAGCGTATGACAGAAAGTTGAACATCACAGGCCTTAGCGGTGAGGAGAGAAATAGATTTAAAATGATCGCAGACACAAAAAGAGGAAAGTAACACTGATAGTCAAGGAAAGTAAAGATAGCATCAGAACAGAAGAAGAGAAGAAAATACAAATTGATTATGAAGAAAGCGAAAAACTGTTTTATAAATTGGCGATATTCAGTATGAAAGAAAGTATAAGTAGAGAGTTAGTCAGCATGAGAAATAGCAAGCGTGGAATCCTATAGCAAGGCTGCTGATGTAGATGCTATTAACGCTAAAATGCTTATATACGGTTGTGACTGCATACCTCACAAGTTGTGGGAATTGATAAATTTATGTTTCGAGATGGTAGAAGTTCCAGGCAGGCACATTTGCGTAAACTTGTTTCTCGGGTTGAGATGTTCTCAGAATGTGGATAATTGTCCAAAACCAGAGGTGTCAAATTTTACACAAATCTGATACCTTTTCTGATGAGAATGTGAAAATTGCTAAATAATATTGACAATAGTTTTAAGACTTGAATTTCACATATTAATTGATCTTACTATAGAGTAAGAGAATATTCTGAAATGCTGTTTTCAAAATCAAATAACTCGCGAAGATAGTAATTCATTTCGTACTTTTTAATAATTTAATATATCCTACATACACTTTCAAAAGATGAAGTTTTATTTCGGCATAGTCACATGCCCGATTTTTGGTAATTACCATTACATACTTTCTTTTCACAGCACGCAATTGGCCGTTCCTCAGAAGGAAAGAAAATCTTCCTCCCATAATACTTGAAGTTCAATATTTCATATATGTGGATAAACAGATGAAAGACCATTATTTCGAGGTTAAGCCAAATATTCCAATTAGTGTCATAACAAACATTGAGGGAACGAAACTCGTTGGACTCAGGCCAAAAAAGGGATATGAATGTACATTCGCGATTCGGGTGTATGTTGGAACTACTTTCTATTATCAACCAGTTGAAGTAATGCTAATTGACAACGTGGCCAGTAAAACTAAAGATGTAGGAAAGAATCACAACCCGCTTCAAGAGTTCAGAGACGAACATGTGGATTGGAGATTATTCGTTCGTAAAGCCGTCTTTCGCGAACCGGGAACAACGGGCACACCGCACTTTAAGGGCTCACCGCACGCATCTGGCTCAACGGACTTGATGGGCACATCTTTGAGACATCCTTAGAATATACCTCTATGGTGACTACATATTATCATTATATTTTGATGACTATACTTTCTACTTTAGTGTTGAAAAAACTTCACCTTAAACTTTGGTGTTTACTTTTTCCCACAAAATTCCCGAACACAGATTCTGCACTTTCAGTTCTCGTCTTTGCTCAATACATTCCTTCCCTTGCCTTGATTCTCGATCTGGATTCCGCAATTCTGGTACATCTCCTCTCCTTCATCCTTTCTGTTTGAATATTTTGGTTATCCTTGCTTTATTATAATCTTATACCAATTATCATATGTTATGTAACCTGCGAGTTACAGGAGTAGCCTGAACATAGGCACAAGTTCTACCTCCAGAGTGATTCCTCTAAAAAGTTGCATCACAAAGGAGAGAGAGCAAAGCGCAGACTCCGGCAAGCTCCCACTCGGACGCTATTGTGTAAACGCGGGAGGTTGAATGGGGGCAGGAAAATAAAAGGGAGCCTCAGCCGAAAAACGGCATTCCGGATCTGGCGGCTAAAAAGCGCAGATCGCAGATCTCCCTTGAGGGGAGACTAGAGGATCTATCCTCTCTACAGCACCCTTTAGAGCAGACATACCCAACTCGGGGAAATTCCCTCTGGGAACACATGTTCCGCGTCCACCTCTCTTTCTCCTACAGAGCAGGAGTGGTGGTAAACACTTGCGAGAATCTCTCCACTGTGACGTACGCGTCTACCACGCGCATGCGTCTACCACCTCTCCCGCTCTCTTGGAGAAAGAGAAGTGGACGCGGATCATGTGTTCCTGGAGGGAATTTCCCCGAGTTGGGCATGTCTGCTTTAGAGATTGAGTTGTAGCTACCTGTGTGGCAGGTTATAAAAATATAAATAAAGACCAGTCAGCAAATTATTCCTGTATTAGCACTATCTTTCATGCCTACGAGCACTTGTATAGAGTAATAATTACATTTTATAAGTTTGTGGTTAGTTACTGGGGATAGTACCCAAAAAAATTTCTTTCCATATAAATAGTCTCCTTGGAGAGAATTGATGGAAAGAATGAATTTAATTTGAAAAGAGAAATTGAATCCTTTAAGGAAAACTTTTATCTATAACGGAACGAAATATTTTTATAATCTATAGAATATTATAAAAACAATAGGATAAAGAAAGTAGAGAGAGAGAGAAAAAGACGAAAGTCACCACAAAAGATTATTTTAAAAGAAGGTTGTCTGACGTGCAGCTCGTATTATGAAGTGAAGAATAAAATTTACGATAAATCCTCGATCCAGAGGTCTACCTTGAATATTTTTATAATACATTTCATGTAAATAATATAAAGAATTTAGTTTAGACACTAGCAAAACTGTGTGTACAAATAGTTCAGAGCAGGATTAAGTAATAAAAATTGATATTACGAAACGAATCTGGTTCTTTTTCTCTATAAGAAACCCCTTTTATTAATCACATAGGTGAGACAGCACAAAATAATTGAGCATGTAGCACGTGTTTTTCTTGTCTACTTATGATTAAACTTTTCAGGAAAAACAAACATATTTTTTTCATATACGGTCTTTTCTGATTAAATGCCCTTCTAAATATGAAGATTCCAATAGCAGGATATAAACATATTTTCATAATAATGTCATGAATCTCAAGTATTTTTTCCGGCATCAATGTGACAAAAATAGATTGAAAACAAAAATCTTTGTTTTTGTAAAAAAATGTATTTAGAAGTCGCTTAAACCTCATTAAGCTTAACACGTATTTCCCACAAGGAAGAAAGACGTTTTGGTCAATTCTATTCAGAATCGTACATATTAGAGGATTTTTAAAATGCAAAGTGTTTCTAATACATGGAATAATAATGCATACTGATAATTGAATGTTTACGTGAATTGTTCAAGCAATTCATTATTGTTAATAGCCATTTTATCTTATAATAGAGTGAGTTAGTAACTAATTCAATTTAACAAAATTAATTAATGAACAAATAATTATTGTCTTCAACTATCTTATTCATTATTAATGCTTGATTATTGCTTTTTGTTAGGAAATTTTTTAATAATAATAATAATGACCCTACAAAAGGTGTTCTCACGTTGTCGTCGCGGTAGGGCTTGATCTTTCCTCTGATGAATTTAACGGCTATATTGGCTGTAGCATTGCTACTGAATGGGTTTACCATGCCAGACAGGCAGAGAACGAAAAGGAAAGTGACTAAGAGGAACACCAAAACCCATAAATGATAATGGATAGTCTTTTAAAAATTTTGAAACGCTTGTCGCTACCCGAGGATCGTCGGAGTGTCCCTGGAGCCACCGCTAGGGGCCACAGCATGCGGGACGGTGGTGATGGTGAGCTGCGGGATGGTCAGGCAGATCTCACTAATCAAACAGCTGGCCAGCAAGAACATCTGCGAAATACGGTAAGCAGTGAAACATCAACTGTGTCTGCTGAGGATGCTCTGGCTAGCGTTAGCTATTTGCAGCCAACCACTTCAACACAAATACCGTGGGAGAGCATCAAGTGAGATACCACAATAAATGAGGAACTGGTGCGTCTCTATTATGAAAGTGCAAAGTTTGAAACCTCACGAAAAAAGGACGAAATTTTAGAACGAAATTTGCCGCAAAGTATCCTCAAATAGACAAAGTCGCACTGAGAGATCTTATCGCTAAGGCGAAGGACATCAGGACTAATCTACTCATCTCAGAAGATCGAGCAATGGAGGTTAAACAGCAGGTTGATTTGGCGTGGAAAAACAACAGAAATGCACAGCAGTTAGAGAAAGCCGTGCCACACGGAGAAGCAGCGGCAATTGATGTCCTTCCTCAACCTGGTGATGATCCATCACCACCACATCCTCCGGAGGTAGATGGCCTAGTGCTACTAGTGCCAGAATCAGAAGATCAACAACCAAGAAGGCGATTGAAATGGACGTACCATTTGAACAGATATGTGATGCGCTCTTATTTGTTGGCAAAGAAAAGTGGGCAAAGTTAAAGAAAAGAACATCATCGTCTCTTCTTACTTAAGTACTCAGGACTAGCCACAAGAATAAATGAGCAGAATCTAGCAGATTAAAGACGCTCAATATCTGTAAACAGATTGCTTTTGGCTGTTGAAATAGCTGCCGTCGAAATGGAAGGGGAACAGCAGCTTCCTTTTGATGAACTTTCATTGGGAAATGTGGACAACGGAGACTTGATTGCAGCTGAATGCATAGGTCCTAGGGATAATGAAGATCAAGCACAGGATGGCCTAGAACCACATCCGGACATAATAAACGATGATCTAAACAGCGAAGTCCCAGAACGCTACAGCACCTTGAAAGGAATTTTGGTCATGCTTTACTAGAGTTCAGACATGTAGACCCAGCACAAAGGCATTCACTGCCCAAGATGAACATCACCAATAATCTGCGTGCACTAATAGAACACCTGAATAAAAAGGTTTTACCTATGCATTTGAACGCAACAAAAAATGCGATAGAGGTGTAAACTCTTGTATACTGTGCAGCTATGGCAACTGCTGGAACGTTGGACCGCAGAACTACGCCTATAAATGCAGTCTTTGCCCCAGGAAGGGAGCGAGATCCACCATGGAAGATCAGGTTGGATATGGATGTCAGCAAAGTAAGGTGCACATTGGGTCGTCTGACTCAATATAAGAAAGGAAATCGAACCAGAAAGCTGATGAACCATTTTGCTAAAATCATCTATCCTCGGTACATCGAGACGTTAACACCGGCGATATTGGATGAGATTATAGACTCCCAACGGCAAAGACTTGTTGTTCATACTGCTAGACGGCATCGGTACAAGAAAAGTAGTGCAAGAAGGCAACAAAATCGAACCTTTCAGGCAACAAAATCGAACCTTTCAGGCAACAAAATCGAACCTTTCAGGCAGATGAAAGAAGGTTCTATCGTGAACTTAGTGCAAAGTAAAATAAGCAGCGAGACACCAAAGCACCTGCATTGGAAGACATGACTAACTACAGGCCGGGTGTTTGGGGAAAAAATAACAGAAGCAAATTGCACACTGCGTGCTTCCAACTAGAGAAAGCAAGAGCAAGCAATAAACCTGAAATGGAGCTGACTCACATCACAGCTTGAGATGTTTCAGCAGTTCTGAAAAAAGCATCTAACTGGAAAGCTCCAGGTCTAGACATCGTGCACAATTTCTGGTACAAGTGCCTAAATAGTGTGCATCCTGTGTTGGCAGGGTGTTTTCAGAAGATCATCGAATACCCAGATCTGATGCCAGGCTTTATGCTGCAGGGTACTAAGACCTCGATCGATTAAACAGAATGATGATGTGGCGGGCATCATACATCAACATCTTGCCCTAAACCAAGGACATAAGATTTTAAAAGATTTTGAATATTTTATAGAATCTTAAAAGATTCCAAGGCATTTGCAATAGCTTGGAAAACTTTCAAATAATTTTAAAATTTATCTAAGGACTTGAGATATTTTTGGGAATTTTTAAAGATTCCAAGAAATTTTGAATTTATCACAGCGATTTTATAGGATTTCTATGATTTTAAGGGACTTGAAAAGCCCTCAATGTTCTAACGAATATCAGAGAATTTACTCTCAAGAAGTAAGGGATTTCGTATGGTTTTAAACGTTATTAGAGATTTTTGAACACTTTTGCAATTCATTCTTGCAGATTTATCCTGAATTCGTTTAAATGTACAGGTATTATCAAGACACGTTTTTGAAACGTAATTTGGCTTGACCTGGGACGTTTGAAGATTGTTACAAAAAAATTTAATATTTCACCCAATTCAAAAACATTTTTGAAAACTTTATTTGTATATTCATTTGATTTGACGTAAATGGAACAAAGCATATCGAAAAATACAAAAATAGATTGAAATAAAGACGGGCGCTTTGGCTTCCGGTTATATTTAGATATTGCGTGAAACGGCACAAAATAATTTCTGCCTACTCATGATTGAATTTTTCAGGAAAAACCTAGTTTCTTCATATTTGGCTTAAATTTGGAAAAAACAAATTTCAACATACAATGTAACTTTTGATATACGGCCTTCCTGATATTTCAGTCAGCCGCACTTGAGGACGAGGGGGTCCATGAGACTGACAGACAGGCGCTGTTAGCTGAGTCGAGTGGCACAATTCAGTTCGGTTAAATTTTTTTGACTAATCATTTGCTGAAATTTCTTCATAAGTGAGTTTGATTCATTTGACGAAAATGTGGAGACTGGCTGCTATTCTCTATTTCTTCTTAGTAGTTATACATTCTGTTGGTAAGTACATATAATGTAATTAATATAGAAAATTCAAAAAATACTGTTTAAGACTGGACAATTCTTCTTAAATCTAGAGAGTAGAAGCTGGTTCGCTGGTTCGAGTCTCGACAGATGCACTTTTTATTCATTATTTTCGAATTTGAAATTCACACGAATTTGATTCGCTAAATTTTTAAATTGTCCTAAGACGTCTTCATTCGTTTCAATGACTCAGAAAGCAAGCTGCGGCCGAATGAAAGAATGTTCATTCACTGCAGTTCATCCCAATTATTTTTTTACCGGGTGCTATCTGCATCTACAAATTATTGAAGTTTCAGTTATCGTTAACTTGGAACAGTTTCAGCTTGTAAGATTGAAAATGAAAAAACTTGACCTTTGATTTCCAAAATCATCCATATTTTAAAACTTTTATACATACATATTTGAAATTCAAGAGTTTGCAATTGCAAATCGTGATAAATAAAATTGATAATGATAAGATTTGATTTTTTTAATTTCCAGAATTAAGCTATTCCAAATTGAAAATCATGCGATTTTCAAGTTTCACAATGAAACATTCTGCAATTTTGATGCTTTACACTCAAAGCCTTAAGCTTACTTTCCATATTCGGGATTGAAATCGCAAGAAGCGTTAGGCGATACCCTTTTCTCAACCCCCTATCCATCCAGAATCCCTCCAAAATCCCCTCCCCTTATCTTATCTTTGGTCTCTTCTTGTATCTGCCTTACCCCCTCGATCAGGCCTCTCTCCAATCCATTCTTCTCCATCGCCTCCAACAACTTCTACCTATTCACGAAAGAGAGAGAGAGAGCGCCTTTGAGATCCACAAAAAACGCGTACACCCTTCATCCCTACTTTGCTAATTCTCTGTCCACCACGTGCTGCAGCCTCTCCGCGACCACTGTCATGTGTACTTTATACGCCGTATTCATAAGTGTAATCCCCCTAAAATTTTCCAGCCTATCCCTATCTCGTTTCTTGTACAGTGGCACTACTAACCCTTCTCTTCACCCTCCTGGAAATCTCTGCCACTCTATACTTCCTTCACTACGACCTTCAGCTTATCGATAACCTCTGGTGCACTAAATAGCCCCATTTCCTTCATTATCTTCCAGACGTCCCCCTCTGTATTAACACTTGCCTACTCCTCTTCCAGATGTTTCTCCATTTTCTGTTCTTTCTCCTTACACATCAATCTTAGTTCCTCTCTCATTTCTACATACTCATTTTTTTGCGGAACCCCTTTTCCAATTCTTGTACTCCCGTTTCACCCTCCTTTTCATCTATATACATTCTCTATCCCACCACGGCTTCGCAGTCCATTCTTTCTTCTTTCTCAACACCTTCTTTTGCACACACCCTTTCATTTTCTCTTCCAAATTATCTCATATTTCTTACACAGACTCCCCTTCGAAGCGTCCCTTCACTTACTGCTCATTACACTTCCCTATCGCATTCTCCGTTCAGCTGACGATCTCCCACATCAACACTTCTTTCCTACCTTGCTTTCCGCCGCTCTCGCCCCTTATCCACCATCCTAATGGCTGAAGGTCTGATTCCACCCTCTCTTCCACTGCGAATATTTCTGCCACCCCCCATCCTTGCATATTCATGACTACATAGTCTACCACCGATTCCCCTGACTCACTTCCATATGTGTGTTATCCATTTTTGTCCCCTGTTCCCATACAATTCGCCACCGCGCAGCCTCCATCCTCTATCCTTCGATTTATTTTCGAAGCTCTCCCCTTCCTTGTAAATGCGCCCTTGTTACCCCATCTCTGCACTAGAGTCCTCGCCCAGTTCCAGCATACCTCCCTCTCTTTCGCCTAGCATGTATTACACAATTTCTTCAATTGTTTCCATCTCGTCCTTATCGTACACTGTAACAGACTTACACGTTACCCCTCCTATATTTAATGCTCTTATTTGCTCTCCCTCCCGCTTTCCCTCTTCATGAAGTTCCTCCTCTAAGTTGTCTATAACCCCAGTTATAATTCCCCCACTAGCTCTTCCTTTTTTCTTCACTCTGACCGCCTCTCGGAGTCTCAAGCTATATTCCCTTGGCAGCGATGGCCCTTTTCTATACCATTCCTTTATTTCTACCCACGTCTCTACCAGTCTCACAACATCGAATTCCTGGATGTACCTCCAAAACTCCTCATCCTTCTTCTTTGCCCCTGCTACGTTCTAGTGCAGCACATTCACTACTCCTCCACCCTGCATTATTCCCAATCTCCTACCTACTACGAAAGAAATTCCCCTGTACTTCCTTCACACCTCTTTCTCTTCGTCCCACGCCCACATATTTTCGACTACTTCTATTTTCCGATACCCCCCCTTCGCCGATCTCAATTCACTCCTCTGCCTCCTAAACCTATCGTTCAGCATTTTCTGCATCTCCATTTCCTTTCTCGTAAAATCGTGATCGATGAGAACACCTTCATCCTTTATCTTACTTCCATTTCGCATTACCTCCAACTTTTCTTCCCAGCTGTCCAACTCCACAACTGCCACTTTCGACTCCTTTCTCCCCACCAGCCCAACTTTTCCAACCATGCCTTTAACTTACAATATTATCACTTCTGCCTTCTTTCTCCTTTTTCTCCATTCTCAATTCCATTGCCCTTAGCATTTCCCTATCAGCCATCTTATCCTCTCCATTCCTACGCTCTCCAACTCACGGTGAGCCTCAACAAACATCAACCTAAACTTCTTACTGAACGCAAATTATTTGCAGGATTCAATTCTGTGGCCTGTGGAAAATTTACCCCCCATCAATTTCACTAACAGCACTGCCAGCACTATCGCTGCCAACATCCCACTCTGCTGTCGGCAACTGGGACCTGTCTACACAGTACCTTCTGCAGCCGACAAATGTCTCTGCAGCCTGTTGCTGTCTATCGCCTTCAAATTTTTCCTTTATTCCACTCTTTCAGTTCCACACAGCCTCTGCCGACACCCTTTTCTCTCCCTGAACATCCCCTAACACTGCGAGAACCAACCTTGTCCCCTCAGAGGCCTAAAACTCCTGGACTAAGACCTCATTAGACTGACTATAACTGGGCATATAGCGCTTGGAACATGAATTCTGTTTCTCGGTTCGGATTATTTCTATTGTCGATAGGGAAAGATCTGTGACTTGGTCCTCTAGTTTTGGATTGTTCCTTATGATCTGAGTCAGCTAAACTGTGTGATATATCTCTGTCACTTATCTTATTGTTCGCTATCGTTCTTTTTGGTTTTACTTTGAGCGGGATTTTCCTATGGATCGAGAGTGCCGAGTCCCCTTCGCACTGGCTCGTTTCTACGCTAGGGTAGTTCCTCGCGGGTCTACTGTGACAAGTGGGAAAGAACGTGTCGTGGACGGCTTTCTGTTTTATAATGTCCGGATTACTCTTCGGGACGTGGAATTTCTTCTTCTCCTAGTTTGTTAAGTCGGAATCATGGATCGTGCTAATTTGAACCCTTTTTGGGATTTCTGTCGGGTCGGGTCGATGCGGATTCGAAAATCTAAAATTTGTATCTAGTGAACGCATTTCAACGTTTCTACTATAACAGCAGCTAAGACCTTACCTTCTTCCTATCCTACTTCGCTGAAAGTAGGGATGGAATGACATCTGAATCTCGCTTAGACCAACTCTTTAAATGTTTCACCCCTTTCTGTAACCTGGACTACCTTTCTCCACGAGTGTCTGCGGTATCGATCGACAAAGCTTCTTAAAGCTTCCGTATAAAATCTCACGCATAGAATCAATTATTGGCTCTTGTCATTGCAAAGTCAGAATTTCGAAGAGTTTCCAAGTTCTGAATGCACTTCCGTAAGTTGATATCGATTCATACCTGACCCATTCCAAGCTATGCGAATTTCAACAATGCAAACAAATTGATTGAGTTCCGAATAAAACTCTACGAAAGAATTGTATTTAACAGTCAAATTTGTTTCTAAATATGTGCAACTAGATATGTAGAATTGAATGGAATAATATGTAGAGATAAAGATTCATGGCCGCAGGTGTACACATCAATAGTCACGAGCGTTTTCTTTTGTCTTCAAAAGTATTCCATTAACGTTGTCAGAGCGCCTAGAGCTACCATCTCTTCCGTGACTCTCTCTCTCTCTTCATCTCTCTCTTTCTAGTTGCACTCTGCAATTCTCAATTCAACCTACTAGAATGAGTGTTACAACTTCAATCAATTGATTTGGAGGCCATTTGTGATGATGGCCTCGAATGGTCACGCGAACATTCTTGTTGGAAACAGCAAGAAGTTCCAACAAGACCACCTTTGCAGGTAGACGATAATGACAACATGAGGACAAGGAAATCAAAAATCCATCAAAAAGTCATTCTCAGGATGGACAAATTATCTGAAGCTAACATGACTGTACTCGTCAATGCTGCAGCGCTTCTATACCGTGCCGCAGATAGGTCCGCAGAGGAACTTGGTCTCCCTTTTGATTCCCGGCTGCACTCCACATGGCTTATAATAACTAACACCTTCGGTGCTCAAAAGTGGTCTTCGGGAAGCAGAATACTAGCTTCTACTAAGAAAACATGCTTACAAGCCCCTTCATGGTAAATCTCACGGCATTATACGTAGTCAAGAGCTATCAACGGGTCTGTCCAACATGTTTCTCAGGTCTACTGGCATGAGCTTGGAGACCAAGGAAATTCTCTTTGCCTTTCAAGAAGGCGTTATAGACACCTTGGTTTGCCGCAATTGCATAACGAATGTACCTTCAGGCGATGCCAACTGCCTAACATGCAAGCAAGAGTCAAAACATTTGGGCATGTTCTTAGTGCATGACCAAAGCATGCACGATCCTGTAAATAGAGAGACGCAATGCGGCTCTAAAAGTGTTGTATTACCATTTATGGCGCATCCATGGTGTGGATGTAATTCGCGGCTTGTCATACTCCCAGGGGGAACTGGAGTCCGTTGTGGAGAAATCGCCAGTGTAAGATATCGAAGGAGGAAGAGAAACGGGCTAAATATCAGTCATTCCTTTTCGAGCTTAGCAAGCTGTACCAAGGCCACAAAGTCCATCTTGTAATTCTCATAGTCGGCTGCTTCGAAGGTATGAAGGCTTTATTTCTCGGCCAACTCAACAAGATTGCGGCTTCTCTCCATCAGGCTCAGTCTATCACGAACTGGATGCAAAAGGCTGTCCTTCTGGGATCACTTCATCTGGTCTCACAACACTGTTCCTTCTAACTTTCAACATCTGCGGCTAGAGACTGGACTCCAAGGAGCAATGTTGTTCGGTGTCATCTCGCATGAATTGCCCACTCTTGCTTACCTTCCATGATAGAAGGAGCAGGAATGAATGACGTACACGTTCCGGTTATGCCCGGATTGGTTTCTTTAATGAACCGTGATCTTATCTTCCGAAGTCCACATCTACTAACAAATAAATATAATAATAATTTTTCGAAGATATGTGTAATATAATATTCTCGTTTTTGCCGGTAAATAGGTTTCTTTTCTTACCGAAAAAAGACGCCTAGTTTTCTATTACAAAAAAACAACACATTTTGAAGAAATCGCTTCATGAAAACTTGATGCAGGCACGCTTAGGTATTGTTAGTCACATTCCGGGAACCCATACAGATTTTTTAAGTTTGATTGGCTTGAATTAAAGATAATACCTTGAATATTATGTGGTATAAATTTCAGGCGTTTGCTACTATTTCCATAGCTTACGCCATTAGTTGATGTCAAGTTACGAAATTCGACAAATACTTTATGCTTTTCTCAAAATAGGAATTTGAAATTCATTCATTTCTATTCGTTGTTACAGAATTAGGTTCCAACAGTGACTCAGTTTATCAGCCGCTCTTGCGCTCTTCATCAGGCTTGCATCAGCGAAACCAAGCTCTTTCCAGCCAGTCATTTCCAGCTTGGAATGGTAGGTGTCCTGTTTTCATAAATAACATATTACAGTTACGTTATACAGCAAAAAAAAAATTGTCTCGCTACAGTTAGGTTACTTGGAGAAATGACTTTAATTTATCTGAAAGTGTTTTTTTTTCGACATTTGAAGTGCTTTCAATGTCGGTCAGAAATCGGATCAAATTTTTTTGCACACATAATCCAAATATTCAAATATTTTATTTCATTTCTTACGATTAAAACAAATACTACATGTTTCCTCAAAAAATGATAACCAACAAAATAGATCCATTTTCGGTAAACAACTTCTGTCGAATAATTTTTTTTATAATTAATAACATAAATAGCATAAATTGTTCATTTTAATTTTTTTTTTATTTTGAAAATGCTATAACTCTAATATTGTTCTTTTTATCGAAAAAAGTAATCGAAATGAATTTTCTTCTCTACTGAATACTACGAATAGCCGAACATGAAAGTTTTTAATCTTGCTCTAACTTTTTGAATTTTCATCCAAAGTCGCTGGCTAACGAACTTCACCTTCAGTTCAGGATATACACACCCACACATACTCACACATACCCACACACACAGTAGCCAGACACATTTGCAAAAACCTGTTTTTCGGGTTCAGAAGTTCTCAAAACGTGGATATTTGACAAAAACGAGGGGTGTCAAATTTCACATAATTCTGATACTTTCTCTGATGAGAATGTAAAAATTGCTAAATAATATCAACACCTTTTAAAAAAAATTTATTTCCGCGCACTAATTGATCTAACCATAAAATGAGGGGATATTTTGAAACGCTGATATCAAAACTAAATAAATCATATAGATAGTACTTTATCCCATAATTTGTAATAATTTATTCTATCCTACATATATTTTTATAAGATTGCTTTTTTGTGTAGTGGTAGGCGCATGTCCTGTCACTCGACCTTCAGCAGCATGTAAAATTCATACCCATCACGAATACATATATTGATCTCTATTTGCTAAAATTGCATCTATTTGTTAAAATGGTTAAATTTTTGGTAATTACCATTACATACTTTCTTTTCACAGCACCAGAAAAATGGAAGTTCAGGCAAGAAAAAAAACAAATTCCTGTCATAAACTTTGACGTTAGATATTTCATATATCGGGATAAAGAGATGAAAGATCACTATTACGAGATTAACCCAAACTTTCCAATTCGTGTAATTACAAACATTAAGGGAACGAAACTCGTTGGACTCCTTGGATACATGGGACATGCATGTACATTCGCGAATCTGGTACGTGATGGAAAGTTTTTCGATTATCAACGAGTTCAAGTAATGCTAATTGGCAATATGGCCAAGAAAACTATAAATGTAGGAAAGAATTATAACCCGCTTCAAGAGTTCATAGAGAAAGATGTAGATTGGGACATTTACATTCATGAAGCCATATATCGTCCTTAGAATGTACCTGTATGTTATGATGACTCCATCAATGCCTATTCTTTTTTTTCATTACAGTATATCGACAAAAATATTTCTTTATATAAGTCGCACTTTAAGGCGTAGTGTGAGGTCTGCGACTGCGAAATGGGTCAGTCTGGAAAGAACATTCGACGATTAAAGATTGTATTCTGCTTTTCCGTGTTGAATAAATATTATATTCTTATCTAATCCGCGAAAAATAATTTTACTTTCCTTTTCTTTAAAACATTCCGCTGCCATAAATATGTATACTTAGATTTGCTTGAAATGCAACCTTTGAATTTATGTTACTTAAAAATTAAAGTGAGCGATTCTACTCTGTGGTGGTATTCGTCAAACACCAGCAGTAGCGGTGGGCTGACTCCGCGCTGCCCACTTCTACTGACGGCCGTCGCACGCCCAGTTACGCCGACGCAGTACAGTCAGACGGCTGGTCCTTCTCCCGCGCCCGCGCTGGTAGTACCTCAGTAGCACCAAACGTCGTGCAAAAGTATCCTTCGAGTTCTTTAACGCAACCGCCTGTCTACAGAGTAGTATCCGGACGAAACCGAAAAGAAAAAAAAAACGAACGCTTGAGTTGATTTCTTGCCTTCCCAAGTAATATAGGCGTATACCTAAATCTGGGCCATATAGAAAGGTATAAATAGATATGAAAAAGAATTTGAGATTTGACTACAATTCCGAGTTCCTGTGCGATCGAAGCAGCATAAGCCTTCACCGCCGTTTTCCAAATCGGGGGTGGTGGTTCCGAACTTCTGAGCGGAAAGCTGGCTTCCCTTTACAAGGTGAAAGTTGCCTGTTAACGCTGGTATTCGGTGTCAACCCTTCCTCATAAGCTAAAATAATTACAAGCGAGTCCCTGTGGGAGCTCAATGGGTGCTGGCGATCACAGACCCTGATCCAACAATACCGCGACAGCGTCTGAAAATTCCTTGAAACGTTCAGCTTACTGGTGCAATTTTCCACGTACGCGCATCCATTGAAATCCTCATCCATTGATTAATTGATATCCTCATTGCGTCTAATGGAATTCAAAACAATCACTCAGGGAAATGTCCTTTCATGTCCTTCCAAAAAATTCTATTTGTGGAAAAACGATACTCACGTGGTTTAAAAGAACACAAGCAAGATGACTAGGCTTGTGTTTTAAGATAATGGTTTGTCTCAGTGATGATAGAAAAACATTTGACTCTGGAAGAAATATCAGATCAGTCGAATTTTTTCCAAGAAGAGATGGAGTGTGAAAATCACTTTAAATGACATGTAACAGTAATTAACTATTTGTTGATCCCCTAGGCCTCTTGTCAGTGATGGCAATTCAAAGTAAGATTCTGATGCAGGACATTTGGCGGTCTGGACGTGACTGGGACACTCTACTTCCAAACGAGTTGACAAAAAAATGGACCTCTCTCCTTGAATTCTTCGGCATTTCGTCAAATTCTTCTGAATTTCCCCAAATTTTTTCAAACCATTTCACTTAAATTCCTCTAAATGTACCCCAGTTTGACCAAAATCAAGGGAATTGTGGAAAAATGTCCAATTTGTTCCAATTTAACTTGAATTTTTGACGTCCTATAAATTTGTTTAACGTCAGAGGAACAAACAAAGTTAGTAAAAATTACTTTTCAAAAACGTTTATTGCCACAAGGATGCCATAAAACGTAGGAAGTTTTAAGAAAGTTAGACAAAATTTAAATATTTTACACAATTCAAAAACAGTTTTGATAATTATATTTGTATATTCATATAATTGCACGTTAATAGGAAAAAATCAAATAAACAAATGTTTTTGTTGTCTACTCATGATTAAACTTTTTAGGAAAAACAAACATATTTTCTCGATATACGGTCTTGTCTGGTGAAATGCCCTTCTAAATTACAAGATTTCAATAACAGGAAATAAACATGTTTTCATTATAATGTCATGAATCTCAAGTATTTTTCCGGCTCCGATGTGACAAAAATAGATTGTGAAAGAAAATCCTTTTTTTAAGGAAACAAAGTAATTAGAGGTCGCTCAAACCCCATGAAGCTTAACACGAATTTCCTATAAGAAAAAAATACGTTTTTGTAAATTTTATTCAGAATCTTCAATATTAGTAGATTTTTGAATGCAAATTGTTCCCAAAACATAAAATAATAAATTTCACTGATAATTATATGTTTACTCGAATTGTTTAAACAATTAATTACTGTTTTCAGCAATTTCATCGTAGAATAGAGCTAGAAAGTTGAAAATTTCATAAAAAACAGCAATTTCTAGCCTGATTCAAAGAGAATATTATTAACAATAATAATGAATTGTTTTAAAAATTATTTTTGTTGACATTAATTCAGTACAAACTCACTCTTACTAAAAATTAAACAAAACCTGGAAAATTGTTGAAAAAAAGAACCCCGATTTTCTGATTCTATTCTAAGAGAAAATGGCCTGAAACAAGAATAAATTATTAAAACAATTTTTGCAAACATATAATTAGCAGTACAAAGTAATATTTCCTGCGTTCACAAGAAACAATTTGCATTTGTTTCGGAAAATTTTCAAGATTTTGGGATATCTGAAAAACTTCCGAAGATTTTTCAATTGATTTCAATAATACAAAGGGATTTTTAAAAAAACTTGAAGATTGTATCGTATTTTCAGAAATTCCAGGTAATTCTCAACAGTTTTTTAAAATTCCGAAGAATTTCAAAATATTTTAAAGAATTTGAGATATTTTAAGGTATCATAAAATATTCGAAGGAATTTTCAATATGTTTCAGTAATTGATTACATTTCAGAATAATTTAAAAGATTCCAAGGCATTTTCAAAAGCTTAGAAAATTTTTCAAATGATTTTGAAAGATTCCAAAAGACTGGAAATATTTTAAAGAATTTTTTTAAATTTCAAGGAATTTTTGATTGATTTCACAGGGTTTGAAATATTTCAGACTTGTTAAGAAGACTTGCACATTTTTGAACATTTGTGATGATTTCAAGAAATTTTCAATTTATCTGAGTAATTTTGAAGGATTTTAGAGGATTTAAAATGTTCCAAGGGGCTTCAAAATATTTCAAAATATTTGAAATATTTTAGAGTATTTCAAAAGATTTCTGTGCATCTTCAAGGGTTTTGAAAAGTTTCGAGTGAGTTCAAAAGTCTTCAAAGGATTTGAAATACCTCGGGGAATTTTGAAAGATTTTAAAAGAATTTGTAATTAAAATGTTTAATTTAAATAAAAATTTTTTGAACTAATTTTCGATCTCACGATAATTTAAAAGATTCCCAGAGGTTTTATGAGATTTCCGAGGATTTCTATGATTTTCAGGGACTTGAAAAGCTCTGAATATTCTAATGAATAAGAGAGGATTTATTCTTAAGAATAATAATTTCTGTCTACTCATGATAGATTTCTTCAGGAAAAACATATTTTTTTTCATATCCAGTCTTGTCTGGTGGGATTCCCTTCTAAATTTCCGGCTTTCAATAACAACAAATGAACAATTCTTTCGAAATTTTGAATGAAAATTTCCGGCTTCAATGTGGGAAAAACAAATTTCAACATACAGTGGATCTTTAATATCCGACCTTCCTGATATTTCAGTTAGCCGCACTTTAGGACGAGGGGGTCCAAGGGACTGACAGATAGGCGCTCTTAGCTAAGTCGAGTGGCACTATTCAGTTCAGTTAAATTTTGTTGACTAATCATTTGCTGAAATTTCTTCATAAGTGAGTTTGATTTATTTGACGAAAATGTGGAGACTGGCTGCTATTCTCTATTTCTTCTTAGTAGTTATACATTCTGTTGGTAAGTACATATAATGTAATTAATATAGAAAATTCGAAAAATACTGCTTGAGACTAGACAATTCTTCTTAAATCTAGAGAGTAGAAGCCACACTTAAATTCGCCCTAGTACGTGGTGACGAATTTAATTAATGGTCGCGTTATATCATACATCCGTTGTAACTTTTTAGTAACTAGTCACGTAGCCCAGCGGGAGTGCTCTGGACTGATACCTGGGGGATCGCTGGTTCGAGTCTCGACAGATGCACTTTTTATTCACTATTTTCGAATTTAGAATTCACACGCATTTGATTCGCTAAATTTAAAATTATCCTAAGGCGTCTCAATTCGTTTCAACGAATCAGAAAGCAAGCTGCAGCCGAATTCAAAAATTAAATAGGCGTGCAAAGTTTCATTTTAACTTTTTTTTCTACATGTATTTTTGAACAAATGAAAAAATTTTATTTTATAAAAAGAATTCGCACGCATGTCCCTACTTTCTCGTTTTGCTTCGCATTGCTAAATTCTGCCTCCGCGGCTCATACCAAATACTTATCGACTATTCAATAATATTTACAGATTCTCATATCTACTCCCTTTCCTATCTAGAATCTTTTCTTCTCCATTCCTCTTACTCATTCTTTCTCTTCTTCACCACCATACCCAACACCCCCTTCACCTATGCTACTGCCCTTCCGTCCCCTCTTTTATGCATCAGTACCTCCTTGCTTATCCCACTCCTTCCTACATCCACGCACTCCTCCAACCAGTCATCTACTCCTGCATCCCTCTTCCCACACAGTTCACACATCCTCTCCTCCCCAGAGAGCCAGAACCTATTAAAACCCTCCATGCACCCACATCTCATCCTCGTTATAAGCTCCTTACTTCTTTTCTCTACTTTCTCACACAAACATTACGCTCTCGCGCTTGCCATTACCACACATAGTTTCCGTTAAACCTTGACTCTAATTCTCTCTTCCCCTGCTGTCATATCTCTCTCCATGTCATTTGGTTAACCATCTCATATACCGTCCTTCCTTGTGCATCCCTCTCATTTCATCTATTTGCAGTCCATTCGTTCTAAAGTACCTTTGCCTTTCAATTCTCATCCCCCCCCCCTCGTGTTCTCCTTCTTCCGCTAACACTCCCTAACCAGCATACCCCCCC